>JBBBDQ010002382.1:0-10000 GCA_037127315.1 Ascarosepion bandense
TTATTATTATTATTATATATTATGAATATGATTATGAGTAGTTAAAGGTTTTTGTTTATATTTTACTTTTTTATTTAGTTTTTCTTACTAGGTATTATTATTATTTTAACTTTATTTTAAATAAATTACTACTTGTGGTTATATTGTAATTTACATTAGGATGTATGATTTATGATTTATTTTTCACCGCTAATATACACTAGAATCGGTATATTTGAATTTAAGAGGAAATCTCATATCGTGTTTCTAAAACTGAATATGAATGTAATAGACGTTGGTTTTATATATGAAATATATTTTAAGTTATTTTAATTTAAATTCTTTTCTATATCGTTCTAAATTTATCTTTCTTTTTATTTTCCCCCTCCCTCATTTTATGTTTATCTTTATAACGTTTCATTTTTAAGGATTTAACTATTTTAACGGAATTGTGTTTTTTAAAAATTAATAGGGAATTTTGGGTTTCTAGTGGGAGTAGTTATTTTTTCAAAATGTATTGAAATTATGTTGCACAATTTAGTTTTGTACCGTAGATATTTCCCATTATATTTTAAATTAAATTTCAATGTTAAATTTGACATGTATGTTAATATCATATTACAACTAAATTTTCCACTTCAGATTAATATTAGTTACAGCTATAGCTTGTTATTTTGTATTTTTTTTATTTTTTTTATTTTTATTTTTATTTGGTTATAATGATGATATTTTTAGGTTTTTTGTAATTTCTTTTGTCTTCTTATGTGATAGAATGATTATTATTATTATTATTAGTATTAGTATTAGTATTAGTAGTAGTAGTAGTTTTATTATTATTATTGTTATTATTATTATTATTATTATTTTTATTATAATTATCATTACGTCTGAGAGAAATTTTGTTTGATACATACATGTATATATAAATGCATGTGTATGTAAGTACACACACACACACACACACACACACACACACACACACACACACACACACATATATATATATATATATATATATATATATATATATATATATATTAATCATATCACCCCAAGCAAGGCGGTAACGCCACTGATGCGCAGGGGCTACTTAAGAGTAAAAAGATTGGAAAAGAGACAGCCGGAAAGAACATCCTAAACAGGGAACAAGGGATGAGCCTCTTCACCTATATATATATATATATATATATATATATATATATATATATATATATATATCCTAGTGAATACAGAACAATGAATTCTTACAACGTCCAAAACATTAATTTAAAAACAGTGCTCGATATATAATATATACAGCTGCGAATATTTATTATAAATTATATTTTAGAACATCTACATAATTATTAGGATGTGCGTTATGGTACAGTGGATATCGGCTCGGAACGAGAAACCGGGGAGCCGAGTTCGAATTCCAGTTGAATCCATTGTATTCACTTACGCGCAGTACCCTTGGGAAAGGTATTAATCCGTCTCTTCCTTCCAGTTATGGGTGAAATAGCAGGACAGATTGGGTTCTATAGCCTTGGTCAGCAACCAGTCTACCGCAGAAAGCAATAGCAACCTACTGCGTGATAATCTTCTGCCCAGTCAGTCATGTCTCTTTCAAGACATGATCGCCCAAGCGTGTACCACGTATGGCACTTAACTAACTGACTGACATAATTATTCTATCTATAACCTCTACGAAGGTACGCTCCTGATGAGGCATTGAAGTTTCAATGCCGAAAAGAGCGTACCTTCGTAGCGGTTATATATAGAATAATTATGTAAACATGTTCTGAAATATAATTTAGAATATATATATATATATATATATATATATATATATATTAATGCAGGTTTCATTGAATAATACAGACAAGTTTTGTCTATTAATTTTGTGTAGGATCCGTTCATACCGTCTGATATACTTGATGGTGATGTCATTGAAAGAAAACAAAAAATCACAGTATTTGTTGAATTTTTTATAATGTGTGAAGATTTTCTTTCGCTATTTCAATTTGCCTTTTCACAAGGCTCCATTTATATTTCAAGGTGGTGATGGTGTGTTGGGCTGCTGGATCATGTAATTTAAATTGTGTGTATTTTGGCAGCATTTTTCATTAATGCATTCAACAAATACTGTGATTTTTTGTTTTCTTTCAATGACATCACCATCAAGTATATCAGACGGTATGAACGGATCCTACACAAAATTAATAGACAAAACTTGTCTATATTATTCAATGAAACCTGCTTTAATGAAAAAATGCTGCCAAAATACACACAATATATATGTATATATATGTGTGTGTGTGTGTGTGTGTGTGTGTGTGTGTGTGTGTATACGTATATTTGTTATCTCTTTATTGTTTTATTTGTTATTATTATTATTTTTTTAGATTATTATTATTATTTATTATTCGTACTGCTAGCATTTTAGATAATCTTTAATAATTTACTAAGCGCAGCTTAGATGTGGCACAAGGCCGAAAGTATGGGGTACCCAGTGAGGATCGAACTCACTACTTAATTGCAATAGTTCTAGCGAGACAAGCTTGCTAACCATTACACCTCCTCGAGGTGCCCTTAGATAATCTTTAAGATTGTATTTTAATAAATTATATTTTCTTATTGGGAGTTATTGTTTTAACTACTAGTGGTTGTAATGTGATTTATGTTTGAATATATGATTTATTTTCACTATAAATATCCCCTATAGTCGGTATATTTTAATTTAAGGGTAAAAATGAAGAGTGAATACGTCGGTTTCAATCTGGCGTTGTTTTTTTTTTTTGTTTTTTTTTTTTAATTATTTTAAAATCCGTTCTAATCGTGATTTCTCCTTTTTATCTTTCCTTCTTTTCGTTTATTTCCCTCTTCTGTTAAGTTTATCAATTTTTTCCTGTTTCTATGGTCATATTTTTAATTTTGGTATTTTCAATTATTTTAATATTTTTAGATTAACATTAATTTTTAAATTAATAGTAATAGTAGTTATTTTTTCAAATTGTATTAAAATTATTATGTAAATCTTTTTCTTTCTTTTTTTTGTACCGTAAATATATCCCGGTATATTTAAAATTAAATTTCATAGTTAAATTTTTCCAGGTTTTTCTATGAAAACAGTTAGGTGGTTTGAAATGCTATTAGGAGAAACGGTGTCGACATTTATTTCTCGTGATACGGTATTTCCTGTTATTGTATCTCTTTGTCCTTTCTTTTTCTTTTCTTGCTTTCCACTCTGTTTTTTTTTTTTTTTTTTTCTGTTTCCCCTTTTTTCTTTTTTCTCTTTCAATTTCTCTTCTTTGCATTAATCAATCTTCTTTCTTTTCTTTATCCTCGCTTTCCTTTCTTTGGGGTTCCTTTTTGAATGAGCGAGAAATTTTCGTAAAAAACTGTTACAAATGTCTGTTCTAACATGGACATGTGAGCGTCTACGTAAAATTAAATAAAAGAAAAGAAATTTTTTGTGGGGATGGTGATATTTTGATTACCTACTGTTGTAACATTTAGGTCTGACGAGCCGCGATAATAACAACAAAGTGGTGAAATATGTATTATCCATAGTAATAATCTAAAATCTTTTATAAATGATATTACTCTGTTAAATTAAATAAATGAATTTAACATTGAGTTCTCTTGAGTTCGTTTCTTTTGGAATTTACCTGGATTACATAACAAGAGTACTATGTTATATAGAGAGAGAGAGAGAGAGAGAGAGAGAGAGAGAAAGGAGGGAGAATTATGGCAACTCCGTAAAAACGGAGGGGATTATCACCCAAAATTATTTAATTAATATTAAATAGATAAAAATAGAGAGCTTAATAGATATTATCCAGAGCAATACGAAGATAATAGGAAAATCACAAACATCTAATTAACTTTAGAAATAGATGTAAGTTATGCTTAGATAAAAAAAAATAATAATAATAATTAAATTTACTAGAAATAGCCAGTTTTTTGAATCAGAGGAATGAAATTATTTCTAAATGCCGACACAAAAATATATTTAAATTTCCTGTGTAGTAGAATTGCATTTTCTCTACTTAAAATTTTCTTGTTTCTTATTGTTAATTTTCTTTTGTTCATTTATTAATTTATTATATTATTATTTTTTAATTATTTGTGATTGTTAGATATTTGTGGCTGTAATTATATTCGGCTGTATATGCCCTTTTTTAAAATTTTGTATTTTTTCTATATTCTCTTTATATTAGTTATTTTAAGTTTTGTGTATATTAAGTGCATATATTATGTGCGTATATGAGCCTCCTAATGTATGTTTGCGTGCAATTGTTTGTTTGATTATATATATTCACATATATTCACTTGTGTTGTTTTTGCATATTAGATTGTTTTTGTTTCTTTATTTTTGTATTTGTGTGAGTTGGTGTATGTGTGTGTATGTTTTCTTAATTTTTGTGATATTTCCATTAAAATCGCTACTTTTATGCTAAGCGGTAAACTTATCTACCTTTCACTAAAGCTCAGTATTTCTTCTCTGTACTAAAATATATATTTTTTAATATTTTGAATTGTATTAAAGTATTTGATTTTTCTGGTCTGTCGAGATACGCCTGCCGAAATAAATTCGGATTTATAAGCTTTTAATTGTGTTTTCTTATATATATATATATATATATATATATACACACACACACACATACATATATATATATATATATATATAAACGCACACACACACACACACACACACACACACACACACAATATATATATATATATATATATATATATATATATATATATATATATATATCGAAAATTGCCTGAAGACACTACTCATGGTAGAAACCTAGGTCGCGTAATAACTCGTTTAAAAATAGAATATATATATATATATATATATATATAAGAGAGGAACTGCTAGTCAAATACTCAATATATATATATGTGTGTGTGTGTGTGTGTGTGTGTGTGTGTGTGTGTGTGTGTGTGTGTGTGTGTACATGTTACGGAAATCAACGAATTTTAACGAAACTTGGTTATAAACAACCGACAATTTGAAATGAATTGTTCGATAAAAATAATGTTCAAACAATTCATTTCAAATATGTATATATATATATATATATATATATATATATACGAGGGTAGTACTGAAATCCACTGAAATCCGCTATCAGTAACAATTTTTGCCGTAAAGGCAAAATGTCTCGGGAGCAACAAAAAAAACATGAGTTATATATGGTGAAAGTTTTTTAGCTGACATAATTGTACGGAAGTGGTTCGCTAAGTTTAGAGTTGGTGATTGTAGCCTTATTGATGAAAAACACTCAGGCATTACCCCCGGGCCCCCCCTACTACAGATGACGACCAAGTCAAGACACTGATTGAGAATAACCCACATTACATAACGTGGAAATTGGCAGAAACGCTAAATGACCACTTGTTGAAGCTTGGGTACTCAAATGACGACAACGTTTGGGTACTACAGGATCTGAGTGAAAAGAATATTTTGGATCATATTTCTGTGATTTACAGTATAAACGTTTTGAAAATGCACTTTATTTGAAGCAAATTGTGAAGGTGATGAGAAATGGGTCGTTTACAACAATGCTCAGCGAAAAAGACCCTGGGGCAAATGAAATGGATCAATTTTAGGCACTCCAAATGCAGACCTTCATCCTAAGAAAGTCATGCTGTACATTTGATGTGATTAAAAAAGATTTTGAAATTCTGTCAATTGAGTCTGAAAAGTACTTCTCGTAACTAGTTGCATTGAAGACAGCAATTCAAGAAAAACACCCAGAATTAGTAAATAGGAAAGGTGTTGTTTTCCATACAATACCAGAACTCACGTTTCTATGGCGATCCTGCAAAAGATTGTTGCAGCTTGGCTAGGAAGTGTTAACCCAGTCGCCATATTCTCCAGATATTACTACTTCGGATTTTCATTTATTCAGCTCCTTGCAAAATAAACTAAGTGGTAAAATTTTAATTCTTGGGGTGATACAACGAGTCACTTATTGAGTTCTTTGCAGAGAACCACCAAAATTCTTGGAAGACGGAATCTTTAAGTAGAAAGAAAAATTAAGAAAGGTTGTGCAACAAAATGGTTCATATTTAGCAGAATAAATATTTAATGGCATAATTTTGTTTTCAGCCTTAATTTCCCTAAAAAGTCACCATGAACTTTCCGTACAACCCAATATATACATTAAATCTTGCCTTATATATATTATTAATTATTACTTAATAACATGTACAAACTACTACAAAATTTGTTTCGACATTAAATGAACAATGTCTCATCAGATAGTTAATAATGATGGTAATAAAACTTATATTGAAATTATTTTTTTAAAAAACACCATTTCCTTTTATTTTTGGATTTTTTTTTTTTTTTTTTTTTTACGGGGTAAAAAGATATTAAAAAGGGAGGGGAAAGATGGTGAATTTATTTTTTTCAATATAACCTTTATTACCATAATTATTAACTATCTGATGACAGGAAAAAATGTCTGAAAGCAAACTTATCTACTCAGTAAATTGCTCGAAGACTAGATTGCCTAGTCAGTCAGTCAGTTAAGTGCCCTACATGATACGCGCTTTGGGCGATCATGTCTCGAAAGAGACATGACTGACTGGGCAGAATATTATCCCGCAGTAGGTTGCCATTGCTTTCTGCGGGAGACTGATTGCCAGCAAAGGCTATAGAACCCAATTTGTTCTGTTATTTAACCCATAACTGGATGGAAGAGACAGATTAAAGCCTTTCCCAAGGGTATTTGTGTGTAGGTGAATGAAAGGAATTCAACTGAAATGCGAACCCGGCCTCCTGATTTGTCGTTCCGAGTCGATATCCACTGCACCACAACCGGGCGAAAAGCGCACATAAATTTTAAATCCTATTAAATGATGGCTCTAGTCGTGACTCGAGTTTTACGCTTTTTATCAATGTGTGTGTGTGTGTGTGTGTGTGTGTGTGTGTGTGTGTGTGTGTGTGTGTGTGTGTGTGTGTGTGTTTTGGACAATTTTTACACACAGAAAAGAAAATGCTTCTACGAACACAAGAAATGTCAAATAAAATCTTAATCGCTCGCTGTGCTCGGATTTCTCTAATTGGACGGATTTAAATTCATTCGTTGAAATGGCCATCCGATTTTGAATTTTGTTTTTTATATGTAATAAATATTGGCAATGTAAATACATTAATTTAATTACATTGAGCCCTCTGGCTGGATCAGTTTTAATATTAATAGGATCCGTTGAGATTTACCTCCAAGGTGTTTAAGTTTATTTCGGATTTATAAGCATTACTAGCAGTATAGCCCGGCGTTGCTCCGGTGCAATGAAAGCTTTGAAACTAATCCATGGTCTTGAAGCTCAGACTCTGCCTAAAGAATATTTGTGTGAACTTTGGTGAGAATCGGATAAAAATTGTGGATTTGTATAAAGGACATACAGACAGATAAACACACACACACACACACAAACATCTTGCCTTTTATATATATATATATATATATATATATATATATATATATATATATCGATTTTCTGCACTATTGTAAGAACTGCAACCTTGAAACTTCTGAATATCGTTTCTTATGTCTTTGTCTATGAGTGTATCAAATTTGATTAAAATCAGACCATTCTTTCTATAACCCAATTTTTTCGATTATCGATTTTCGATATTTATCGGGGGTACCTCGACACAAAACCTAGCTAAGGACATTCGCAGACGCTTATAGTATAACTGTGTAAATTTTGAAGAAAATCGGTCTAGCCGTTTCGTAGTCTATAGGTAACGGATACACACACACACACAGACACACACACACACACACACAGACACACACACACACACACACACAATGTTCCATTTATAAATAAGTTTAGATATAAGAAGAAAGTTAAAGGTAAGGAGAGTTGAAGGTAATTTTTTTTTGAGCGATCAGTGAATGTTCATTCAATCTCGGTAGTTTGCTAAAAACATATTCATTCATCTGGTCTGCTCCCCGGCCTTCTTTAGTCTGTTACACTATTAAAAATGTATTTTTATTTTTTTGTATTGTGTCTTTTAAAGCAACGAAGTCATTTTTATCAAAATTGTGAACGCAGTCGTCTACGAGATATTTTATAATATTAATGATGATAAAAAAGAATTTAATTTTTTTTTTTTTATATATGTAATAAATATTTTCTTTGTAAATAAATAAATTTAATTGCATTAAGCCTTCTGGTTGAATCAGTTGTAATATTTATTATTAATAAGTTCCGCAAGGATTTACCTCCAAGCCGTTTCTTTTAGATTTAAAACACACACACACACACACACACACACACACACACACACACACACACAGAATATATATATATATATATATATATATATATATATATATGTATATATATATATATATATATACTTTTATGAAGTGTGCTCAGTACAGAGTAAAGCTTAATATAGTAATTTTGTTATTAAAATGATTTATAAAAGCATTATATCACTACACAAAAATTTCCGTTTCAGAGCGATACTGTTGTTCTTCAGGTGATATCACCTGCAAAAGAACAATATTGTTCTGAAACATGAAAATGTTTGTGTCGTGATATAATGCTTTTATAAACATTGTAATTACAAAATTACAACACACACACAAACGCACAGGTATATATACATATTTTGGCGAACTAACTACCTAACTAACTATATATATATATATATATATATATATATATATTACTTTAAAAACAAGGAACTCATTAACAGTCTCAAGGGCTCTTTCGTCCAACATCTCATCAGGAGAAAATCGTTGGAATCACAAATTAAACAAAAAAACAGCAACGAAAATCAAGAGCAAAAAAAAAAAGAGGGAAAGCTAAAATATATAAATATATTTTTATAACAAAGTGAGAAATCGTGTATAAATACAGTGTAACCCGGATATAAGAGAGTTCCACGGGTCATATAAAATTCTCTTATACTCGGGTTTCTTTTATATCAGGGTATCTTATATCCGGGTTATACTGTAATTATCGATAATTATTTACCCGTGATTTACACGCAATTTCTCCTACCCTCCTTAAAAGAACATTATCATGACTATAAATACCTATATACAAAAATCTACATATTCAGTTAAAAATAAAAACAAATATTTTTAATAATCGATAACAGAATAGCCGAAACCGCTCGAGTATAGAGAACATTCGGATAATTTTTTATTTTTACATGCTTTATGTCCAGAAAAGAAAAAAACATTTCTACAAACGCAAGAAATGTTTAAAAAAATCTTAATCGTAGTACCTTGTCTTTTAGCGAAACACACACACGCATACACACACGCACGCGTGCACGCGCACGCGCACGCGCACACGCACACACACACTTATATGATAAAAGTATAGTTATGAAGTATGTTATATTTATGGGTAAAACTGGTCAATATTAGTGATAGAGCGTATATATATATACTGAATAGTTACAGCTCAAATTTAAATTAGATTTAAATTAGACCAGTATATATATGTATGTATAAATTGCAGATAACCCCTGAGGAGTGGAATAAACTTTGGAGTCGGGATGCTGAAGGGAATGGCAATCAGCTGACAAACCTTTATATATATATATATATATATATATATATATATATATATATATATATATATATATGAATAAAAAAATATATATATATATATATATATATATATATATATATGAATAAAAACAAAAAGTAAAATTTATTTATCCGAAGCGTTTCGTCATCTGATAGAGTTTATCAAAGCAAATGTAAAGAATTTATTTTACAACAAGTATTTATTACAAAAAAATGTTACTTTTTAAAATTTTAAACTTAAGAACGCTCATAAATTTTCATCAAGCTTATTGAAAAGTCAAGGTAAATTATATGCATTATATATTACATGGAAAAATGCGCGCCTGAAAGTAATATTCTTAAGATTATATTAAACTTGGAAAAAAACAGGACAAATTATTAAACCTGGAAAAGTAAAGGACAAGATATTCTAGGGATGTAAAATCACACACACACACACACACACACAC
>JBBBDQ010002382.1:15000-40000 GCA_037127315.1 Ascarosepion bandense
GCGGTGAGTAGCTACTGTTTTCCCAGGGGAGGAACAAATATATATATATATATATATATATATATATATATATATATATATATAGTTTATAAAGGAAAACTCAACACGTCTTGTTAGTTATAAACTATAGTTCATTTCAATGGGCTTAAACAGCTCATCTCATCAGACCTTTTTACATTATTCCTCCATCTGGCATAAAATTTCTACCGGAATGAGCGTTTTCTTAAAATGAAGAGGGAACATAATAAAAATAATAATAAAAATTACGAACAAATAATTAAATGACAATATTTATGAGGGGAAGGAGGAAAGAAAGAAATGAAGGAACGGGAGGAAGGGAGAAAGAGATATAGTCCAGTTCCAAATATGGGTAGTATTCGTTTGAAGTTATTTGACTCTTAGATGGTATGACCACTGAAAAAAACCAATTGCCCTAACTTTAGGCCTATCTTTGACCCCATCAGATCAACCCACTTACTTTAACTTAAATCCACATATGCCTATGTATATATTCCCACATATACTTACCCTGTGATTTTGTTTAATTTTACATATCCACAGATTTCTTTTTTTATCTTTTTAGGTTTTAGCTTTTTCATACTCATACATATATACCCTTCATAAACATAGGGCTTCCGTGCGCCCCCGTAGTGCGGTGTATATACACACTCGCCTATCAGTCACTCAGTAAAATGCACTACGTGATACACGCTTGGGCGATCCTGTCTCGAAAGAGACATGACTGACTGACTGGGCAGAAGATTATCCCGCAGTAGGTTCCAATTGCCGACCAAGAACACAATCTGTTCTATTATTTAACCCATAACTGGAGGGAAGAGAAGGATTAATACCTTTCCCAAGAGTATTTGTGCGTAAGTGAAAGCAAGGAATTCGACTGGAATTCGAACTCGACTTCCCATTTCTCGTTCCGAGCCGATATCCACTGCACCACGACGTACATCCCTAACTCGCATATCAGTCAGTGAGTTAAAGTGCCATACGTGATACACGCTTGGGCGATCATGTCTCGAAAGAGACATGACTGACTGGGCAGAAGATTATCCCGTAGTAGGTTGCTATTGCTTTCTGCGGTAGACTGGTTGCCGACCAAGGATATAGAACCAAATCTGTCCTATTCTTTAACCCAGGGAAGAGACGGATTAATACCTTTCCCAAGGGTATTTGCGCGTAAGTGAATGCAATGAATTCAACTGGAATTCGAATTCGGTTCCCCGATTTCTCGTTCCGAGCCGATATCCACTGCGCCACAAACTCGCATATCACGTATATTGACGTATATTTATATACACGAGATATATACGAGATAATTAAGTACATATTTAAGCCCACATATCCAAACACAACCAATATATATATATATATATATATATATATATATATATATATATATATATATGTATATTAATGCACACTTGGGCATCAGCCTTTCTATGGAACATCTTTTATTAAATACGGCTGACAAGGAAGATTTAATTTACTTTTTATTAAGTTTTTCCATCATTTTATAAAATGTTAAGATGCAAGAAAAACATAATAAAAATTGTTTAAATGTTCCTTGTCGGCCATATTTAATGAAATCTATTTATATTTATGATCACAAAATCCATGCCCCCAAAGTATTTATTAGCACACACACACACACACACACACACACACACACACACACACACACACACACACACATAATAGGGAACATAATAAAAATAATAATAATAAACATAAAATTACAAACAAATAATTAAATGACAATATTTATGAGGGGAAGGAGGAAAGAAAGAAATGAAGGAACGGGAGGGAAGGGTAGAAAG
The DNA here is from genome assembly GCA_037127315.1 of Ascarosepion bandense. Lineage (NCBI taxonomy): Eukaryota > Metazoa > Mollusca > Cephalopoda > Sepiida > Sepiidae > Ascarosepion > Ascarosepion bandense. The sequence goes on from JBBBDQ010002382.1 coordinate 16,830, forward strand.
AGATATAGTCCAGTTCCAAATATGGGTAGTATTCGTTTGTAGTTATTTGACTGTCTTAGATGGTATGACCTCTGAAAAAAACCAATTCCCCTGACTTTAGGCCTATCTTTGACCCATCAGGTCAACCCACTTACTTACATTAACTTAACCCTCTAGGGCCATTCGTATCATATTTGATACAGTATTTCCCTATAAGGAAACATTTGGTATTTCCCTATAAGGAAACATTTGGTATTCATTGACTGAGCAGTCAGTACTGCTTTCATTTGAAATTTATAAAATATTTCTCTTAAAAAATTTTTCAGGAAAATATTTCTTTCAAGGCTTGTATTCATACTGTATGATACGAATCGCCCTAGAGGGTTAATCTCAGTCTGTTTTTTTTTTTTTTTTTTTTTTAAATCATTTCACCCCGAGCAAGGCAGAAACGCCACTGATGTGCAGGAGGTTACATAAATGTAGAAAGATTAATTAGAAAAGAGTGAGGAGTACAAGCTAGTTAGAAAGGAACAATAGAAAACTGAGAAAGCAGGTGCAATGACAGGTACATGGGCGGAGAGAAAGGGAAGGTTATACAGGGGAGGGGAGAGAGCTAGAGGCCAGTGGTTAGTAGGTGAGTATTAACTTTGCTTTTAAATTTCTGGAGGTCGTAGCCGTCAGGAAAGCAAGAATACGGGAGTGAGTTCCACAGGCGGGAAGTGCGAGAGAGGAAGCTGCAGGAGTAGAATTGTCGTCTGCGTTTGGCTAACCTGACTGTGAATGGGTGGGACCCAGTTGCCAGTCTGGTTGAACGGGTAAACACCTGTTGAGGAGGCATCAGTGACTTAAGCTCATCCGAGCAGAAGCCATGAAAGTATTTATAGAAGAGACAGAGGGAGGCCACATTTCGACGATGGGAAAGTGGCTGCAGACGAGTCGCCAGATCAGTACCTATCACATTACAGACTCTCCTTTGGAGCTTGTCAAGAACACTGAGGAGAACGGCAGGGGCACCTGACCATAAATGGCAGCAGTACTCCATGCACGGACGGATGGTTGACTTGTATATATGCAGGATGGATTCAGGTGGAAAAAACATCCTGGATCGACATAGTGACCCAATCTTCTTAGCAGTAGATTTTGCTATGGATTCAATATAGTGCTTCCATTTGAGGTCTGAGGACAGGGTAAGTCCGAGGAGGCGTAGTGTATTACTCTCCGGGAGAATCATCTGGTCCATGCTTATGGGAGGCAGAAGAGGTTGCCTGTAATGGTTGACAGACAACAGCTTGGTCTTAGAGGAATTGAAGTTGACAAGCCACTTCTTGCCCCAGTTCACCACAGAGTGTAGATCCCGCTCAAGGTCAGCAGCGAGATTATGTCTGTCCGCCACGACAGGTTTCTTACTGGAGCGGGAGTATATTGTAGTGTCATCTGCGTAGATGCCTACTTGGGACCTGATCTCATCTGGGAGGTCGTTGATGAAAATAAGGAAGAGCGTTGGGCCCAGGATAGAGCCTTGTGGGACACCAGCATTCGTGTTGTAGGACGAAGAGGCACGCCCATTCAGAACGACCTTCATTTTGCGGTTATTTAAGAAAGATTGGATTAGGTCAAGCAGGCGACCGGTAATACCATAACCGCGTAGTTTGCATAGGAGGCCAGGGTGCCAAACCCTGTCGAAAGCCTTGGAGATATCCAGAGCAACCGCGCGAGCCTCGTCAGACTCATCAAGGGCCTGTAGCATGTACTCCGTTACAGTAGTTAGCAGGTCGGCTGTGGACCTGTCAAATCGGAATCCATATTGCCTGTCGGAGAACAGTTTGTGGGCGGTGAGATGATGAACTATTTCAGCATTTATTATAGCCTCGAACACTTTCCCGAATATTGGTAGAAGACTGATAGGGCGATAGTTGGATGGGTCCGAGGGTTCACCACAGTTCTTAAAGACAGGAACGACTGAGGAGAATTTCCAGCATGCAGGAAAGCAGGAAGCAGAAAGGCAGTAGTTAAACAGTTTAGAGAGGACAGGGGAAAGTTCAGGGGCACACCTCTTAAGGACTATCACCGGGATTCCATCGTCTCCACACGCCTTATGGGGGTCGAGTTTTGAAATTACTCTGGATAGTATTGTCGGGGTAATATATACGTCATGCAGTTTGGCCTCAGTTCTAATAGGGAAGTCGGGTGGGTGCACTCCGGACGAGTTGAGTGTGGAGTTGGATGAGAATCTGCGGGCAAAGCACTCAGCTTTCTCAGCAGATGACGTGAGAACATCAAATCCATAGATTAAAGGAGGTATTGAGGATTTCCTATTGTTGAGCACTCGTTTACAAATCCTCCAATAGTCCTTGGAGCCGAACTTGCGGTCAGCTATGCGCTGTCGCATTCTCTCCGCAAACAACTGTTTGGCGTCATTTAGGGTTCTCTTGCACTCACTGCGAGCGGATGTGAACAGGCGCCTATTGTGATCAGTTGGCTGTCTCCGGAATAGATGGAAGAAATGGTTCCTGTGGGCAATGGCGGCTGAGCAGGCCGGAGAGAACCACGGAGAGGAATGAGGTTTTAAGCAATACTTCCTGGTGGGTATGAAGGCATCAATGCCAGCTTTCACCCATGACGAGACCTCAGAGGCACAGTCATCAACTGATAGGTCAAACACTTTTCCCCAAGGGACGTCGCAGAGGAAATCGCGAAAGGCATCCCAGTCAGCTTTTTGGTAGAGGTAGGAGGTTCTATAAGTAGGGGGATCCTGGGGGGAGTGAGATTGGAAAGAAATACTGAGGGAGACTACAGCGTGGTCGGAGTTGCCGAGAGGGCAAAGCTGCGAGACTTGACAGGCGTCGGGCGCAGAGGTGAAACATATATCTAGCAGAGAGGAATATTTGATACAGTATTTCCCTATAAGGAAACATTTGGTATTTCCCTATAAGGAAACATTTGGTATTCATTGACTGAGCAGTCAGTACTGCTTTCATTTGAAATTTATAAAATATTTCTCTTAAAAAATTTTTCAGGAAAATGGCCCTAGAGGGTGAAATCCACATATGCCTATGTATATATTCCCACATATACTTACCCCAAAGTATTTATTAGCGCACACACACACACACACACACACACACACACACACACACACACACACACGTACGTACGTACGTAACACAATTACTATACTGATAATTAAATTTTATTGTTAAAATGACCACACGATTGGAATAATATAACCGATGCACAAACCTATTCTACCTACCTTGTACCGCCCTATATATATATATATATATATATATATATATAATTATTGCCTCACAAGATTTTTACAATAGATTCGTATGAATAGAATTTGTATTATTTGTAAGAAATCAGTTTCTTGATCGGGTATATTTTATTTTGTTTTTGGCATATCAACATCAGTGGGTCATAATTTTTACAATCGATTCATATGAATCGATAGAATATGTATTCTTTATAAGAAATAAGTTTGCAGATCAGGGTTTGGGTTTATTTTGTTTCATGTCATATCAACATCAATGGGTCATTTCATGCCGACAAGGTTTTTACAATAAACTCATATGAATAGAATACATATTCTTTTTAAGAAATCAGTTTGTAGATCATGTTTCATGGAAATATATTTGTTAAGATGGTTTTGTCGAGGGTCAAAATTATTGCTGTCATTTTTATTTTTATTTATTTATTTTTTTCTAAAATATATTGCTTTAAATATTTTTTCCTTCAAAAGTATTTTACAGGCCATATTTTCTTCTTGCAAAAAGTATTGCTGGAATTTTTATTATAAACGTCTACTTTTATACTTTCATAGTATTCTAACATATATATATATATATGTGTGATTTTAGTGGTTAGCCATATTCAGGTAGGGGCATTGGTTTACATATCAAACAATATGTTTATTTATAAAAAAACAAATAAATAAACATACTGTCTAATAAATAAACGGACGGCCACTCTAAGATGGATATCCCCTGGAATAACGTTTAAAATTATAAAATATGTTTAATTAATGAATAATAATTCATTATTTTTTAGAAATTTCTCGTAGATAATCAGACCTATAGAAATATATATACAAATATACTGCTGAATATCGATTAAAAACAATGTTCAAAATTATATATATATATATATATATATATATTTAATCATATCACCCCAAGCAAGGCGATAACGCCACTGATGCGCAGGGGGCTACGTAAGGGTAAAAAGAATGGAAAAGAGAAAGCCGGAAACCGCATCCTAAACAGGAAACAAGGGATGAGCCTCTTCACCTGTTCAATAGATGTGGGTGGAGTGTGAACCGGGCGATAGTTTAATATATATATATATATATATTTATTTATTTATTTATTTATTATAAATTATGTTTTAGAACATGTACATTATTTTTTAATATATGTCCTCGACAATCATAATGTTTGCTTTTACCTCCCGAAGAAACGTTGGGCACCCAACGTTGAAACAAACATTATGATTGTCGAGGACATATATTAAAAATAATGTACATGTTCTAAAACATAATTTATAATAAATATTCACAGCTCTATACATCATATATCAAGCACTGTTTTAAATTAATGTTTTGGACGGAAAAAAATTTTTCTTCGTTCTGTACCCACTCGGATATATATATATATGAACAGGAGTAGAGTTTTTTTTTCTTTTTAATGTTTCCAGTTCCTTCTAAATCTACTTTTATTATCTAGATAAATAGATATATAGTTCATATTCTTCCCAGTCTGTTGAACAAGAGTAGAGGTTCATCTTTTGTTTCCTGTTTAGGAATGGGTTTCCAGTTCCTTCTAAAGTCTACTTTTATTATTTACATAAATATATATATATATATATATATATATATATAATTCATATTCCTTCCCAGTCTTTTGAACAGGAGTAGAGGTTTATCCTTTGTCTGCTGTTTCGGCTTGAGTTTTTATTTTCTTCTAAAGTCTACTTCAACTTTACACTTCTAACAACTCCGCCTAAATTCTGAAATTTTTACTGTTTTTTGCTTCCTAGATTCTTCTTTTGCGATTCTAGTAGCACATTTACGTCTTAGGGACACTATCGCCTTGCTTGGTGTGAATTCATTTTTATAAAAAAAATGAAATGAGGTCCATATTAATTTTCCTACAAACAATCAATTTATATAGGACTGTAATTATATAACAAGTTAACTAGCAACCATAAAAATAATATCGAAATAAATCAGAATTCCATAAAATCCGTCAGTGGACGAAATGCGTTTTTTCGTCATACTGTTCCTCTTCTCTGATAATCTAAGAATATCCACACACACACACACACACACACACACACACACACACACACACAGTGGACATTTTATGCATATAAATATATATATACATACACAGAGAGGACATTATATATATATATATATATATATATATATATAATATAACGCTCGTTATTAACACGTACATACTTAACCAAGAAAATAATAAACAGAAACTAAAAATCCTGGAAGCAATCTACATTAAACAATTTAAACCTGGTTTGAATACAATCAATTTTGATATTTCCAATAAAGTACTCAAATGCCTGTAATCAGATCAGGGACCACAACGCCACTATTTTTTCACTGTCTTCGGCCATCCGCCACGGTAGGGATGGACTTATATTTTCAATTTAATTCTCTTTATGGCTTATGTGAGCCGAAAGCTTAGACCCGATAAAAAAATCAACAATTACTGTGATTTTTTGTTGTCTTTCAACGATATCACCATCGAGTATATCAGACGGTATGAACGGATCCTACACAAAATTAATAGGCAAAACTTGTCTATATTATTCAATGAAACCTGCATTAATGAAAAAATGCTGCCAAAATACACACAATATATATATATATATATATATATATATATATATATATATATATATATATATATATATATCCTTCTTTATTCTTTATTTAACCATATGCACTACCGGGCATAATTATTAGGCCGCCCAAGTTTTTTAAAACAAATGATGGATTTCATACTATTTTTAGTATTTATTGTAAAATGAAAATAGAATGGTTCTTTTGTTATTATTATTTTGCAAAATGTTACAAGGCAAGGAAGCAAAGCTGAAATTGTACGAATCCCCTTAAATTTTCTTCGTTCTTTCATTGATGACACTGTAATACAGGTAATTATTAAATATTTATAAATTCATTTGATGCACATCTTATTGTGCAGTATTAACAAAAGAACCATTCTATTTTCATTTACAATTTTTCAGTTAGCAATAAATAGTATGAAATACATCACTTTTTAAAACACTGTGGTGGCCTAATAATTATGCCCGGTAGTATTTATATATATATATATATATATATATATATACTTGGACAGCAGCCTTTATTTCAAACATCTTTCATTAAATATGACCAACAGTGAAGATTTAATTGATTTTTAATTGTTTTTCCAATATCATAACGTTTTCTCGGTCTGTTAGAGATGAGAAATATGAAAAATATCTATAATTTTTATCGTTCTAGGCACTTCTATAGCCATTTTCAAGGGTGTTTATGTATCTGCTGTTGCTATTTTTTCCTCATTGTTCGAGTGTAACGTAGTAATTTATATTGTTTTGAATGGTTCTTTTGTTATTATCACTTTGCAAAATTTTACAAGCCATGGAAGCAAAGATGAACTCGTCCAAATCACCCTAAATTTTCTTCATTCTTTCATTGATGAAACTGCAATATAGGTAATTATTAAATATTTATAAATTCATTTGATGCACATGTTATTGTGCAGTATTAACAAAAGAACCATTCTATTTTCATTTACAATTATTCACTTGGCAATAAATACTAAAAAAAATAGTATGAAATACATCATTTTTTTAAAACAATCGGATGGCCTAATAATTATGGCTGGTAATATATATATATATATATATATATATATATGTATGCATGTGTGTGTGTGTGTGTGTGCGTGTGTGTGTGTAGTAATCAAAATAAAATATTTTAAAAGTCCGGACTCCGAGTTTCACTAAAATTACTCCGCTCACGTGTAGGATCATAAAACAAACATGAACACAACAAAAGTATAAATAAAACAAAAATTTTAAATGAATAATGAAAAATCAGAAATATTAATTATTATTATCTACGTATATATGCGTATACACTTACGTGTGTGTTTACATAATAACTCAATAATATATATACATATACAAGTGAAATAGAAACAAAGAAAATATAAAACAGTGCTCAATATAAAAATAGAGCTATGAATATTTATTATAAATTATAGTTTAGATAATTTGTACATGTTCTGAACTATAATTTATAATATATATATATATATATATATATATATATATATATATATATATATATAAATTAAAAAAGGATTAATTCAATGATGTTGGATGATCATTTCGATATGAAAATCCCCACGGGGGATAACACATCACCTCAGCAACAGAAAATAAAAAAAAATAAAATTTTTAATATTAATTAGGATCGGGTTTTTGGAATTTACCTTCCTGCTTTTTCCGCTTGGATTAAAGTATCTGAATTAATATATATATATATATATATATACTAGCCGTATAGCCCGGCGTTACTCGGGTGTAATTAAAGCTTTAAAACTAATCCATGGTCCTGGAGATCAGACTCTTTGGACGTTGGCACGAAAAACTAAAAAGCAATAGTTGTTTCCAGTTAAAGCAAAACCGTAGACTGAAAGAAAAATGAATGGATGTAAGTCAAATTTTGATTTCCTGGTATCGATATCAAAAAAGTTTTTTTCGTTGTAAACTGAATTTTGAAGGCTAAATAAGTCCCCCGAGTAAATGGTATCATGGCTGAGACTAAGAACTACAATTATACCTACTTAGAGCCAAACCCGAAGCAAAATCTAAAATAAAAGGCCTGAAAAAAATACAGACATACAGGCAGATAAACAGACACACACGCAAACACCTTGCCTTTTTTTACACACACACATATATATATATATATATATATCATCGATTTTCTGCACTATTGTAAGAACTGCAACCTTGAAACTTCTGAATATCGTTTCTTATGTCTTTGTCTATGAGTGTATCAAATTTGATTAAAATGGGACCACTTCTTCTATCACCCGATTTTTTCGATTATCGATTTTCGATATTTATTGGGGGGGGTACCTCGACACAAAGCCTAGCTAAGAACACTCGCAGACGCTTTTAGTACAACTGTGTAAATTTTCAAGAAAAAAGGTTAAGCCGTTTCGGAGTCTATAGCTAACGGACACACACACACACGCAGACACACACACACAGAGACAAAGTTTCATTTATAAATAACTTTGGATTTATATATATAGATATGTGTGTGCGTGTGTGGGTGTCTGTGTGTGTATATATATACATACATACATACATACATATATATATATATATATATATATATATATATATATATATATATAATGACAACCTAAAATTAAAATGGGAAATATTAAAGAGATACGCTAAGCATGAAGCTGGCCAGAAATTTTCTAGGTTGTGTGCTGAGGAAAAACTTGCAATAGCGTCGTATGAACACACCTATAATCTAAATCGGTGTGTGTCTTTTCTTTTACTTCTTTACTAAAAAATCATAGTTCTAGTATAATATATAACTACACCAACATTGTGATATCCAGGAATTTAAATTAGGTAATGGTCATGTTAGCACTAGATAGATAGATAGATAGATAGATAGATAGATAGATTGATAGGCATTGACAGACTGACATAGATAGATAGATAGATAGATAGATAGATAGATAGATAGATAGATAGGCATTGACAGACTGACATAGATAGATAGATAGATAGATAGATAGATAGATAGATAGATAGATAGATAGGCATTGACAGACTGACATAGATAGATAGATAGATAGATAGATAGATAGATAGATAGGCATTGACAGACTGACATAGATAGATAGATAGATAGATAGATAGATAGATAGATAGATAGGCATTGACAGACTGACATAGATAGATAGATAGATAGATAGATAGATAGATAGATAGATAGATAGGCATTGACAGACTGACATAGATAGATAGATAGATAGATAGATAGATAGATAGATAGGCATTGACAGACTGACATAGATAGATAGATAGGCATTGACAGACTGACATAGATAGATAGATAGATAGATAGATAGATAGATAGATAGATAGATAGATAGGCATTGACAGACTGACATAGATAGATAGATAGATAGGCATTGACAGACTGACATAGATAGATAGATAGATAGATAGATAGATAGATAGATAGGCATTGACAGACTGACATAGATAGATAGATAGATAGATAGATAGATAGGCATTGACAGACTGACATAGATAGATAGATAGATAGATAGATAGATAGATAGATAGATAGATAGATAGGCATTGACAGACTGACATAGATAGATAGATAGATAGATAGATAGATAGATAGATAGATACATACATACATACATACATACATACATACATATATCGCCATACAATAAGTGTCGACATAGAAAGCCTTGTCTTTTGGATTACGTATGTTTGGTGGGTTTGCATATTTGCTCATTTTATTTAGTTGTCGTTGGTTGTTTGATGTTTACGTCTTCGCATTTATTAATCTTTTTAATTATTATGGTTCACACAAAATTCGTTTTCTTCATAAAAGTTCTCCCCTATTTGTGTTTGGGGTGGGGGGTGGGGTCTTCCTTTTTGGTCACGTGGGTTATTGAGTTTCATTTATCATGTCGTTTGGTTCTTTCCTAGTTAGCCGGCTTTCTCTGACGATCCGCTTAGGTGAAACCTTGGTAGGTTTGTTGGCTCATTAGGTATACTTTATATATATATATATATATATATATATATATATATATATATATATATATATATATATATGTTGTATGTGTTATGTCTTGAAGGCTGTCACAATGCGTTGAATGAAATAAAGGAAGGTCGGGAGGTGTTTGTATGACCTGTTTATTTATTTATATTTCGAGACTATAATCTCATCATCAGAATGGCAGAGAAAACTTCAAACTGTCCGTGCTTTCAGCTGTAAAACTTTAATATATATATATATATATATATATATATATATATATATATATATAGTAATAATAATATTAATAATAATAACAATTTTATTTTTAAACCTGTTTCGAAAAAAACCACCGAGTATAAACGTGTGTGTGTGTGTGTCCGTGTGTGTCCGTGTGTGTGTGTGTGTGTGTGTAAGAAAAAATTGAAAAAGTTTATTGTGACTATTTATGTCGCTTTGCATCGTTTTGGACTTTTGTTGACGTTGTTGTCATTACACATTCGCATGAACGAGAGGCGCTGATAGAAGAATTTTTTTTTATTTTTTTTAAATTTTAGAATTTTTAAAAATCTCGTTAAATTTATATTCTTTTTCTTTCTATTATCTTTGTTTTTTTACATATAAAACTATTTTATAATTATATATATAAATTTATAATTTATATATATAAAACAATTTTATAATTAACTTCGGAAGTTAGCTTTGGAAAAGAGTATTTCTTTTTTTACTAAAGGTGATATTTGAAGAAATTTAAGGCACAAATTTATTTTTGATAAGATTCGATAACGGCACTGACAAGATATATATATATATATATATATATATATATATATATATGTGTGTGTGTGTGTGTGTGTGTGTGTGTGTGTGTGTGTGTGTCCAGTCCGTAAATGGTGAGGATAATCCAACAAGATCAGCTTAATATAAAATATTAAGTGTTATATCTATATAGAGAGGTCAATCGATGTTATCCAGAGCAATATGATATTTAAAGGAAAACTCAACACTTCATTTAAATTGGTTATAAATTATAATTCATTTCAATAAGCTAAATTAGCTCTTTTCATCAGACCACACAATATTAGTCCCGGCAAAATTTTTTGTATCAAATGGAACGAATATTGTGTGGTCTGATGAAATTTATAACCAATTTAAATGACGTGTTGAGTTTTCTTACATATATATATGTATATATATATATATATATATATATATATATATATATACTGTTAAATATAACAGACAATGAATGCATATTATGTTTAATAATGAGCCGTTCTAAACATCGTATTTTGTCTTTAATTTCAAGTGAATATAAAGACAAAAATTTCCAACTTTTTGGATATTTTTTATTATGCTTTTTCTAAGCTTTCGGCTTTACCTGAAATTAAAGCCAAAATATGATGTTTAATATGTCTCATGATTAAACATAACAGACATTCATTGTCTATTATATTTATCAGTATATGTTTAGAAAATTTCTGCTGCCTCGATACACTATATATATATATATATATATATATATATATATATATATATATATATATATATATATTAGTTATCCACATCCAAGCCTGTTTCACAGCTCATCAGTGTGGCTAGACACATCTACTTGCTTCTGGCCGGGATCGAAACTCGACTGATTAGGTGTCAATCGGTGCTAAGCCATAGGTGCATGGAATCAGAAAAGGGAAAATTTTAACGTGTTGTTGTTGTATATAAGCAATGTATACACACGCCAGTCACTGAAAGAAGTCAATTCATTTCTGAAGAGTAACGCAGAAGTGGAAACGTTTTTAAAATTTTCTTCTTTAGAGAGCTCAATCGTAATGAGAGCTAAACAAATAAATCATATAACAAATATCACAAACAAAGCAGCTATTTTGTTTCGACACGACTTCTGTCTTATCAAGTGATCTAAACAAAATGGCTACTTTTGTAGTAATATAACATATTTATGTTATGAATTGTAAATAAATATTATTAGCTCTACTATGCAATGAGCACTTTTTAAGAATATTGTTTTTGGGATACGGAATTTATATATATATATATATACGGAATTTATATATATATATATATATATATATATATATATTATTGTTGAGTTGTGGTAGTGTTTTCGTTTTTTTCACCTATTGTATTTTGGCAAGCTGGGATTTTTATCGTAAATTGTTCGATATCAAGGTGAAAACATTGATAGTTTTAGTGCAAAAAATTTGTCCCTTTCACGAGCAGGTTGATGCCGATTTCAAATTTCCGTAAGGACACCATTATGATGTTCTCACTCATCGGTGTGTGTCTTTTCTTTTTACTTCTTTACTAAAAAATCATAGTTCTAGTATAATAAATAACTACACCAACATTGCGATATCCAGGAATTTAAATTAGGTAATGGTCATGTTAGCACTAAATAGATAGATAGATAGATAGATAGATAGATAGATAGATAGATAGATAGGCATTGACAGACTGACATAGATAGATAGATAGATAGATAGATAGATAGATAGGCATTGACAGACTGACATAGATAGATAGATAGGCATTGACAGACTGAGATAGATAGATAGATAGGCATTGACAGACTGACATAGATAGATAGATAGGCATTGACAGACTGACATAGATAGATAGATAGATAGATAGATAGATAGATAGATAGGCATTGACAGACTGACATAGATAGATAGATAGGCATTGACAGACTGACATAGATAGATAGATAGGCATTGACAGACTGACATAGATAGATAGATAGATAGATAGATAGGCATTGACAGACTGACATAGATAGATAGATAGATAGAGAGATAGATAGATAGATAGATAGATAGATAGATAGATACATACATACATACATACATACATACATATATCGCCACCGTTGTATGGTTTGAAAAAAATGAAAAATAATTCAAAAATACTACAATATAAATGTATTGAACACATTTTAATATCACTGCGTACTTGTCTAATTTAATTGTGCCCAAAAACTAACTATATATATATATATATATATATATATATATATATATATATATATATATATATATATATATATATATATATATATATATATATATATATATATATATATATATATATATATATATATATATATAAAAGTTTGATTAAAGACGAGTAATACGTAGCTTTATAAAACGGTTTTTATGTTTATTCAAATTACGTTTCTGATTTTCGGGGATAATTTAAATAAAAGGCTGGCCAATTCTTTTACCTTTTAAAAGCCATTATATTGTTTTTTCTGCTTAGTTGATAAATAAATGCATAAACAGAACAGATACCAAAATATTAAACACAAAGGCGCCAAAGGTGCCAAACTCGCCAATTAACACAGGCACAACATTAATGGGTCACAAAAGTAACGTAAGGAAAGAACAGATAAGTTATGTTTACTTTTATGAAGAGTGCTCAGTACAGAGTAAAGCTTAATATTGTAATTTTGTTATTACAATGGTTTATAAAAGCATTATATCACTACACAAAAATTTCCGTTTCAGAGCGATACTGTTCTTTTCAGTTGATATCACCTGCAAAAGAACAATATTGTTCTGAAACATGAAAATGTTTGTATAGCGATATAATGCTTTTATAAAACATTGCATTTACAAAATTACAACACACACACACACGCGCGCGTATATATATATATATATATATATATATATATATGAGTTGCTGGTTGCGCCAGCAGACGGTAAATCGAAAAAAGTGCTCAGTGTACAATCAAAACAAATGAACTGAATGTGCACAGCTAACAATATATATATATATATATATATATATATATATATATATATATATTGTTAGCTCTAACAATATATATATATATATTGTTAGCTCTAACGGATCTAACAATATATATATATATTGTTAGCTCTACATATTCAGTTTTGTTTCTTTAGATTGTTCATAGATTGTATATATATATATATATATATATATTATTTTAGTTTGTCCCTTAACCAAATGTAACCAGAAATGAGAAAGATTTTTAAAAAGATTTTTAAAAAAGACAAACAAACAAATACCCCCGAAAAGAAAATTTGTTTTCATTTTTCATTTTTTTTATTTCTATTTCTTGTCCTGTAGAGAAAAAATAGAGGCGAGTCTACAAATTCGTATTTTAAAACCTGTCTCTTCATGCTTCCATATAGTACAGTAAATATTACCAGTCTTAAATTTTTTAACTACCCAGTAATCTTAAAAAATTAAGGAAAAAAAAATTCTAAATAATTTAAAACTTTATTGAATTTAACTGTATTATACAGAAAATATTAGCTCTCTCGGCAATATTATTATTTTTGTTGGTTTTTATCTCTCAAACTCTTTCATTGTCTTAGTATATCTATTATGTTTATGGACTCTCCCGTCGATTTCGACGTATGAGTGTCTAACTCTGTTAGACTACCACACAAAGAATTGTTTAGAGTGGTGAAGGATTGTGTAGCACCATTCACACTTTTTGGAACTGCTGATAACAAACAATCAGTGTAGAAGTTTGCCACGGATCGTATGAACAGCAGACCTCAAATATTTAACCCATAACTGGAGGGAAGGAACGGATTATTATATTTTTCTCAAGGGTACCAGTGCGTAAGTGAATGCAGACTGGAAATCGAACTCGGCTCATCGATTCCTCTTTCCGAGCCGATATCCACTGCACCAAAACACACATCCGTCAACATATATATATATATATATATATATATATATATATATATATACGTTTTAGACACTTAAGAAAACCGACCCGGGCCCCTTCGTGATTAATGCCAAGCTCACCGTTGAATGAACATACACACACACATCGGCGGGTTCGGCGTTCATCGCTCCCGTATTCGGATCGGTTTTTTCACACGTGCCTAGAAAGTAGGATAATATGTATATTTATTATTTATATTTTTGCTCTCTTATACAGTATTGAGCACTTTTTCATTCACACCTGATTAATATTTATACTGATGTGTGTCTGCCCCTATACACACATAAGTATATACTTTTTGCCTCCTTATCTATATATTTATATATCGTTACCTCCATAAAAATCTATCAGTCATTTAAGTGCCATACGTGATACAAGCTTGGGCGATCATGTCTCGAAAGAGACATGACTGACTGGGCTGAAGATTATCCCACAGCAGGTTGCCATTGCTTTCTGGTTAGACTGGTTGCCGACCAAGGCTATAGAACCCAATATGCCCTGTTATTTAACCCATAACTGGAAGGAATAGACGGATTAATACCTTTCCCAAGGGTATTTGCGCATAAGTGAATGCAATGAATTCAGCTGGAATTCGAACTCGGCTCCCCGATTTATCGTTCCGAGCCGCTATCCAATGCACCACAATGCACATCCAAAAAGCCTATATTTAAGTTTAAAATAATTTGTAAAAACGAAAAATACTTTCTTGATGTTTTTATTTTAGTTGTAATTCCAAACTTATTTTATGAAATTTAATATTTTCAACAAGCAAAATACTTCACTGTATCTGAAACCGAATTTAAATTGATTGGAATTATTTTTTTAATAGCTAAAATCGGCCATATTGACAAATTCATCGCTTTATTAAAAAAATCTTTAAGAAATAAAATATTCCTTTCTGAAACTTAATTTTATGAAGATTAACGGTTTTAAGTTTTTATTAATCTGAATTAAAACAAATATTTTTTACTTTTAGTTTAAAATATAGCAGTAAAGGATTTTTTTAACACAGAGGTGGGTGTTTTTATGAGATGTTGACAGATGTTTTGATATGTTTAAAATTTATAAGTAAAGAGCACGTGACAGCAAAAATTACTTGAATACAACGTGAGCATTTTTTTCATAAAATTTCTTGACTACCCAGAAATCTTAAAAAATAAGGAAAATATTCGGCGGACCTGAAGGAGACTCCCACCACTTTTATATTTGTTGTTCTTCATTTTTTTTTTTTTTTTTACTTTTTTCAGCGCAGTCTTGTCGATTATTACATGAAGTTTCCGATTATCAAAAAAAAAATTGGAAAAATTTCAATATTTAAACAATTTTAGTGGGAGCTCAGTTTCTTATACAACGTTATAGTAAATCGATCCTCCATTTTGGAACTACTCGCATTGGGATCGCTTTATTTTGTTTTTTTGGGGGGACGAGTTGTTGCCCTTGTTTTTGTCTTTTTCAAGTTTTCTTCAGTTCTTACGACGGCATCATCCTAGGAAATTCCAAGACTGGCTTTGCAAATTCGCAAAGGATCAGTTGTTGAATATGCGCAAGCAAAAAAGTTAATTGCACAGGATCGATTTACTATATAAGGTTGTATGAAAATCTGAGCCCCCCCACCACCACCACTAATATTGTTTAAATGTTGAAAGTTTTACAAATTTTTTTTCGTCAATCGGAAAGTTTAGGGTTTAATCGATAAGATTTCACTGAAAAAAGTAAATAAAAAAAAATTTGATAATCAACAAATTTACAGGTGGTGGTAATGTCGTACCGGCCAATGATTCCAAAATGGAGGATCGATTTACTATAACGTCATATGAAAAACTGAGCCCCTACACCCCCCCACCCACCTGAGCATTCATTTGGGATCTGCAAACAGCCAGTAGTCGCTGGATACCAGATCTGGAGAATAGGATGGATGCGAAACATTTTAAAGTGCAATTCATGTAGTTTTGCCATCGTTGCGATCGATTTGTGACACAGTGCGTTGTCTTGGTGAAAGATCATTTTTTTCTTCTTCATTTGTGGCCAATTTGTTTTTGGTGGTGGGGGGTATTTCTTCCTTCAAATGCACCAGTAATGCTATATAATATTCGCTATTGATGATTCTTCCTTTATCAAGGTTATTGATGAACAAAATACTAGTCGCATCTCAAAACCTCGCATACTGATGTTTGCGTCTTTGGTCGCGTTGGACGGCTTTTACCTGCTGCTGTCCACTCAGCTGACTGCTGATTTGACTCCGAAGTGAAGTGGTGGATCTATGTTTTATCCATTGTCACATTTTTATGCGTTGAAACAGTTGCAAACAAGGATCTGCATTATCGACGCGTTGTTGTTTTCGATCGACTGTGAGCAAACACGGCACCCACTTTGAACATAGCTTTCTCATTGACAAATGTTCATGCAAAATGGCGCATACACTGCCTTCCGATATGTTCTTTTCCTTTACTATTTCACGAAACTTTAATTTACGATCGGCCAAAACTAGTTTGTGAATGTTTTTGGTGTTTTCGGAGACAACTGCCGATTTTAGGTGACCTGGGCGTTCAGCATTGTGTCTGTACGATTGCGTTTAAACCTCCTCTTAACCGTTGTTTCCGACGGAGAAGAGTTTGAATGACACTTATCACGCCATTGCTTTGCTTGAACAATATTTTTTCCCATCAGAAAGCAATGCTGTATGAATTCCGATGTTTCCATTGTTTTGAAAATTTGCAACACTATCTTCTCTTAAATAACTGTAATTTGTAAACTGATAATCCGATTTTTTTTTAATCATATCACCCCGAGCAAGGCGGTAACGCCACTGATGTGCAGGGGGCTACATAAAAGTGAAAAGATTGGAAAAGAGAAAGCCGGAAACCACATCCTAAATAGGAAACAAGGGATGAGCCTCTTCACCCGTTCAATAAACGTGGGTGGAGTGTGAACCGGGCGATAGTTTAGTCTGTCTACTCCAATTGAAAAAAAAAAAGAGGAAAAGAATGGAAATGAGTAAAAGATTGGAAAAGAGAAAGCCGGAAACCACATCCTAAACAGGAAACAAGGGATGAGCCTCTTCACCCGTTCAATAAACGTGGGTGGAGTGTGAACCGGGCGATAGTTTAGTCTATCTACTCCAATTGGAAAAAAAAAGAGGAAAAGAATGGAAATGAGTTTGGGCCCAAATTTTGTTACGTGTCATTTGAAGGTTAGAACTTCCTAAAAATCATATGGATTTTTTATTAGTAGCGTCATCTATGTGTCAGGCCCGGGACTTATTGTGTGATGTGTTTTTTCTTTATGTTATAATACAAAGCAGAGCAGATATGTATATTTCGAGAATCGGGAAAGATATGCGTTCAAAAGCACTATTCAGTCTTTACTTGATAGGGAAATCCTACGTAACCAAGCGCGTCAGATTGAATGACCGCTTCGCATTGTGGACGCAGGTTTAAAACCTGCCGGAGGGTGCACATTTTCTTGCAAGTTTTCTCGAATAGTCAGACCGGTATGTGTAAATAAATAAATAAATAAATAAATATACTGTTTTAATAATAAAACATGGCATCTACTCAAATATGAGTATCCATTATATAAACAAGTAAATTATATATATATATATATATATATATATATATATATATATATATATATATATATATATATAGTGTATTTGGCCAAAGGGTGGAAGTGTTATGGGAACGATGCAATGTCAATCTTCTCGTCAATTTTGTGGTGTTGTAGACCATGTAATTGTTTACGGATTTGGATAGTTGAGGAACACAGTTCTTCGTATAAATTCGTAAACGACACCGGTTCTTTGCAGCTTAGATTTTGCAGGTGAATTATGATTGATGATGAGATTGTTAGTTTTCAACATTTTTTAATAGATAATTAATTTGATTTTCTTGTTTGTATTGCTCGCTGTTATATAATTTCGAATGATATTGCGAAGTGAAGATTCGTCCTGTCTGTAGTTAATGTGAATTTGATTTTTGTAGAAAATATTAATGTTATTGCTTTTGTTCACGTGTTTGTAGTTGCCGTTGGTTACGTTACGAAGAAAAAGTATGACATGGTTGTCAAGCAAATAATTTGAAAAGCTGTTGTTGACAAGCATTTATTTCAAATTGTGGAGTTCTTTGAAGAAAAACGGTTGAGAAGATAAATTTTCATGCGCTCTCTTGAGGAAAATTTTTAATTACGGCAATTTTGTATCTGGGAGGACATTGAATAATAAAATTAAGATGGCAAGAATTTTTGTTCGTTTGTTCTTAATAATCTAAAGTAGTGAACGTATTATTACGACAATCTGCAAGTTGTCCTGGACATGACGGTAAACTGCATCCGGCAGCAAGTTCTCTGATTAGGAGGTTGTGAAGAGCAAGGAACCACCTTTTAATTGCTGTTGTTCTCAGGTCCACACTGACCCGGAGTGGTAATACCTGTTAGGGTCCCAGCTATGGGCAAATAGTTAACCCCGAAACTGGGATCAAAACACTTTATAGAAATATATACATAAAAATTGAAAAACATATTGCCATGACACAATAAAAAAAATGTAAGAATATCACAGCAAAACATTTTTAATACAAAACTAGAAGACATTTTCAGTTTTCTAAAATAAAAAAGAATAAAAACGAAAGGTTTTCATTAAAATCTGACTAAATAAACCTTTTCACTGTAACCAAACATTAAAAAAACACCTTAAAACCCCAATTTTTGGCATTAAATAACCCACAGAGGTGTTGATATGCCGTTAAACAAACCCCGAAATCAAAGAATATGCAAGAATACATGAAAAATTAGATAAAAAACTTAATGTTAATATTTGGTCTGTCATTTTTAATGAAACCTGCACACACACACACACACACACACACACACACACACACACACACACACACACACACACACACACACACACACTCGATATATAATATATAGAGCTGTGAATATTTATTATAAATTATATTTTAGAACATGTACAATTTTTTTATCCACTACAAAGTGTACATTTTGTATTCGACATTAAAACTACAGTGTCTCATCAGGTGGTGTAGACAGGAATGGAAAGCCTCTTTTCTTATATTTGGCGAGTTGTGTGTGGGATGTTGGTGGGGGTTAGTGATAAGGGAATAAGTCTTTCAAATTGTCCGTTAGAATTTTGAAAAAAGTAGGGTGGGTAGGAAATATAGTTGATTAATAAAAGTGTCGAGAATTTTGTAGACAGATTTAACATTAGAAGACGGGGTAAAGGTTTTATGGCTGCATGGCTAGACTTTATTCTTTGGGTTTATTAGAGGGGTAGAAGAAGGAAGTGTTAAGGGTGGAGAGGAATGGGATTGGACCTATCTTTAATGTCTATTAGTACAACTATAGAATATTTTTGTATTTAAACATAGTTTTTATAATTAATCTAATTTTGTATATTTATCCTTAATTTTGAATTTAGGAAATTATTTTTTTCTATAAAACTTTAAATTAGATCACAATTTGTGGTGTGTAGTAGGTAAAATTTGATGTAAGAGTGTTGTTAATACTAAGGGGTCCCAGCTTTGGCTTTTGATATAATAATCTCCCATACCACTCATTCAACTAATATGGTAGCATTTTTTATTTAATTTTTTTATTTTGAATTTCCTTATTTTGTATACATATATATTTATACGCCGAGTGAATAAGGAACAAAGAAAAATTTACAACATCCAAAACATTAATTTAAAACAGTGCTCGATATATAATATAGAGCTGTAAATATTTATTATAAATTATATTTTAGAACATGTACAAAATTTTTTTACACTACAAAGTGTACATTTTGTTTCGACATTGAAATCGCAATGTCTCATCAGGTAGTGTGGAAAGGAATGGAAAGTCTCTTTTCTTATATTTGGTGAGCTGTGTGTGGGATTTTGGTGGGGGTTAGCAATAAGGGAATAAGTTTTGTAAATTGTCCATTAGAATTTAGTAAAAAATTGGGTGGGTAGGGAATATAGTTGATTAATGAAATTGTCAGGAATTTTGTTGACAGATTTAACATTAGAAGATGGGGTAAAGGTTTTATGGCTGCATGGCTAGACTTTATTCTTTGGGTTTATTAGAGGGGAGAGTAAGGAAGTGTAAAGGGTGGAGAGGAATGGGATTGGACCTATCTTTAATGTCTATTAGTACAACTATAGAATATTTTTGAATTTAAGCACAGTTTTTATAATTAATGTAATTTTGTATATTTAACCTTAATTTTGAATTTAGGAAATTATTTTTTTCTATAAAACTTTAAATTAGATGACAGTTTGTGGTGTGTAATTAAGGTTTATCGTCTATAAGAGGTCCTAGTTTTGGATTTTGTTGTATTTTTTAGCATGATTGTGAGGTTAGTTCTTTAATATGTTTGCGGTTTACTGTAGTTTCATATCTCTGGTTTAAAAGTTTGTTGCTATTAATGATTTCAATTTTTTTTAATACAAAGGAAACATGGTTCCTGTATTGATTTAGCTGTTGTTGCTTGTTTGAGGATTTTCCATTTAACTTTAGGTGTTTTATTTTAGCTTTTTATCTGTTTGGAAAGAGACATCATGTTTTGTTTTCCTTTGTTATTCAACATATATATATATATATATATGTGTGTGTGTGTGTGTGTGTGTGTGTAATCGTGTGTATATATTTGTGTATAATTCTGTGTATATATATATGTATGTGTATAATTGTGTGTATATGTGTATGTGTATAATTGTGTGTGTATATATATGTGTGTGCGTGTATAATTGCGTGTATATATGTGTGTGTGCGTGTGTACAATTGTGTGTATATATATATGTGTGTGTGTGTGTGTGTGTGTGTGTGTGTGTGTGTGTGTGTGTGTAATTATGTATTTGGGCAGCAATCCCTCTTTTATACAAGTTTCGTTAAAGACGACTGATAAGATACTGCGATTAAACTTTATTATTTAATTATTCTTACATTCGTATAAGTGTTTTAAGGCTGCACATAAAAATTGGAAAAACTGTCCAAATTTTGTATATAACCGCGTACATTCGGCTATTCCGTTAGTCATTATCAAAAATGTTTGTTTCTATTTTTAACTGAATACGTAGATTTTTATATATGGATATCTATACTAATGGGAATGTTCATTTTTTCTAAACACGGTCAGCGGTATTTATAATTTTTATTATTGAGTTACCGTTCGTTCTGTTTTATTATTAATGCTTCCAATATATATATATATATATATATATATATATATATATATTGATTGATTGATTGATTGATTGATTGATTACTTAGTTTCTGGTCATAATAAGGTTAGACCAGTGCACATATGTATTAAAAGTGTTCAATACAATTATACCGCAGAACTTTTGAAAATTTTCCATTTGTAAACGAGTTAATAACTCGTTTAAAAATGGAATATATATATATATATATATATATATATATATAGAGAGAGAGAGAGAGAGAGAGAGAGAGAGAGACCGATGGATGAATTGTCATCTCATCTTAACAGATATATTTACTAAATTTAGACAAAAATATCTTGAAATACTAAAATAAAATCATTCAATAAAATTGCCATTGGCTTCAATTGCGTCCTCCAGATTACTTCGGAATCTCCTGCAACTCTTCTGGACTGTCTCTTTGTTTAAGTTGGTGAATGCTGGTCGTAAACCTTGCCTATAGTTCATCTTTGGTGTTACAAACAGTTTTGTTGGTCTCACCCCACACATAATAATCAAAGGGGTCGCTGTCTGAGGAGTTAGGTAGTCAGATGTAGGGCGGGATGTAGTGCCATAAGTTGTCTTGCAGTCATGACTTGGTCTTCCGACATTATTCAGAATCGTTTTGCTGCACGTAAGGTTCTTTCCGCAGCCACCCTTTTAACTCAGAATGTCACTACCCCTTCAAGGCACTTGATGTAGATGTTTATCTTGAGTCTGAATCCCTGTGGGTAGATGAATCGAAGCATAGTGTTGCCATCGCTAAAGATCACTCCATAAACCTTCGTAATCATCATTAGACTCACCCATCTCTTTTCCGAATCTTCTGCACTGTCCTTAGATTGACACTCAAACACTTTTAAATGTTTGTATTAAAGCTTCCAGCGTAAATAACGTTTCCAAATTTCTTGCGGTATGAATTATGTTCTTTTTCACACAAACGTTGCCCAACTCATTCTTCTAAATTGTGCAGTCAACAAAATCAAAAATAAAGAACGCGCATGCGCGATATTAGAAATATAAAATATTAATAAGGACATAAATTATATAAAAATTGACCAAATGTTTTGCTTATCCGAGCGCTTTTGGTTATACTTTTAGCAATTTTCAATTGGATGGATGTTATTTTACGTTTAACAGAATGTATGTAGTATAGTTTAACTATACTACAGAATGTATGGTACAGTGGATATCGGCTCAGAACGAGAAACCGGGGAGCCGAGTTCAAATTCCAGCCGAATTCATTGCATTCACTTACGCACAAATACCCTTGGGAAAGGTATTAATCCGTTTCTTCCTTCTAGTTATGGGTTAAATAATAGGACAGATTGGGTTCTATAGCCTTGGGTGGCAACCAGTTTAGCGCAGAAAGCAATGGCAACCTACTGCGGGATAATCTTCTGCCCAGTCAGTC
>JBBBDQ010002382.1:45000-117500 GCA_037127315.1 Ascarosepion bandense
CATTCATTGTCTCTTATCTTTAATAGCATATATATATATATATATATATATATATATATATATATATATATATAGTCATCCGCAGACAGATCTGTTTTACTGTATCACAGCTCATCAGACAGCCGATTGCTTTTTACCCAAGATTAAACCCGACCAAATCGGCGTCAGTTGGCGATTCTACCTCTGAGCTATGGGCGCTCGGTAGAAGGAGGCAGACTTTTTAGCGTGTATATTATCATTATACACACGTCCAATAGCTGAGAGTGTTCTAATTAATTGCTGAATGAACGATGCGTATATGCTAGAGTAGCTAGTGTTTTTCAAAGTCTACCATTCTTCCAGAGTGCTCAATCAGGGTGATATATATATATATATATATATATATATATATATATATATATATATATATATATATATGTTTCGTTAAGAACGACCAGCAAGAAAGATTTTATTCATTTTTTATTTCATTTTTCCAGTATTCTTACATGTTTCCTGTTTGCTGAAGCTATAGAATGCAAAAATGTCCTATAATTTTCGATTTTCAAGTACTTTCAGCCTCTTCACTGGTCATTTTCAAGGATGTTATTTTTCTGGTCTTGTTATGTTCTCATGTTTGACTGTAATGTAATTTTTCGTTTTAGAGTTGTTTTTTTTTAAAGGAAACTTTCTTAAAGCTGTCACGTGATGCGCGCGGCGGTCAGCATGTGAGCGTCTGTCTAAAAACTTTCAAAATTCCATTTCCACTGTTAAATAGTATAAGGTTGATGGTAGGAGAAAATTGTTTGATATGTTGTGCTTCTCTTATCTCGAGGTGTCTTTGATATTGGGATTTAAATAGTATTTTTGTATTTTCAACCAAAATTGTTCTTAAGGGTTCTTGTAAGTCATAAATGTTTTCTTATTGCACTATTATTACTAGATAGGTGGGATGTAAGGCGTCTACTCAGGGAAGTGGTACTATTACCAATATAGGTAATTGATTTATGACAAGAAACACAATCTTGTACAGGACATTGAAATTCATGCACTATATGAACACACACACACACACACACACACTAGTTTAGATTTGATAGGGTTATTATTATCAGAAATAACAAGGTTTTCTGTCTGCCATTTTCTATATTATAAGTTGTACATGTTTTTGAGGAATTACAGCAGAAATATGGTGTTTAATAATTTTTCGTATAGAAAATTCGTCCTGTTTATAATTAATGTGCATTTGGTTGCAATAAAATGTGCTGATGTTTTCTTGTGTGTTATGCTAGTGTCATGTATTTTTTGAAAAGATAATTTTATTTGTTTATCAATGATGTCGTTGGGAAAATTATTGTTGACTATTGTTTTATGTCATTTATTTCGCTCAAAAATATTCTTTTTTTTTATTTGCCCGATTTAAGTTCTTTATTACTGTTATTTTATATCTCTCTGTGCATTGACTAGTATAATTTAGAAGACAAGAGTTTTTACTGGTGGCTTTTTTTATTCAGATAATTGAGATATTCGTTGGTTTTTAGCGCTAAATTAACGTCAAGAAACAGGGTTTTTAAATAAAAAATTAATAAAATCTTCCTTACCGGTCGTTTTTAACGAAACATGTTTAAATGAAAGATTGCTGCCCAAATATATATATATATATATATATATATATATATATATATATATATATATATATATATAACATAGCATAACGTATACTGTCTTAATATGTATAAGAAAAACTACTAAAAAGTTGTAAGTTTAAAAATGTATTTTTTTGACAGTATTTATTTATTTCTATTATTATATTTGCTATTTCAGACCGTCCTCGGTCCTTCATCAGAAACAAATGATTTTATCAAATATAATAATAGAAATAAATAAATACTATCAAAAAAATATATTTTTAAACTTACAACATTTTATTAGTTTCTCCTATATATATATATATATATATATATATATATATATATATATATGAAAAATTAAGCCAGACACGTTATTTCATGGTAAATCGGAAGTATGGGACTATTTCAGGTGAACCATCATCAGCTTCCGTTTTTATTGTACATAGGATAAAGACGGAAGCTGATGATGTTTCGCCTGAAATAGGCTTATTCACCCGATTTACCATGAAATAACGTATCTGCCTTAATTTCTCTTATATTTGCATAATATGTATTTATATACATATATATTTATAGCTCTCTTAGAGAGTTATCCTACCACTGTATGTACTGGATACTCCTTTGGATTCTTCTATACCCACACCGCATCGCCCATTCGGTCGGGTTTCGAGCCTGGGTTAAGGAGCAATCGGAGTCTAACCGTACTGATGAGCTGTGATACAGCGAAACAGATCTGTCTATGGATGACAATATATATATATATTAACCTGACCTATTGTGCTACCGATGAGGGAAAATGTGTGTATATATATATATATATATGTGTGTGTGTGTGTGTGTGTGTGTGTGTGTGTGTGTCTGTGTGTCTGTGTGTGTCTGTGTCTGTGTGTCTGTATGTGTGTGTGTGTGTGAGAGAGAGAGAGAGAGAGAGACATGAAGAAGTAAACAGTTGTATTTACAAAGATCCCATTTTCAAATAACACTTTTCATGAAGCGCACATATACTACACTCCAATAAAACAATTTGTTAATTGAATAATGTCTTAGTTTTATTGCATTTTTTATTTTACAATTGAGAGCTGATTTTCGGTAACTGTTTTACCATAAGACATTGATGATTTAAATTCTCTAACGAGTTCTTCCTATAACGAATATAAGCATGAATCTCTATGAAAATAAATTATTGAATTTTCAAAAAATTAAATAACTTGGCCGGTGAAGGAGATAACAGATGTAAAAAAAAAATTATTTCACTTATTTGTTAATAAAACCTGAATTTTGCAAGAATTTCCAAATTAATGTGTTTTCTGTATTTACTGTATTTACTAGCCTTCCCACGCAAGGCCAAATGTGACACATGGTCATTTTATAGGGTATTCCCGGCCATATAGCAGGGCCAAAAAATCTCTGTCTATTTTTCCCCAGTCGTGGTTCTACCCTTCGGAGGAACCACGACTGGGTTTGTGCTGTCTGCTCGGAAGTAGAGAGCGCCCTCTACCCGAAGGCAGAGTGCTGACAGTGTCATAGAGCAGTCAGTCGAATGCCTAAGACCTTTTTGTATTTACTAGCCTTCCCACGCAAGGCCAAATGTGACACAAGGTCATTTTATAGTGGGTATTCCCGGCCATAAAATCTCTGTCTATTTTTCCCCAGTCGTGGTTCTACCCTTCGGCAGAACCACGACTGGGTTTGTGCTGTCTGCTCGGAAGCAGAGAGCGCCCTCTACCCGAAGGCAGAGGGCTGACAGTGTCATAGCGTCGTCAGGCGAGTCCCTGTTTTCACCGAAAAATAAAATCGCTAAAATTACTTATACTAATCTTTGACCCCAGACGCTAGCTTAATAGTTTAATAGATTTGAATTTAATTTCACTTGATGTTCATGGGAGTTAAATCTTAAAAAGTTAGGTTAGTGAATTTTTACAAAAGTAAAATTTTAAATATTCTAAAAATAATGTAGGTAAAAAATTTAAATTAAAATTTAAATTAGAATTTGAAAATTAAATGTATTAAAAATAATTAAAATACAAGGAGAAGACATCAAAGAGGCGTAATTCATAATTTTTGGTAATAATATTTGCGGGAGAAAGAAAGAAAGAAAGAAAGAAAGAAAGAAAGGGGAAAATAAGGGAGTGAGGAAGAAAGAGAGAAAGAAAGAGACAAATGCATAGAGAAATCAATATCAATCGGAGTCAAAGAAAGAAAGAAAGAAAGAAAGAGGCAAACACATAGAGAAATCTATATCAATCGGGGTCTAAGAAAGAAAGAAAGAAAGAAAGGGAGTGAGGAAGAAAGAGAGAAAGAAAGAGACAAACGCATAGAGAAATCAATATCAATCGGGGTCTAAGAATTTAAGTATTTTTTTTAGCAATAACCAAACTTTATAAGATTTAACTCCCATGAACATCGAGGGAACTCAAATTCAAATCTATTAAACTGTCAGTTTGAAAAAGGTACCTGATGATTGCATAATGCATAAAACTCCGAGTTGTGCTATAGACCTAAGTAATATGTATATTTATTAATATATATATGTGTGTGTGTGTGTGTGTGTGTGTGATAGAATAAGTATAAGTATTAATATATAGATATATAATAAGAATAATAATTAATGTATATTTATATAAGAATAACTATATATATATATATATATATATATATGATAGAATATATATATATATATATATATATATATATATATATATATCGCCCGGTTCACACTCCACCCACATCTATTGAACAGGTGAAGAGGCTCATCCCTTGTTTCCTGTTTAGGATGCGGTTTCCGGTTTTCTCTTTTCCAATCTTTTCACTCTTTTCCTTTATTATTTTTTTTTTTTTCAATTGGAGTAGATAGACTAAACTATCGCCCGGTTCACACTCCACCCACATCTATTGAACAGGTGAAGAGGCTCATCCCTTGTTTCCTGTTTAGGATGTGGTTTCTGGCTTTCTCTTTTCAATTCTTTTTACCCTTACGTAGCCCCCTGCGCATCAGTGGCGTTACTGCCTTGCTTGGGGTGATATGATTAAAAAAAAAAATATATATATATATATAATAGAATAAGTAAAGAAACGGGCACAATTTTCTTTTCCCCTAAATGCTAGTTTAATTTAAAATGCATAATTTTTTTAAGGAGAAAGTACTTTGAAAACATATTAACAGCATTACTATTAACTATAAACACCCGTTTAAAACATTGCATCACTTCTGCATCTTTCTACAAATCTATACTCCATGAATTCAATTTATGTCTAACAATAGATATAATTAAATAATAATGCGTCCATATTTTATTCCATATAATTCATAAAATTATAATATTGCTTCTATATATGCATTACAATCTATATTATATATTATATGTTTTATTTAATAATAATATATATTATCATTATGTTTCTGCCTAATATTACATTAATAATATATATATTTCAATATATAATAATGTCCTTGATAACTCTTATAAATTAGACGATTCCAAATATATACATACAATGTATATTTATATATATGTATATATGTAATGTATGTATATTTTTGTATTATACTAAACTGTTCTATAGTTTTCTCTATTATTCTGTACTTTATATTTTGTTTCTATAATTTAATAATAATAATATTTACATATAATTTTCAATAAAAGTTTCCAACCGCTAAAAAATTTATTATACTCAGTACTTTAATATATGTGTATATTTTAATGTTTCTAAAGCTGAATTATATTGCTTAATGATAATGTTGTAATCAGTGGCAATTGTGGAACTCTGAAAGTGTGAAGGCCACTTAGGGGCCGAGATTTTTCTGATGAGGAGGCGGGTAAACTCAAACAGCGTTTTTATTTTCATACTATACCACTATTGTATACACAAGTTAGGAATGAGTTTGAGAAGAAATATGTTACTTCACTAAATTAAACGGATTAATTTTTATTCATAGTTGTGAAGTTATAATCTATTCTTGTTCTCTTGTTGGAACACAATGGAGGTTAATTTCAAAACAAAATCAAAGGGTTAAAATACTAACGTCAATACTAGCAGAAAAGTGTGATTTTTCTGAGGAGGAGTGAGGCTAACCCAAGCGGCATCTTCATTTTCATACTACCCCACTATCGTATACACAACTTAGGAATGAATTTGTGTATAATTAAATATAAACGAAATAACATTTTCATTTATAGTAGCGGAATTCTAATCTATTCTTGTCCTCTTTTCTACTCTCAAGCTGTTGGAACACAAGAGGGATTAATTTCAAAACAACATCAAACGTCTGTTTCTATCTATCTGCTTGTTTTATTTTGTCCGAAGAGGTAGATCGTTCTAGATCTACGTACCGGGCCTTGATAACTCTCCAAGTTTTTGTTCTCTCAGTTTTTGAAACCAGGGATTAAAGTCATAACTTTTGGGGTCAACTCACTTTTAGGATCATTTAACCAACATTTTTATCCACTGAATCTTGGGAACACTGGCGGATGAATTTTGGGAGTTATAAACCTTATGACTCAGTCGCCATTTTTTACCATTTTCGAAATTCCAACAAATATCACCCGCAGAAGGCAGAAACCAGTGGCGATTGTGGAACTCTGAAAGTGTTGGGTGGGTACTTAAGAGCCGAATTTTTTCTGAGGAGACGAGAGGCTTACTCAAGCAGCATCTTCATTTTCATACTACCCCACTATCGTATACACAACTTAGGAATGAGTTTGTGTATAATTAAATATAAACGAAATAACTTTTTCATTTATAGTCTGTCAGTTAAGTGCCATACGTGATACACGCTTGGGGGATCATGTCTCGAAAGAGACATGACTGACCGGGCAGAACATTATCCCGCAGTAGGTTGCCATTGCTTTCTGCGGTAGACTGGTTACCGACCAAGGCTATAGAACCCAGTCTGTCCTGCTATTTAACCCGTAACTGGAAGGAAGAGACGGATTAATACCTTTCCCAAGGGTATTTGCACGTAAGTGAATACAATGGATTCAACTAGAATTCGAACTCGGCTCCCCGGTTTCTCGTTCCAAGCCGATATCCAATGTACCACAACGCACATCCCTCATTTATAGTAGTGGAGTGCTAATCTATTCTTGCTCTCTTTTCTACTCTCAAGTTGTTGGAACACAATGGAGGTTAATTTCAAAACAAAATCAAAGGGTTAAAATACTAACGTCAATACTAGCAGAAATGTGTGATTTTTCTGAGGAGGAGTGGGGCAAACTGAAGCACCACAATCGTATACACAACTTAGGAATGAGTTTGAGTATAAGTATGTTACTTCACTAAATTAAACGGATTAATTTTCATTCATAGCTGTGAAGTTATAATCTATTTTTGTTCTCTTGTTGGAACACAATGGAGGTTAATTTCAAAACAAAATCAAAGGGTTAAAATACTAACTTCAACACTAGCAGAAAAGTGTGATTTGTTTGCTCTGATTTTTTTCCTCTCCAAAATTTTTGAAGAACAAAATATAAACGCGATAAAAAAATAAATGCGAAAATAAATAATGCAACGACATCAACCAAAATGCTGTGGGCAGTACAGCCGTACAAAAATAAAAAAAAATTAATTTATGTTTTCAGCAAAGCCCGACCATACGATCAAGAAGCTACTTTGAAATAAGAAAATAATATTTCTCCATGACTATTAAGTCTCTTTCCCTCCCAAACAATATGGCGGCTTCTATGTATCTGGTTGTTTTATCTTGTTTCTTTTCTTTCAAACTGGTCTCTGTCAGTCAGTTAAGTGCCATACGCGACGCACGCTTGGGCGATCATGTCTCGAAAGAGACATGACTGACTGGGCAGAACATTATCCCGCAGTAGGTTGCCATTGCTTTCTGCGGTAGACTGGTTGCCGACCAAGGCTATAGAACCCAATCTGTCGGTTGCCATTGCTTTCTGCGGTAGACTGGTTGCCGACCAAGGCTATAGAACCCAATCTGTCGGTTGCCATTGCTTTCTGCGGTAGACTGGTTGCCGACCAAGGCTATAGAACCCAATCTGTCGGTTGCCATTGCTTTCTGCGGTAGACTGGTTGCCGACCAAGGCTATAGAACCCAATCTGTCGGTTGCCATTGCTTTCTGCGGTAGACTGGTTGCCGACCAAGGCTATAGAACCCAATCTGTCGGTTGCCATTGCTTTCTGCGGTAGACTGGTTGCCGACCAAGGCTATAGAACCCTATAAAACTGGAAGGAATAGACGGATTAACACCTTTCCCAAGGGTATTTGCGCGTAAATGAATGCAATGGATTCAACTGGAATTCGAACTCGGCTCACCCGGTTTCGCGTTCCACTGCGCCACAACACACATCCTGGTCTCTGTATGTGTCCTTAAATAGCTAAATGCTTTTTCATTTTCAAAACGCAGGGAGAAAACTGAGATCTTAAGATCAGATCTTATCAAAATCAGAGACTGACCAGTTTCATAAGATTTTGAAGCTTATAAAAGTGGGAGACGCATCCGAGTATTATAATAATAACATTTATATTATTTCTAAATGTTATTTATATTACATAATTATTTCATTGTAATATATTTAATAAATATTAGTAGTTTAATTACATATTATTTCAATAAAAGATTCCAGTCGTTAATAATAGATGACATTCAAAATTTGTTTATTTGTTTATAAAATGTTTGCTTAATACTGGTATACATTATTTCGCTACAATTTTAAACGGAAATGTATTTTGTTTTATTCTTCACACACATACTAACGCTACCGACTTATAAACGCACACTTCCATACATTAAACCACCTATCGCACCTACCTCTCATTAGCATGGACCAGGCTTGCCTCCCAGAGAGTAAAACACTACGCCTCCTTGGTCTCACATTTTCAGCGGACCTCAAGTGGAATGACTATATCGAATCCATTGCTAAATCCGCTATGAAAGTCGGTTCTCTGTGCAGGGCCCGGAGGTTTTTTCGTCTGAATTTATCCTGCATATTTATAAATCTACCATCCGCCCGTGCATTGAATACTGTTGCTATATCTGGTCGGGTGCCCCTGCTACTCTCCTTGGGCTTCTCGACAAGGTACAGCGGAGGGTCTGTAATGTGATCGATACCGACTTGGCAGACCGCCTGCAGTCTCTCGCTCACCGGCGCGACATGGCTTCCCAGTGTCTCTTCTATAAATACTTTCACGGCTTCTGCTCCGATGAACTTAGATCACTGGTGCCCCCTAGGTACGACTTTGCACGAGATACTAGATTAGCAACTAAATCCCACCATTTTACAGCGAAACCAATAAAATGCAACCGCGATTTCTACTCCAACAGTTTCTTTTCTCGCACTTCCCGACTGTGGAATTCCCTTCCACATGACTTCTTCCCCGACGGCTACAATCTCCAGGAGTTTAAATGTAAGGTCAATAGACACCTCCTAACACACTAACTCGCTTCCATTCTTTCAAACACTCTTCCCATCCACCCAGCCTCCGTATCCATACTCCTATCCCCCTTATGACATTTCCTATATCTAACCACTCTTTCTATTTACCTTCCCCTATGTAGCCCCAAGCGCAATAGTGGCAGTGGAATGCCTTGCTTGGAGTGAAATGATTTAAAAAAATCTTCTCATACATATAATGTTAAAAACGTCCATCCTTGACACGTGCATCATTTTCATATACATACATTTAAACAGACATTTATACCCACACTCACATTTCAAGTTCCAAGGTTTTGATAGTTTAATTCAACCGATAAAATCTGTTTTGATTTTTTGTTTGCTTTTTCCTGAAAGTTTTTTTTTTTTAGTCAAAAACTCAAAGTTCACGTTTTTGTTCTGTTTTTTTTTCTACTTAATTTCAAACATCGCAGTCATTGTCATGAACTGGATAATAGGTTATATAACCTGACATCTTTTGAAACGCTACAATTCATATTTAATTGATATATCAGTCAATCGTCTATCAATGCGAAATATCTTTAAAGGAAAACCCCAATAATGTAAAACTTTATATAGGGAGTACTAAGAATACTCTCAAACAGCGAATTTACCTGCACGCTTCCTCTTTTAATAATAACAAGTACAAAAATAGAACATCCCTATCGAAATGTCATTGGTATCTAAAGGAAACAAATAAAAAGCACCCACAATAAAGTGGAAAATTCTAAAAGAAGCTAAAACATGCAAATCCTTAAATGAACCATGTTCATTATGTTTATACGAAAAACTATATATTATCAAATCACTTAAAAATAAAAATCTATTAAATAAACGCAATGAGATAAATGTCATATGTAGACATTGCAAAATGTTCAGATTAGAATAGGGATTAAAAAAAACTCTAAATGAAATAACATGTATATAACCAATAAGTCGCTTAAGAAAAATAATAACTGATGAAATATCAAAATAAAATAAATTGGTACATAAAATTGTATATATATATATATATATATATATATATATATCTTACAGTAAATAAATAGAGATCAGAAAGATGGGATATAGATAGCAGGAAGTAAATCAGAAAAAAATAAAAAATGTTATTTATAAATCAAAGGTTTTGAAAAAATTTAGAACTAGAAAAGCACTGAAAAGAAGAGTAAAGTTCATCTCTTTCTTCACACCTCTCCTGTTCTCTAGGAGTCAGTCAGTTAAGTGCCATACGTGATACACGCTTTGGGCGATCATGTCTCGAAAGAGACATGACTGACTGGGCAGAAGATTATCCCGCATTAGGTTGCCATTGCTTTCTGCGGTAGACTGGCTCCAAGCTAAGGCTATAGAACACAATCTGTCCTGTTATTTGATTCATAAGTAGGGGAAGAAGAGATGTATTATATTATTATGTCGTAATTAGTGGGGGATCAGTTTATTACTTTATAACAATATAAAACCGACCCCCACTTTATGACCAGTAGAAATCATGATTCCAACTATTATATTCAGTCTGTCAGTTAAGTGCCATACGTGATACACGATGGGCGATCATGTCTCGAAAGAGACATGACTGACTGGGCAGAAGATTATCCCGCAGTAGGTTGCCATTGTTTTCTGCGGTAGATTGGTTGCTGACCAAGGCTACAGAACCCAATTTGTCCTGTTATTTGACTCATGGCCAGAAGGGGGAAGAGATGGATTATATTATTACGTAGTAATTAGTGGGGGATCAGTTTATTACTTCATAACAATAGGAAACCAATCCCCCAGTTTATGACCAGTATAAGCCTTAATCATGATTCAAACAGTTATATTCAGTCAGTTAAGTGCCATACGTGATACACGCTTTGGGCGATCATATTTCGAAAGAGACATGACTGACTGGGCAGAACATTATCCCGCAGT
Organism: Ascarosepion bandense; assembly: GCA_037127315.1. Taxonomy (NCBI): domain Eukaryota; kingdom Metazoa; phylum Mollusca; class Cephalopoda; order Sepiida; family Sepiidae; genus Ascarosepion; species Ascarosepion bandense. The sequence continues at coordinate 55,911 of JBBBDQ010002382.1, forward strand.
AGGTTGCCATTGCTTTCTGCGGTAGACTGGTTGCCGACCAAGGCTATAGAACCCAATCTGTCCTATTATTTAACCCATAACTGGAGAGAAGAGACAGATTAATACCTTTCCCAAGGGTATTTGCGCGTAAGTGAATGCAAGGAATTCAACTGGAATTCGAACTCGACTCCCCGATTTCTCGTTCCGAGAGGAGGCCAAAATTATAAAAAAAACAAAAAGTCTTGGTACTAAATAGGCACATCTCATCAAAGACAATAGAACTAAGTGAAAAGCAATAAAAATAAAAGCGAAAAGGAGAAAAGATAAAATTAAGTCAAAAGCAGGTTAACATCTTGGCCGTTAGGGAGGAAAAAGAAGAAAGGGGGAAAGGAAGAACAGGGAAAAAATAGGGAAAAAAAGAGAAAAAGTTAGTATGTATTCTTTGGGGCCAAATTCCAAAATGAATATTCGCATTGAAAGTAAATTTTATATCTTCCCACATAGATAAACATCAAACCGATGGTTTGTTTGTATTTAAATGTAAATCATTTGCACAACCAACATCCAACATTGCCTGATAAAGAGAATCTATCTCAAAACATAGAAATTTCCGTGTCGCAATGTACAATTAATTCATAATTTATGATTATATTAAGCTTCATAATATTCATTATATTGAGCACAGTCTATAATAAAATAAATAACGTAGTACTCAAAATAGTAAAACCTTGAGTCCTCTTCACCTGGACATATATATATATATATATATATATATATATATATATAGATATATATATTTATATATATATATATATATATATATATAACGACTTCACAGAGCTCGATTGCGCTAGAAAAAAACGTATCAAATGTTTCATACGTTTTTCTTATTCTTTTCTATTTTTAATTTTCTTATTGACTGAATTTTCACAGAACTTGTTTAAATATATATATTTACTTAGACACGCAAAAACGTATTCACACATATTCAATAAGCTATTTATATTATTTTATGTAATTATTGATCTAAATATATATATTGAGCACTTTATTGACATTTATGCAGTTCGCCTTCACGTACATTGAATTATATAAGTCAAAAATGATTTTTACTAAGGAAATGCATTGGAAATGATTTTTACTATGAAAATGCATTGGCAATGATTTTTACTATGAAAATGCATTGGAAATGATTTTTATTATGAAAATGCATTGGAAATGATTTTTACTGTGAAATGCATTGGAAATGATTTTTATTATGAAAATGCATTGGAAATGATTTTTACTATGAAGATGTATTGGAAATGATTTTTATTATGAAAATGCATTGGAAATGATTTTATTATGAAAATGCATTGGAAATGATTTTTATTATGAAAATGCATTGGAAATGATTTTTACTATGAAAATGCATTGGAAATGATTTTTACTATGAAATGCATTGGAAATGGTTTTTATTATGAAAATGCATTGAAAATGATTTTTATTATGAAAATGCATTGGAAATGATTTTTACTATGAAATGCATTGGAAATGATTTTTATTATGAAATGCATTGGAAATGATTTTTATTATGAAAATGCATTGGGTTGTAGAACCAAATCTGTCATGTTATTTGACCCATATCTGGAGAGAAGAGACGGATTAATACATTTCCCAATGGTATTTGCACGTAAGTGAATGCAACGAATTCAACTGGAATTCGAACTCGGCTCTCCGATTTCTCGTTCCGAGCCGATATCCAATGCACCACAACACACATTTATTTTCTACCAATATGAACAACAAAAAATATGATACACTATTACACAAAATTGAAAGTGTATTAAACAGGATGAGATGGAAGCTCCACTTCTTGATAAAAGACCAGAAATTCCTCCATCAGATTTTTATTGGTTTAAATCTCTAAAAACCCTACCACCTGACGAGCAATTATCAGAATTCGAGAACAACTTATTTGCTCTAATTAACAAAATTAAATTCCGAAATACCAACAACAAGCTACAAAAAAACAATGCAGATGGACACATATGAAATCACCAAAAACTATATAAAAAAAGGTGCCTGGGAGACCAACATAAACAGGGAAGCCAAAAAATTGCTAAGAAACTTAAAATAAATGATAGGGTCCCAATTTTACATAAAAGGCATTCATCACAATCACAGAACACAAAAATACTTTCATAAACAACCCACAATACAGATTCAGTCAGTTAAGTGCCATACGTGAAACACGCTTGGGCGATCATGTCTCTTTCGAAACATGACTGACTGGGCAGAAGATTATCCCGCAGTAGGTTGCCATTGCTTTCTGAGCAATACAGATTACTAAACCCTTAAAAAAAAATACGATTAGAATTAGCAAAATTATCCTTAGAACGAGAAATTGGAGAGCCGAGTTCGAATTCCAGTTGAATTCGTTGAAATCATAAACGCACAAATACCCTTGGGAAAGGTATTAATCCGTCTATTCCATCCAGCTATGGTTCAAATAACAGGACGGATTGGGTTCTATAGCCTTGGTTGGCAACCAGTCTACCGCAGAAAGCAATGGCAACCTACTGCGGGATAATCTTCTGCCCAGTCAGTCATGTCTCTTTCGAGACATGATCGCCCAAGCGTGTATCACGTATGGCCCTTAACTGACTGACTGATCCTTGGAAGAGGTCCCCGTTCACTAAGAATTCCTTAGGCATGAATCGATGGAAGAACACAGCCGATGCAATTGATTGGTCCACAAAAATAAAAAATATAATGGATTTCACTTTCGTTCATTTTGATATTTGTGATTTCTATCCGTTAATGATGTGCGTTGTGATGCAGTGGATATCGACTCGGAACGACAAATCGGGGAGCCGAGTTCAAATTCCAGTTGAATTCATTGCATTCACTTACGTGCAAATACCCTTGGGAAAGGTATTAGTCCGTCTCTTCCTTCCAGTTATGGGTCATATAATACGACAGATTAGGTTCTTTAGCCTTGGTTGGCAACCAGTCTACCGCAGAAAGCAATGGCAACCTACTGCGGGATAATGTTCTGCCCAGTCAGTTATGTCTCTTTCAAGACATGATCGCCCAAGCGTGTATCACGTATGGCTGACTGATCCGTTAATATCTGAAAAACTCCTAACCGCAGCCTTAAATTTGACTAAAAATGACTGATTATCAGCGACCAAGACATCAACATCATCAAGCAGACCCTAAAAATATATTTTATTTTACAATGAATGCCTGTGTTCTAGAAAAAACAATACTGATTTCTGCACCTCTGTGGGAACGTATGATTCTACAAAGGCTTGCAATTTGGTCGGACATTTTTTTGGCTCTGGAATCTTAGGCAAATCTTCGATCAATGTAACACCAGGCTTTACCGAGACGACAGAATCTAGTAAAAAATAAAAAAATGGACAAACTCAGATAGGAATTTTTAAATTTTTTCAAAGACCACTATCTTAATATTACCACCACAACTAACGCTAACGTCGTAAATTTTTGTGATGTTACCTTCGACTTGAGTAATGGTCTGTATAAGCCGTACACTAAGGACTCACATAACCATAAATACATCAATAGGGAATCAAACCACCCCGCAATGAATCACCAACAACTGACACAAATCTATTTCGTTTCCGTACCAACTCTAGCGATAAGGAACTTTGACAATTCTAAAATTCAATACATTAATGCGTTAGAAAAAAGTACACTTAACACTAGATTAGAATATTCTGTTAAAAACAAGATAGGCAGAAATAAGCAGAAATCACGTAAACTTACCATTATTTGGTTTAACCAACCCTTCAGCCGTAATGTACAAACAAATACTTGCAAATTCTTCTTAAACGTAATTCACAAACATTTCTACTTAATATTTTTTTTTAAATTCATTTATAGTTGCGTTAAGAACATAGATAAATATATTTCACCACAAAATACTACTAACTTAAATTCAAATCTATTAAACTATATATATATATTTCATTTTTAAACGAGTTATTACGCGACCTAGGTTTCTACCAGGCGGTGTCGTCAGGCGATTTTCAATAACAGATTTTACTTTTATCTATTTTGTACCGTTTTTTTTTTTGTTTTTTTTTAACGCTCACATAACGGGGAATTTTTGGAACGCTCACGTGATGGGGAATTTTTGAACACACAATTTTTAAAATTACAAGAAATTATAACGTTTTCATCCATGGTTGTATGATCCTAATAGATATTTTATAGTATGGTTACACTTAGCCATAATTTCTGTTCTTTCATTCAATAGTACATTTTTGTTTGGGAATAACATAATCGCTAAATTTTCTTCCTGGCACAGTCTACATATTTTGCCACCGTTGTAAGGCTTGGCTGTTTTCACTATACTCCACGTAATGTCTGGATCTTTTCCCTATTTTAATTTCAATTTCTACACGTGGCTAGCCAATTTTCAAAGTTTTCCATTTTAAATGTAGAGCTGTGATTGAATCCTCTGGTCTTAAAAAACAACATGAAAAACCTAAGATACGCAAAAAAATAAGGCATCTTTTCCAGTGCGCTTTTCGATTTAAGTGTCAAATTTTCCCTCTCAACACATTACTGTCACGCATAAAATAATTTTTACTCTTTACAAGGCCCAAGAGCCATTCGAGGTAGTGCACCTAGCAAATTGATAATGCCAACAACTTTCAAGAGACCAATGGAAGTGAAAGAGAAAAAAACTTTTAAAGGAACCAGAAACTCAATCTTAAACAGGAAAAGAAATAAGCTTCTGTTCCTGTTCAAAAGGTTGAAGAGGAGTGTGAGCAGAGATTTCGCCTGGAAAATTTCTTTACCTGATATAAAAGTAAACTTATTTTATCAAGTCCTTTCCAGTTAACATAATTTATTTTGTAGCAATTTTTAAATTATGTTTTTGCGTCTAAACGACTTACATAAATAACGTATAATTAAAATGAAACGGATAATTAAGACATCGTTAGTATATATATATATATACATATATATATATGATTCTTGGAGATTATAGCTGTCGGGGAAGCAAGTAAATGGAAGGGAATTCCACAAGCGGAAAGTTCGAGAAAAGAAGCTAATGGAGTAGAATTATATATATATATATATATACAAGTATTGTTGGAATAATATTCCTTGTCCAAAGAAACACTATTTTTTAAAAAGTGCTCAATACAAAAGTAGAGCTAATAATATTATTTATTCATAAATTATAACATGGATATTTTACAATATCACGACAAAAGTAGCCATTTTGTTTCAACACGTTTGTGTCTTGTCAAGTGATGTGATAGTTCTTAAAGATAGTGCTTAAGAACTATCACATCACTTGACAAGACACAAAAGTGTTGAAACAAAATGGCTACTTTTGTAGTAGTATTGTAACATATCCATGTTATAATTTATGAATAAATAATACATATATATATATATGTATGTGTGTGTGTGTGTGTGTGTGTGTGTGTGTGTGTGTGTGTGTGAAAAGTGTATATAATTATAAATATCAATATATATATATATAAATATGCAATTTGTTATACATATTATATATGCGTGGTACTTATTTAAAAGCGCTCAATATCAGTGATAGAGCAGACATATTCATATATATATATATATATATATATATATATATATATATATTATATATATATATATATATATATATTGTTAAATATAACATATATATATATATATATATATATATATATATATATATATATATATATATATATATATATATATATATATATATATATATATTGTTAACTATAACAGACAATGTATGTCTATTATGTTTAATTATGAGCCATTCTAAACATCGTATTTTGGCTTTAATTTCAAGTGAATATAAAGATACAAATTGTCCAACATTTGGATATTTTTTATTATGCTGGTTCTAAGCATTATTATCCAAATGTTGAACAATTTCTATCTTTATTTTCTCTTGAAATTCAAGCCATGTTTAGAACGGCTCATGATTAAACATAATAGACATACATTGTCTGTTAACCGCAATTTCTACTCCAACAGCTTCTTTTCTCGCATTTCCCGCCTGTGGAATTCCCTTCCACATACTTGCTTCCCCGACAGCTACAATCTCCAGGAGTTTAAATGTAAGTTCAATAGACACCTCCTAACACACTAACACGCATCCATTCTCTGAAACACTCTTCCCATCTACTCAACCCTCATCTTCAATATCCTTACCCGTCTATCACCCTCCTTCTGACATTTCCTATATCTAACCACTCTTTCTCATCACCTTCCCTTATGTAACCACCTGCGTAATAGTGGTTATGGAATGCCTTACTTGGGGTGAAATGATTAAAAAAAATATATGTTCAGAAAATTATCTGATTATCTGCTACCTCGATACACTATATATATATATATATATATATATATAAAACAGTTATAGGTCAGGTATAAATTAGACCAGTAAACAGTTGTATTAGAAAGTGTTCAAAACAAATCGCCTGACGAAACCAAACAGGTTGAAACCATGAGAGAAAAACCGACTGATCTTTCCTACATATATATATATAACACATCACTCAATAAGTCCCGGGCCTAACTAATAAATTAGCAACTTTTAGGCAAAATTCAACTTCATTCATCAACATAGTCTCCTTCTAGGGTGATACATTGATTCCAACGCTTCTCAAACAATTCGATGCCCCTTTTGAAGAATGATTTCTCTTTGGCCTCAAAATACACCTCAGTTTCCGATATCACTTCTTTATTGGAGCCAAATCTCTTTCCCTGGAGCATTCTTTTGAGATCTGCAATCAGCCAGTAGTCGCTGGGGGGCAGATCTGGAGAATAGGGTGGATGCGGAAGCAGTTCGAATTGCAATTCATGTAATTTTGTCATCGTTGCGATCGACTTGTGACACGGTGCGTTGTCTTGGTGAAAGATCACCTTTTTCTTCTTCATTTTCAGCCGTTTTTTGGCGATTTCTTCCTTCAAATACACCAATAATGCTATATAATATTCGCTATTGGTGGTTCTTCCTTTCTCAAGGTAATCGATAAACAAAATACCTTGCGCATCCCAAAATATCGAGACCCAAACCTTGCCTGCTAATTTTTGGCGTCTTTGGTAGCTTTGGATGGTTTTCACCTGCTGCTATCCACTCAGCTGACTGCCGATTTGACTCCGGAGTGAAGTGGTGGATTCATGTTTCATCCATTGTTCCATATTTACACAAAAACTTCTTCTATCCATTGTCACATTTTTATGCAAAAGCTCCTTCTTAAAACAGTTGAAAACAACGCTCTGAATTATCGACGCGTTGTTGTTTTTGGTTAACTGAAAACAAACGCAGCACCCACTTTGAACACAGCCTTCTAATTGACAAATGTTCATGCAAAATGGTGAATGCACTGCCTTCTGATATGTTTAACTCCTCTACTACCTCACGCAGCTTCAATTTAAGATTGGCCAAAACGTGTTTGTGGATTTTTTGGTGTTTTTCGGGACAACTATCGATTTTCGGCGACCTGAGCGTTCAGCCTCATTTGTGTCTGTAGAAACGCGTTTAAAGTCAGTATACCACCTCTTAACCGTTGTTTCCGACTGAACAGAGTCTGAATGAGACTTATCAAGCCACTTATCAAAGAAACACTATTGTTAAAAAAGTGCTCAATACAAAGTAGAGCTAATAATATTTATTTAGAATTTATAACATAAATATGTTATAATATCACTACAAAAGTAGCCACTTTTTTTCGACACTATTATAAGATAATTATGCTATAAAGAGATGGACAAAATAATGGAAACAGAGATGCAAGGTCAGAACCAAAAACATTGCAGATTTTTCTTTGGTTTTTATCAGAAATCTCTAAATATATAACATTAGTACCTGATCATATATGGCAACAATATTCAATGCAAGGCTAGACTTACGGGGAGTTGGGCTAATGGAAACACCTCGTACCATAATGGCATAGAAAATTTGATTAAACTGTCAACCATTTGTTTATCTTTATGTTTGTTGATTTAATATTAGTAGTACTTCATTTCTTTCCTTTTTTTTGTTTGCTAAAATTGTGGATGAAAGTATTTATAGGAAAATCACAAGGAAGCTAAATTACGATGGTGGGAAAGAGACTGAAACAGAGATGCAAGGTCAAAACCAAAAACATTGCAGATTTTTCTTTGGGTTTTATCAGAAATCTCTAAATATATAACATTAGTACCTGATCATATATGGCAACAATATTCAATGCAAGGCTAGACTTACAGGGAGTTGGGCTAATGGAAACAGCTAGTACCATAATAGCATAATTTCGAAAATTTGATTACACGCTCAAAAGCTTGTCTATTTTTATGGTTTTTTGAATTAATATTAGCAGCACTTCGTCTTTTGTTTTGCTAAAACTGTTGATGCTGTTGTTTTTGTTTTCGTTTTTTTTTTTTTGTTTTTTGTTTTTTTTGTTTTTTTACAGACATTATCTAAAAAAGTTTATTAAATCAAGAGTCAGTAGTATTTAAGAATTTTAAAGGCTCAACTTTATCTTAAAGTTCAGGAACTGTTTCCGGGGGGAAATGCTATCTTTCAGGATGATAATACTAAAGTTCATACTGCTTCATACTGCTAGAATTGTAAATGAATGGCACGAGGAACATTCTAGTGAAGTAGAACATCTTATCTGGCCAACACAGTCTCCAGATCTCATTATCATTGAATATCTATGCTTTATTAGAAAAAAAAAAAAAAACAAGTGATGAGTCAATATCCTTTACTATCATCATTGACAGTACTGGAGACTGTTTTAGCTGAAGAAGAGATAACAATTCCTCTGGAAACAATTCAGACTTTGTACGATTCGATCCGACGCAGAATTCAAATTGCAGTTACTGTCAGAGGCGGTCCTACCCCATATTGAAATAAATTTGCTTGGAATTCAAAGGTGTTTCTACCATTTTGTCCACTCCATATATATATATATATATATATATATATATATATATATATATATATATAAAACTACTAAAATGTTGTAAGTTTAAAAATGTATTTTTGGCAGTATATATATATATATATATATATATATATATATATATATATTATAATATAAATATAATATAACATATATATATATAAAGATAATAATAGAAATAAATAAATACTGTCAAAAAATACATTTTTAAACTTATAACTTTTTAGTAGTTTGTCCTATACATATTAAGACACTATGCGTGGATCATCATTATGATATATATATATATATATATAAATCGTGTTCATAAGTGTTACGATCACCCAACATTATTTTTTTAAAACGAACAAAAATCACTATAGCATAAACATAAAAGACAGTACCAACTTCAACGTATCAAATTTATTAAAAGCCGTGTATTTTATATTAATTTATATATGAACTGGTATTTTTGTATGATTCCGCTGGATAACCGTTTATATACAATGAGACTTGCTGACAATGTTCTGCTAAAATCACTGTGCTTTAAATGTCCTTGATAGGGTCCACAAGATCTTGTGCATTAGCTGGCTGTTTGTCAGATACTTTATTCCTCATGTAATTCCATAACTTTTCTCTGGCTTCGAGTTGAGGTATGTGCCATGCCATTTCGCCATTGTGGCCTTGATCTTTTTGTTTGTGGCATGGGGCTTTCTTTCTTCATTTCTTTCTTTCTTTCTTTCTTTCTTTTTTTTTTCTCAATATTTTCTTCTCTATCTTTCTTTATTTATTTATTTCTTCCTTTCGTTCTTTTTTAATTTTTCCGTCACTCTCTTTTTTACATTTTTCTCTTCTGCTTTCTTTCTTTATTTATTTATTTACTTTCTATTTTTCTAAATATTTCTTAATATTTTCTTTCGCTCTTCTTTCTTCGCTTGCTTCCTTCCTTCCTTCCTTCCTTCCTTCATTCATTCATTCATTCATTCATTCATTCTGTTTTTCTTAATATTTTCTTTTTTCTTTCTTTCTTTCTTTCTTTCTTTATTTATTTATTTATTTATTTATTTATTTCTTGATCTTTCCCCCCTCTTTGTTTTGGTTTTTATTTACTTTCTATCTTCCTCAGTATTTTCTACCTTTTTATCTCATATCTTTATTCTCACTTCCTTCCTTCCTTCCTTCCTTCCTTCCTTCCTTCCTTCCTTCCTTCCTTCCTTTGTTTTTCTTTTTTCTTCCTCTCTACCTATATCTTTCTTTCTTTCTTTCTTTCGTTCTTTATTTATTTATTTATTTATTTGCTTTCTATTTTTCTTAATATTTTCTTTAGTCTTTCCATCCTCCCTTCCTTTCTTCTTTCCTTCTTTCTTTTCTTCTTTTTGTCCTTCCTTCCTTCCTTCTTTCATTCATTTTTTCATTCTTTCTTTCTGAAGTAAGAATATCCCACTTTCTTTCTTAATATTTCCCCTCTCTTTGTTTAGTTTATTATTTACTTTCTATCTTCCTCGGTATTTCCTCTCCTTTTTATCTCATTTCTTTTACTCTTTCTTTCTTTCACTCTTCCTGCCTTCTTTCATCCATTCATTCATTTTTCTCTTCCTCCCTTCTTCCTCCCTTCTTTCTTTGTTTTTTCTTTCTACTGTTTGTTTCTTTTTCTTTCCATTCTTTTTTCTTTCATTCTTTCATAATATTTCCTCTCTATCTTGCTTTCTATTGTCCTCTCGTTCTTTCTTAATACTTCCTCCCTCTCTTGTTTACTTTTTCATCTTCTTCTTTCTTTCTTTCTTTCTTTCTTTCTTTCTTTTTTTATTTATTTATTTACTTTCTATTTTGTAAATATTTTCTTTCTTTCTTCTTTCTTCGCTTCCTTCCTTCCTTCCTTCCTTCCTTCCTTCCGTCATTCATTCATTCATTCATTCACTCTGTCTTTCTTAATATTCTCACACTTTCTTTCTTTCTTTCGTTGTTTATTTACTTTCTATCTTCCTCAGTATTTCCTTCCGTTTTATACTTTTTCTTTTACTCTCTCTCTCTCTCTCTCTCTCTCTCTCTTCCTTCCTTCCTTCCTTCTTTCCTTCCTTCCTTCTTTCCTTCCTTCCTTTCTCCATTCATCCATTCAGTCATTTTTCTTTTCTTCCTTCCTCCCACCCTTATCTCTTTCTTTCTACTGTTTCTTTTTTCTTTCTCTTCGTTTTTTCTTTCTTTCTTTCTTTCTTTCTTTCTTTCATTTTTAATATTTTCTTACTCTCTTGTCTTTTTCCCTTTTTTGTGGCCTACTTTTATTTTAATTCATTTTCTTTTTTCAATTTTCTATAAATTGATATTTAATCCACATGCGCTCTCGTAGGACGACTGCAGATTCGAATTCTACCGGAGAGTGCATATTTCTCTGAAATAATAATTCTCGAATACACAAGCCGGTAGGCGAAAATAAATAAATATACCGTTTATTAAATAAACGAGACATCTACTCAAAATAAGTATCCACTAAAAATAACGTTTGAAGTGAGAAAATCTGTCGAATTATTAGATTGAAAAATATTCACTACTTCTTTTGAGAGAGAGAGAGAAAGAAAGAGAAAGAGATCGAGCTAAACTTCAAAAGTTTTCATCATGCAACGAAAGTAATTATGACATTAATGCTGAAAACCCCTTTAAATATACCATCAAACAACAAAATAAGGCGTATGGTTTTATTGGCGGGCTCTATTTAAATACTTGCATCCAGAAATGGGAACAATATTCTTAAGTCTGTTTTCGTTTCGACATTTTGAAATCACTTTGAACATTTCAGGAGGCGATTTACTGTCTGTTGTGCTCTTGTCTCTATTCGGGAAGTTTGCAACTTCCGCACAGGCGCAGGTCGGAGCTTCCGCCAGAAACATGGTGGCTCATTGTTTTACATTGTTTTGTTTTGCTTTTCCACACGTTTTAAAACTCAACGACACTTGTCATCGGCTCTGCAGTTACGGGCGGATATCGTGAAGATAAGTGTTCACCCAAACGAAAAGATTTTTTAGAAGTCCGAAAGGAAACGTCCTCAAATTCATCTTATTGTCTGTCTGTCTGTCTGTCTGTCTGTCTGTCTCTGTCTCTCTGTCTCTCTCTCTCTCTCTCTCTAACCATTTTCATACGCCTTGATGTTTTGTACACTTTTTAATTCTAAATCATTTATCCCTACAATACTTTACGTAAATCGGCACAAGTGCAAATGAAAGGAAACATAGATAGGAAGATAGTGTTGCGCCAATCTTCCAAGTAGGGAGAAGTTGCCTTCTTTTTGATATTTATTCAGATTATAACATCACAAGTGCAAATGAAAGGAAATATAGATTAGAAGATAGTATTGCGCCAATCTTTCAAGTGGGAAAAAGTTGCTTACTTTTGTATTTATTGAGCTTAGAACATGACAAGTGCAAATGAGAGAAAACACAGAAAGGAAGATAGTGTTGCGCCAATCTTTTAAGTGGGGAGAAGTTGCTTGCTTTGATATTTACTGGACTTTGTACAGTAAAGATACGAGTTAAAATGAGTGTTGTTTTCCTTTATGTAAATTTTTCGAAACCATAAGACGATAGACGCAATACTTTTTAGCCGGGAGGGAAGACAATAATGATTTACTGATATGAGTTCAAGAGGGAGAATAGGTGGATTCATGCCTTAACCAAGTTAATATAACGAACCCGACTGGTATTGAAACTCAGAGAAACGTGTTCGAATTGCCAGCCTTTTTCCATTATACCATCCGTACAGCCAAACTTGGTATTCGCAATCGGTCGGTGATCACTTAATTGGAGTAGATAGACTAAACTATCACACGGTTCACACTCCACCCACGTCTATTGAACAGGTGAAAAGGTTCATCCCTTGTTCCTTGTTTAGGATGTGGTCTCCGGCTTTCTCTTTTCCAATCTTTTCACTCTTTTCTTTTTTTTTCAATTGGAGTAGATAGACTAAACTATCGCCCGGTTCACACTCCACCCACATCTATTGAACAGGTGAAGAGGCTCATCCATTTTTCCTTGTTTAGGATGTGGTTTCCGGCTTTCTCTTTTCCAATCTTTTCACACTTTTCTTTTTTTTTTCAATTGGAGTAGATAGACTAAACTGTCACCCGGTTCACACTCCACCCACGTCTATTGAACAGGTGAAAAGGTTCATCCCTTGTTCCTTGTTTAGGATGTGGTCTCCGGCTTTCTCTTTTCCAATCTTTTCACTCCTACGTAGCCCCCTGCGCTTCAGTGGCGTTACCACCTTGCTCGGGTGATATGATTAAAAAAAAAAATCTCGATACTGAATACACTCGACGTCGCTTGACTGAGCGGACGAGAACATGTTTCAACATGATATGACAGTAAGCATATTGAGATTAATCGTAACTGAATGTCAAAATGAAAAAAAAAACGATTAATATAATTCCTTTCGTCGACTAAAAGAATTTTATCAGACTAAAGTAATGTTCTTATTGATGAATTTAGACCTATGACATATCTGTGTGTGTGGGTGTGTGTCATTTCTTTTTTCATTTTTAAACGAGTTATTATGCCACCGAAGTTTCTATCATATGGTGTCTTCAGGCGATTTGCAAATCTGAAGTCACCACATGTTAGAAAGTCGCGTAATATCTCGTTTACAAACGAAAAATATTCAAAAGTTCAACAATATAATTGTATTGAACACTTTTTAATACAACTGTGTACTGGTCTAATTTTATTATGACCAAAAAATTAAGTAACTAAATAATCAATATATATATCGTCGTAGGATAAAATGTATATTTCTTAATATATATATACAATACAGCTCTGTTCATACAATGAGCACTGTTTTATTAACACCTGAATAATAATACTATACATATGTATATTTATCAATTTACGTCAATTTACGTCATATGTATATTTATCAATTTACGTCAAATATATATATATATATATATATATATATATATATATATATATATATATATATTTGTTTTTTTATTTGAAATTAATTTACGTTACAATACGGAAATATCTATGTTTCTAGATTCAAAGCTTTTATCTCGTCATCAGGCAACGTTCAATAAATTTGGTGAAAATAATTTACATTTAAAAATAGAAAACAATACGCTTGCTTATTAAAGAGTTAATATTAAGGAGAAAAACATAAAATTTGGATCATATGTGTGCGCTTAATTTATGTAATCAGAAAGAAGGTGGATTTTGAAAATTTAAAGTATAGGTTAGATGTAAGGGGGTGTGCGGTATTCTACGATCTACGTTGTATTGATCACTTTTTAAAAAGTAAATGCCGGAGAACTCTCGATTCTAAACCTGTTAGTTCTCATCATCTGGATATATAGATATATATGTGTGTGTGTGTGTGTGTGTGTGCGCGCGCGCGCGCGTGCGTGGTGCCGTTGATTTCTCGGAACGAGAAATCGGAGAGCCGAGTTCAAATTCCGGTTGAATGCCCTGCAGTCACTTACGCGCAAATACCTTTGGGAAATGTGTTAATCCGTCCCTTCCCTCCAGTTATGGGTTAAGTAACAGGACAGATTGAGTTCTATAGCCTTCACTGGCAACCAGCCTACCAGAGCAGGTAGTGGCAACCTGTTGTGGGATAATTAAAATGCCTACCTAAGCGCTGTGGAGCGCATTCAGGGCACAGTGAAAACAATAATATCACTGTTTGCATCCCTGACTGTCTTCGGCAAGTCTCTCCAATGTCGTGCCACCGGACCCAGATGGAATGGGAAGAGAGGGTGAGGCTGACAACCATGCGCAACTCTCCCTCGCTTAAATCCAATTAAAGCGCAAGTCATGACTTCTACCTAAAAGTCGTGGTCTTCCTCGCCTCCCAGGAACGAACATCATATATATATATATATATATATATATATATATACTCTTTACTGGATACCTCAGTTTCATTTAATTCCCTTTAATAACTCAGCTCGCCAAATTTGTATACACCTCTGCTGTGGCCAGGTAGTGAACTCACAACCCTTTGGGTCAATTCACGGGATTACTTCAATCAACGTTTTTAACCGCTGAGCCATACGGCCTTGTAGACAATATAATGTGAATTAAATGTAGGGTTTGGCTTGAAAATCTAACTTATATTACTTGAAGAAGGTCGGAGCGTACAACGGCCGAAACGTCGTGAATCGGACAATAAAGATGAGGTCAATAGTCCGAACAATGTCAGTCAGTCAAGTGCTATACGTGATACACGCCTCGACAGAAGATTATCCCGCAGTAGGTTGCCATTGCTTTCTGCGGTAGACTGTTTGCCAGCCAAGGCTATAGAACCCAATCTGTCCTGTTATTTAACCCATAACCGAAGGGAAAAGACGGATTAATACCTTTCTCAAGAGTATTTGTGCGTAAGTGAATGTAAGGAATTCGACTGGAATTCGAACTCGGCTTCCCGATTTGTCGTTCTTAGTCGATATCCACTGCACCACAACACAAAAATAGTGTAAATACAATACCACATCTCAGAAATATATCTGTGTGTGTGTGTGTGTGTGTGTGTGTGTGTGTGTGTGTGTGTCCACCCGCGTTTTCCATCTATTAGACTGGCTCCCATCCAAGGATAGATAATATTGGCTAATGTGCTACTTAAACAACTTACTTTTATTATATGCCATGTTCCTTCAGAACGAAGTGATCATGGCCCTCCACAGATTCCTTTTCTTTATTATCTATGAATTCCAATAACTTCTTTGGAATAAATATTTCAGTGATTTCTCATGGTTTTCTCCTTAACTAGCTGCCACTCCAGGCTAAAGAATTTAGTCTGTTCAGCTATTTCACAGATATTAAATGCCATGTCCCTTTAACTCGTTAGGGATCATGGCTCTCCACAGATTCTTTTTCGTTATTATCTACAAATTCCTATAAAAAAAACATTTCCTAATCCATACTAGAGAATTTACCCTGCTCTGCTACTTAACAGATTTGCCTATATTAAATGCTCTTTCTCTTTAAAGCGTAGGTGGTCATGGCTCTCCACAGATTCCTTTGTTTTGTTATTTGCGAGTTGTCATAACTTCTTGGGAATGACATGGGAATGGTTTTATGTCACATATTTCAAGTTTCGGGATTTAGTTTTCTTTCTCTTAGATTGGTTGCTGCTGAAGATTAGAGGGCCAAGTCTACCAATTTATCTAACCCCTAGCTAAAGGAAAAGGGATCGATTTATGTCATCCGTAAGTGCGAAACTAACACAATTATTGGGAATTTCCCAATTTTAATTGGTAACAATATTGTGACGCCGACGAGAAGAAAGGAACACAAACACGGATGAAAATGTTATAAACTTGCATTTACAGGAAAAGAGAGAAAAGAAGAAAGACGCGTCCTTTTAACAGTTTGTATTTCCTGTGTCGTTATGGCTGGGTTGCGGAAATAGAGCCATGACTTCTGTGCTTCAGTTGCTGTCAAATCCCCTCACGTATCCTGGGTCTAGATGACGGAGAGCAGACGGGGACGTCTTGTCTGTAAGGTCCCAACAAGCAAAAGAGGAAAGGAGTTTGTAAAACCCGCTCACGTGGGGAGTTTGTTGAAAATCTAAAAAGGTAGCCCATGATTGGTTGTTTTTCATCCAATCACGGAGCACCCAGTTGGCGACTCCCTTATAATTTCTATACAATAGACATTATTTAATGATAGATCATCTCATACAAGCTTTAAGAGTCATTCTAGGTAGAGAGTTACTAGGAGAAATTGTAATAGGTTTGCAGAGTAGGGGAGTACGAAAAGAATAGTACGGTAGCTATCGGTTGACACTGGACTTTGAAATCAAGATAGTAACTGTCAGGGAAGCATTCTCTCTGGAGTTTGTTCTACAAAGTAACAGTTCTACAGAAGAAGCTGGGTGGAACTTTGTTTTGTATAAAAGGAACACGAACGTAATGGAAATAATTTGTAAAAAAAAAAGTTTAATTGATATCGGCTGACCGAGAACTTAAGGAAATCAAGATAGTATTTGTCAGGAAAGCATTCTCTTAGGAGTTTGTTCCACAAAAGTAACAGTTCTAGGAAAGAAGCTGTCTGCATGGAACTAGCTTTTTATCAAAGGAACACGAACGTAATAGAAATAATTTGTTAAAAAATCTCTCGTAGTAGAACTTACTTTTTACGTTTAGAACACAGGGTAAACAAGGACGATTCAACACTATGTAAGTAGTATCACGTGACCGAGTTGTAAAAGCATGAATTGTTGGAACAAAAAAATAGTGGCTTATCTAGATATTTGCCATGGAAATACAGATAGACTAGCGACAGGCTTGCAACGTTAAGTCTGTCGAAAAGGGGTTGTAGGGGGGAATAATTAATCACCCACAAGGCAGCGAGAAATGTTTTTGGAATCTATTGTATTTCAAGTTTTTAAAGTGAGGATTGGGCAGATCTGGAAACGCGATGAGAACAGCAAGGGTTTCGGCTGTGCAACGTGGCATGACGCTTCTAGCTATGAAGGTCCGAGCTGTGAAGGTCCGAGCTGTGAAGGTTCGAGCTGTGAAGGTCCGGGCTGTGAAGGTCCGGGCTGTGAAGGTCTGAGCTGTGAAAATCCGTCTGTGAAGGTCCGAGCTGTGAAGTTCCGAGCTATAAAGGTCCGGGCTACGAAGGTCTGGGCTATGAAGGTCCGGGCTATGAAGATCCTAGCTGTGAAGGTCCGGGCTGTGAAGGCCCGATCTATGAAGGTCCGAGCTGTGAAGATTCGGGCTGTGAAGGTCCGAGCAGTGAAGGTCCGAGCAGTGAGGGTCCGAGCTTTGAAGGTCCAAGCTGTGAAGGTCCGCGCTCTGAAAAGAAATTAACTCGTCAGAACATCTGCCATAGAAAAAGCGATAGGAGACTGAAAGATGTTTCTTCAGGGAAGGGGGATAATTCATCGCCTACAAGGCCGTGTAAACACTATTAGGCGCTATCGAGGCTGGACAGTGATGATGGGCAGCAATACCCCATACTTTGTAAGATCTGACTCTTATAAGGAGTCTAAATGGTTCCTGTGGTTCATGTAACCTTACTGGGGGTCCACACAAAAAATAGTAAATTTGGCTCCACAATAATATTTTTGTGATCCATTGAGCAATTACACTTCAAAAACTGAGAATTGGAATTTCTACAGTAATCTATGCCATATTAAAATAGTAAAAAACAGAAAAAAAACACTACAACTAGCAGAAAACAAGACCAAGTGATGTAAGTTAGCATCCCTTTTACTCTAATGAATGTTTTCAGTTGAATAAAAACTGAAAAGAATATAAGGAAGGATTATATATATATATATATATATATATATATATATATAGGAAAAACTACTAAAAAGTTGTAAGTTAAAAATGTATTTTTTGACTACTTATTTATTTCTATTATTGTATATATATATATATATATTTGATATTTCAGACCGGCCTCGGCCTTTCATCAGAAACAAATGATCATTTGTTTCTGATGAAAGGCCGAGGTCAGTCTGAAATATCAAATATATATATATAATAATAGAAATAAATAAATACTGTCAAAACATACATTTTTAAACCTAGTAGTAGTAGTTTTTCCTATATATATATATAATCCTTCCTTATATTCTTCTCAGTTTTTATTCAACTGAAATATCATATATATATATATATATATATATATATATATATATATATATAATAATAGAAATAAATAAATACTGTCAAAAAATACATTTTTAAACCTAGTAGTAGTAGTTTTTCCTATATATATATATATAATCCTTCCTTATATTCTTCTCAGTTTTTATTCAACTGAAATATCAAATATATATATATATATATATATATATATATATATATATATATAATAATAGAAATAAATAAATACTGTCAAAAAATACATTTTTAAACCTAAAACTTTTTAGTAGTTTTTCCTATATATATATATATATATATATATATATATATAATCCTTCCTTATATTCTTCTCAGTTTTTATTCAACTGAAAACATCCATTTTTAGTAGTTTTTCCTTTTTTTTCAATTGGAGTAGATAGACTAAACTATCGCCCGGTTCACACTCCACCCACATCTATTGAACAGGTGAAGAGGCTCATCCCTTGTTTCCTGTTTAGGATGCGGTTTCCGGTTTTCTCTTTTCCAATCTTTTCACTCTTTTCCTTTATTATTTTTTTTTCAATTGGAGTAGATAGACTAAACTATTGCCCGGTTCACACTCCACCCACATCTATTGAACGGGTGAAGAGGCTCATCCCTTGTTTCCTGTTTAGGATGCGGTTTCCGGTTTTCTCTTTTCCAATCTTTTCACTCTTTTCCTTTTTTATTATTTTTTTTCAATTGGAGTAGATAGACTAAACTATCGCCCGGTTCACACTCCACCCACATCTATTGAACAGGTGAAGAGGCTCATCCCTTGTTTCCTGTTTAGGATGTGGTTTCCGGCTTTCTCTTTTCCATTCTTTTTACCCTTACGTAGCCCCCTGCGCATCAGTGGCGTTACTGCCTTGCTTGGGGTGATATGATTAAAATATATATATATATATATATATATATATATATATATATAACCAACCAACTGCAAATACTGCGAAGGATAGTCCAGTAGTTCTCAACCGGGCCCCATATGGATCCTGGGAATCCATGTAACATTTGACAAAAAAAAAAAAAAATAGCAAATTGGGGCTCCACAGTAATATTTTAGTGGTTCATAGAGCCATTTCAGTACGGAATGGCTGTTAGAACTCAGAATTGGAATTTCTGCAGTAACCTACTCCATATTGAAAGATTCAAATTAAAAAATCTCTAGGACAAGCAGAAAATGAAACCAAGTGATGTAAATTAGCGCCCCTTTTACTCCAACGGATGTTTTGATTGTAAAAGTTGAATAAAAACTGAAAAGAATATATAAAGCAAGAATTAGGCTCTTTGACTGACACCAAATTGGTCGAGTTTCTATCCCGGCTGGATGTCTAGCCACACTGATGAGCTGTGATACAGTGAAACAGGCTTCTATGTTAGATGAAGACACCTTTCCTACTTTGGTCTTTATTTATAATATCAAATATTTTATTATTATATACTGTATCGAGGCAGCAAATAATTATCTAAACATATGCTGTTAAGTATAAGATACAATGAATGTCTATTATGTTTAATCATGAGCCGTTCTAAACATCGTATTTTGGCTTTAATTTCAGTTAAAATTAAAGACAAAAATTCTCCAATATTGGGATAATTTTTTATTAAGTTGGTTCTAAGCTTTCGGCTCACATGAACCATCCTCAGAGGGGTTACAAGAACGGTAACACAAAAACATCCACCATCAGCGACGATTTTATCTTGTGCTGACATAAAACTCCACTAAGCAACGGCAACAGTTACAAAAAATAACAAACGCATTTGAATATATTGTTCAGTTGTCATTTCGCGCTATCACGTGGTGTGACGTCATAGATTTTATTTTGTTTATTTCGTACTTGATTTTATTTAAGTAAGTGTATTAATTTTTAAATCGGCATATTTTGGCTTGTAATCATCTTTTAGGAAGAGAAGAGTTATAGACCCGTTCTTACACATAGAATTTTAAAATAATCTCAATGTGCCAAATCGGGTGCACGCGGTAGGTATTTCAACAGCCAGAGTCAGTTAAGTACCATACGATGCATATTTGATGTGCATTTGATCTTTAACTCATATATATATATATATATATATATATATATATATATATATATATATATATAGTCTGAATTACCGCCACGTGGTCCACCGGTCCTTCAGGTTTGGGGGTTGGGCGCAGGGCTAATAACCCTGCCCCATAAAAAAAGCAGCTTGTTATGGAAACAGCAACAGAGAAAAACTCTATTTCTGTGTGGAAGGGTCCTTCCGAGTCCAATGAGGCTCGTATAAATGCTGGTGGCCAAAGCCGCGAGGATGTTACCAGTAGGAGAAGGGAGGACCTGAACGACATGGAGAAGAACGGTGAAGAATGACATGAAAGCCATGCAGCACTCTTGAGGTTCATTGACTAGTCTGGCCCAAGATAGGCAGAGGTGGGGAAGC
The DNA here is from genome assembly GCA_037127315.1 of Ascarosepion bandense. NCBI lineage: Eukaryota > Metazoa > Mollusca > Cephalopoda > Sepiida > Sepiidae > Ascarosepion > Ascarosepion bandense. The sequence continues at coordinate 76,845 of JBBBDQ010002382.1, forward strand.
TTTGTTGCTGCCCTACACACCATTGGGTATAACGGATGATGATAGATAGATAGATAGATAGATAGATAGATAGATAGATAGATAGATTGCATATGCGGTGGGTCTTATTTTGTCCAAGAAAGCGAAAAATTAATTTGGTTAAGAACTTTACGCACTAAAAATTTGCACGGAAAGATATTTGAACGTGGAATTAGATTTTTTCCGCAGTACTTTATCCAAAGATGGTTATCCTAGTGACGTTGTGAATGGTGTGATGCGGGATAAAATCAACAGTTCTTCTAAGGATAAGCCGTATACTGTGGAAAAATGTCCAGTTTATTTAAGGCTTCCTTACATTGGTGAGGTGGTGAGCTTTTGGTTAGGCAAAATTCTATTTCTCTGCTCAGATTAGACTACATTTTGGCACTCATTCTGCTTTTCTGTTTATGCGAAAGGAATTATTTCCTCCAGATCATATTTATTCTGTTTATAAGTTTATTTGTAGTTGTGATAATGACTACATAGGAAGGACGTCACAACGTTTAGATTGCAGAATAAAACAACAAGTACCATTAAGAATTCTAAAAATAAGTTAATTAATATAGTAATAGACTCGACATTGTGAAAAGTGGGTATCATTGACATCGATGGAGCCGAATATTAAAATGACCCACAGGGATATCGATGATATAAAGAAAAATTATATAAAGATTATAATTTATTACAAAATTGATTTCATATAATTTATTACAAAATTGATTTCATGAATGACAACATGATTTTCTACTATTATTAAAATAATCTAAAATTATAATATGTTAATATAAATTAATTAATATACAATATTAAAAAGTAAAATATTAATATATTAGTGTACATTACTATATAATATTTAAAAAGTAAAATATTAATATATTAGTATAAATTACTATATGATATTTAAAAAGTAAAGTATTACTATATCAGTATAAATTACTATAAAATATTTAAAAAATAAAATACTAATATATTAGTATAAGTCACTATATAATATTTAAAAAATAAAATATTAATATATTAGTATAAAATAATATATAATATTTAAAAAATAAAATATTAATATATTAATGTAAATTACAATATAATATTTAAAAAATAAATTATTAATATATTAGTATAAATTACTATATAACATTTAAAAAATAAAATATTAATATATTAGTATAAATTACTATATAATATTTAAAAAATAAAATATTTAATAATAAAATTATTAATAAATTATTATATAATTAAAAAAATAAAATATTAATATTTAATTAAGTAAAATAAATTAATATATTAATATAAAAAATTAAAATATTAATAATATTTAAAAAAGTAAAATAAATTAATATATTAATATTTAAAAAATTAAAATATTAATAATATTTGTTTAAAAAATAAAATTATTAATATAATTTGTTTAAAAAATAATAAATATTAATATAATTAGTTTAAAAAATAAATTACTATTAATGATATTTAAAAAGTAAATAAATTACTATATAATATTTAAAAAATAAAATTATTAATAAAATATTTAAAAAATAAAATACTAATATAATTAGTTTAAAAAATAATATATTAATATATTTAAAAAATAAAATAAATTAATATATTAATATTTAAAAATAAAATATTAATAATATTTAAAAAATAAAATAAATTAATATATTAATAAATTTACAAAAAATAAAATAATTAATTTAAAAAATAAATTATTAATATAAATTAGTATAAATTACTATAAAAAATAAAATTTAAAAAATAAAATATTAATATATTAGTAAATTACTATATAATATTTAAAAAATAAAATATTAATATATTAGTATAAATTACTATATAATATTTAAAAAAGTAAAATATTAATATATTAGTATAAATTACTATATAATATTTAAAAAATAAAATATTAATATATTTAGTATAAATTACTATATAATATTTAAAAAATAAAATATTAATATATTTAGTATAAATTACTATATAATATTTAAAAAATAAAATATTAATATATTAGTATAAATTACTATATAATGTTTAAAAAATAAAATATTAATATATTTGTATAAATTACTATATAATGTTTAAAAAATAATATATTAATATATTAGTATAAATTACTATATAATATTTAAAAATAAAATATTAATAATAAAGTTAGTAGTTTAATATATATAAATTTGCCTCGGAATGAGAAATCGGTGAGCCAGAAAACTGATAAATTTCCTCAGAAACAAATTAAATTTTTATAAAAGATTTTTTTAAATAAATTGCCCCCATAAGGTGAGGTCAACTTTCACTCTTTATTGCATATACACAACCTAGAGAATAAACTTTAATAAGCCTAAACAAAATATACGACGTTATGAATAGTTATTAATATGTTTAAAGCTTAAGCATATTTAATTTTAGATAAACAAACCTATGAAAGAAAATGTCACCAACTAGATGACAACTAATTCTACTCTTCAATATATATACACAGCTTTTAGAATCTGATTTGGTAACGGTATTTGTAATATTAGCCATTTCCTTATAAGGAAATATTTAACATTCATTGACCGAGCAGCCAGTGCTACTTTCGTTTGAAATTTATAAAACCTTTCTATTGAAACATTTTTTTCGGGAAAATAGGTTTCTCAAGTCCAGTAACAGTTACTGCTCTTTCTAGTATTGATGTGCGGTTTCCTCCCTAGCCTTTTGTTTGAAAGGGTGTGGAACATTAGCATCTTGATTACGTCATTATCTTCTCTCCGGGTTACTTTAGTTGTAGCTGTTTTAGAAAGTCCTGAAGTGATGTGATTTCGTTTATTTTTACAGTTCTTTGCTTGTGATTCATTAGCGCCAAATCACAAGGTTTCTTGCTACGACCAACAAGCTTCATTCGCTTTCAGTCAGTTAAGTGCCATACGTAAAACACGCTTGGACGATCATGTCTCGAAAGGGACATGACTGACTGGGCAGAAGATTTTCCCGCAGTAGGTTGTCATTATTTTCTGCAATAGACTGGTTGCCAGCCAAGACTATAGAACCAAATCTGTCCTGTTATTTGACCCATAACTGGAGAGAAGAGACGGATTAATACCTTTCCCAAGAAGACTTGCGCGTAAGTGAATGCAATTAATTCAACTGGAATTCGAACTCGGCTCCTCGATTTCTCATTCCGAGTCGCTATCCACTTCGGTACTAAAACTTAATAACGTTTCAAAAATGTTATTTTTCTTTGTGTTATGTCTTTTCAGAATATAAGCAATCATGGCCCTCCATAACCTCCCTATCCCTTGAACTTTTCTTCTTGATATCTCTCCCAAACTCCGTCCTGCCATCCACTAACCCATTAAGTATGTCTCACGTTGCTTTTCCCTGTCTCTCTTTCTCTCTATCCATCCTGTGAGTATTAAATTCTCCAAGCCTTCCTACTTATTACGTATCCCAGAAAACTTCAGCTGTCTCTTCCTGATGTTACGTATAAGTTTCCTTTTGATTTGCATCCTTATTGTTGCTCACATGTTCGGTACATGGTATCCTCAGCAGCCTTCTGTAGAACCATTTCTGTTGCTTGATCTTTGAGGAGATTATCCAGCATTGGCTGCTATATAGGAGAACAGATATCACATAACAGTTCGTTGCTCTCTTTTATTTGTTTTCAACGAAATCTTCCTGTCTCTCAGCATTTGAAATGCGGCTTCTGGTCTCAGTGTCGCACTTTCCATCCTCTGTCAGAACACTTCCCAGGTATTTAAATTTCTATGGCAATACGCCTTCTGGTCTCAGTGTCGCACTTTCCATCCTCTGTCAGAACACTTCCCAGGTATTTAAATTTCTATGGCAATACGCCTTCTGGTCTCAGTGTCGCACTTTCCATCCTCTGTCATTACACTTCCCAGATATTTAAATTTCTATGGCAATACGCCTTCAGATCTCAATGTCGCACTTTCCATCCTCTGTCAGAACACTTCCCAGATATTTAAATTTCTATGGCAATACGCCTTCAGATCTCAGTGTCGCACTTTCCATCCTCTGTCAGAACACTTCCCTGATATTTAAATTTCTATGGCAATACGCATTCAGATCTCAATGTCGCACTTTCCATCCTCTGTCAGAACACTTCCCAGGTATTTAAAGTTCCATGGCAATACGCCTTCTGGTCTCAGTGTCGCACTTTCCATCCTCTGTCAGAACACTTCCCAGATATTTAAATTTCTATGGCAATACGCCTTCAGATCTCAATGTCGCACTTTCCATCCTCTGTCAGAACACTTCCCAGATATTTAAATTTCTATGGCAATACGCCTTCTGGTCTCAGTGTCGCACTTTCCATCCTCTGTCAGAACACTTCCCAGATATTTAAATTTCTATGGCAATACGCCTTCTGGTCTCAGTGTCGCACTTTCCATCCTCTGTCAGAACACTTCCCAGATATTTAAATTTCTATGGCAATACGCCTTCAGATCTCAATGTCTCACTTTCCATCCTCTGTCAGAACACACAGGTATTTAAATTTCTGCGTTACTAACTACAAATAAAATGTTTCTTCTTCAAACAAAAATGAATGAAGATTTTAAAGTTTCCCAATAAGAACGTCCTATAGTATAAATGTAAATACACATTAACAAAATATTTATAGTATTTACATTATTTGGACTAGTTCCTCATTTGTACGACGTCTCGGCCGTTGTACGCTCCGGTCTTCTTCAGGTGCTAGGAATTTCGAAGCGAACCCTTTATTACAAGCTTTGGGGTATATCATTCTCATTCCTTGCGTAGTAATGGAAGTCATGAGTTATCTCCCTTTAACCCTGCAAGTTACTTGTTCATAACTAACTGTAGCCTGGTACTGAACTCACAACTAACCAACGTCTATATCCACTGGGCCATGTGATTAGACAAGAACAACTGAATTTTGGGGGTTTATAAAACTAATGTACAGTACCCATTTTTACCAGAGTTCATATTAATATTTTTTATGTTAATAGTTTTCTCTAATTTTTTTATCAGAGCTCATATTGCAATCTATTTTTTTTTTTTTTGACACTAATGATTTTCTCTGGCACTCCGTATTACTGGCTTCCATACTGTGTTCATCTCTCTATGCTTGGTCGGCTTAGGAAATTTTTGAAGCTTAGCATATGTGCTGATTTCTTAAGTGTACGCAGTTTCCAGTGGCGTTCTCTATTATTTCCACGTCATCCCATAGGAGGCGGTGATCCCCTTTCTCCCGTCAAACGTCGTACAAATGGTAACAAAGATTATGACAATTGTCAGAATAATGTAAATACTGTAAATATTACCACATCTCAGAAATATGGACAAATAACAAAATATTCCATTATATTGATAATCAATATGATTACAATTTAAAAAGATATTTTTTGTAAGTTTCTTTGAAAGAAAATGCAACCAATAAAAGAAAACCGACTTCTACTCTACATTGCGAATGCATAGCTTCTAGAATCTGATTTAGTAAACCGTAAGTATATCTTTAAAATATTACAGACAACAAATAAAATCTTTTTTTCTTCAAAGGAATATGACCCAGGATTTTAAAAAGTATTCCCAATGAGTAGATTCAAACTCCTACCTTTCATTGCATATACATAAACGAAAGAATATTTTAGTCCATTTTGAACGACGATTATTTTCATTCAGAAACAAAATCTTTGCCGAAAATATACGACATTAAGGCAATACAAACTTCTACTCTTCATTGCACATACACAACCAATAGAATAAATGATTTTTATGAAACTCTTTGAAAAATGCACTCATTAAGACGAGATAAACTTCCATTGCATATATGCTAGTTATAAAATCTTATTTAGCAAGTTTCAAGTATACCTCTAAAATAGGTACCTCCACTCATTTTCGACATCTCAATTTTAAATGGAATTTTTTAAAATATAAAAAGTTTTCTTGAAACTTTTACTTTAGTTTTAATCGAAAGCTAAATGATTAAATTTACTATTTCCAGTAAGCAAATACTGCGGTGTATTTCAAACAGAAATTATATTGACTGAAATCTAAAATTTTCCAATTTTTTTAAATTTTTCAACTTTTCGGCCATTTTTAAGCGATCGACATTTGGAAACAAAAAATAATTCTAGGTTTTAAAAATCTTGCAAAAATGAAATATACATCAGTGATGCATTATTTTTGAAAAATCAGCAAATTTAATGTTAATTAATCTGACTTACACAAGTATTACTTATTTATAGCGTAAAATTTAGAATAAAACTATTTCTTATACACAGAATTCTACTTTCTGACCTTTTTACTGTATGTGTTGATAGATCTGACAGATGCCAGATAAAATCAGTGATATAACTACAAATTTTTCCTGTAAAGGGAAGTAACCTCGAATCACATGACCTTTTAATTTACACACAGAAATTACCATACAAAAAAAACTTCAAATACACAAAAAAAGTTTTAAATAAGGAGACACGACGATTTGTATTAAACATTTTAATTTTCGATTATTAAGTACTAGCAGTATAGCCCGGCGTTGCTCGGGTGTAATGAAAGCTTTAAAACTAATTCATGGTCCTGAAGCTCAGACTCTTTGGACGTTGGCACGAAAGGCTAAAAAGCAATAGTTGTTTCCAGTTAAAGTGAAACCGTAGACTGAAAGAGAAATGAATGGACGTAAGTCAAATTTTGATTTCCTGGTATCGATATCAAATAGGTTTTTTTCGTCGTAAACTGAATTTTGAAGGCTAAATAAGTCCTCTGAGTAAATGATATCATGGCTGAGACTAAGAACTACAATTATACCTACCTAGAGCCAAACCCGAAGTAAAAACTAAAATAAAAGGGCTGAAAAAAAATACAGACATACAGGCAGATAAACAGACACACACACAAACATCTTTTGTCTTATATATATATATATATATATATATATATATATATATATATATATATATTATCGATTTTCTGCACTATTGTAAGAACTGCAACCTTAAAACTTCTGAATATCGTTTCTTATGTCTTTGTCTATGAGTGTATCAAATTTGATTAAAATCGGACCACTCCTATAACACGATTTTTCGATTATCGATTTTCGATATTTATCGGGGGTACCTCGACACAAAACCTAGCTAAGAACACTCGCAGATGCTTATAGTACAACTGTGTAAATTTTCAAGAAAATCGGTTTAGCCGTTTCGGAGTCTATAGCTAACGGACACACACACACACACACACACACACACACACACACACACATACACACACACACACACATACACACACAGAGACAAAGTTCCATTTATAAATAAGTTTAGATAATCTACGTTCATTAAAGCAAATTTTATTTATCCATTTACGAAATACTGATACCATCATCCGCCATATTTCTCAATAATTTTAAATGTGCGTTCATATAAGGCACTTGAAAAGTGGCTTTCTCTTAATGAGAGGTTCTTTAGCTCTATCCAGTTTTTTCTTCAATAAGTGCTTGTGACGGACCGGGTAAATGTATTTCTAACAGTAGGGGGTTCCCTTTTATTTCCAAACTGCAGGTGGCGAATAATTCATTCGACATTTGATTATCTGCGGGCCAGTTTCCAAGGAGAGAAAAGCGACTATTTATAAAGCAGTATAATTGTCAAATGAAACAACAACAACAACAACAACAACAACAACACGGTTTTCTTAAAAAATAGCAAAGACAACCAAACAAAAACAAATCAAACCAATAAAAATAAAACATTGTCATCAGTTCTCTTGTTTCAATTTAGCGAAAAGTCCTATAAAATACGTCCATATTGTTTAATTTATTTTATTTTGTTTTATTTTATTTTATTTTATTTTCAAAACAAATGGACGAGCTTATATTTCGGAACAATTCTCAAATGTTTAAATAAATAAACACGGTAATATTTGAACGTATCAGCTTTTATCAATGGTCTGCGCACTAGACTCGTAATAACGACATATCTGGATACGGAATTATTGAATCACACATTCGCGCAAACACACAAATATATACAGACGAAGCTTTAATAAAATTGAAACATAATAGAATGATAAATGTTTTTATATTTGTTTTATATCTTATCATACATTTCTTTTTCTTCATGCCTCATTCTCCGATGAAGCTTTAATAAAAGTGAAACATGTTAGATTGATAAACGTTTCCTATTTGTTCTTTATCTTATCATATATTTCTTTCTTCTCCATATCTCATTCTCCAATGAAGCCTTTAATAAAAGTGAAACATGTTAGATTGATAAAAGTTTCCTATTTGTTCTTTATCTTATCATATATTTCTTTCTTCTCCTTATCTCATTCTCCGATGAAGCTTTAATAAAAGTGAAACATGTTAGATTGATAAACGTTTCCTATTTGTTCTTTATCTTATCATATATTTCTTTCTTCTCCATACCTCATTCGCCAATGAAGCTTTAATAAAAGTGAAACATGTTAGATTGATAAAAGTTTCTTATTTGTTTTTGTTTTTGTTTTTTTTTGTTTTGTTTTTTTGTTTGTTTTTTTTTTGTTTTTTTGTTTTTTGTTTTTTTGTTTTTTATCCCATCATTCTGTCAGGCATCTATCTATATTTGATTCGAACTCATACATATTATGATAATAAAATGAGCACATCCCATCTCTGGTCAAACATCTATCATGAATTAGTAAAATAATCCACTGCTTATAGATAGATAGATAGATAGATAGATAGATAGATAGATAGATAGATAGATAGATAACAAATTCAGATAGATATATAGTTAGGAAGCAAAGACTGAGACAGGTCATCACAAAAATTTTCTTTGTCGTTTTTAGAAGATGAAAAATCTATGATATCGTGGCGAAACATGACTTCTCAACGTTGACTTACCCACTTCTGAACTGACGTACACCAAACACTCACTCACTGTTATAGCTTGTTTTCTTTCGGTTATAATACAAAGTCTTATTTAAGCACTCGTCGTGACATTTGTAAGAAATACACTGAAGACTGACTCCAACTTTTTTTTTAGGGACAACTTGGAGTTATAAGTCTCTAGACAAGTTCATTTGTGTCAGGGAAGTATTTACACCACAAGAACACCCACTTTTGATATTTTTTTATTAGTCAATATTTTATTTTTATTTATTAATATTCACTCCCACTTCTTTCTAGCTAGTTCGCTAGCGGAGTTATCTTTGTATCTTTTACGTTTAGGATCAGACTCCAGATTTTTCCTTTTTCTGGAAATCGTACTTGAATCTTCAATGAATTCTTGGGGTGTGGGAACATTAAAAACATTATACAGCACTTTCATAGGTACTTCCATTGTTTCGGGCCCCTTCTTCAGTTAATCTTTTCTTCAGCTGGTTATAATGCATTTTGTGTTCCCACTTTTTAACATGTATATCATTTTTCAAATTCATTACCTTATTACACTATTTTTCCAAATTTCTTTTCTATCTTTATACACTCTGAAAAACAATTTCCCCAATCCTGAAGCATTTAATATACTTTTTGTTATTTGGCCTTTTTTGAATTAATAAACAACTTGTAGAACATCGATTTAATTTTTCTTGCGTACATTAAATCTACTGGTGACATGCCTGACGGTGTATTGGGATTTGGCCTTATACGGTAAATTCTTAAGAATTTTTTGTAGTGTTTCATCTATTTTTCATGACCTTCTTTTCTCAAAGCTCACTTGAACGTGCCCACAAACTGTTAAGTCGGTTCTTTTTTACCTTGGAAGATGTAGCCGGGTAATTATATGGTCAGTGGAGAACCTTTTCCAAAAATCATAGAATTCGTGAACAGTGAATTGTGTACTGTTATCCGAGACGATGGTATCTGGAATGCCATATCTGGCAAACAGTTTATTTAAAAAGTTCACTGTCAACAAAGAAGTTGGTTTTTGTACTTATAAATTTCCGGCCACTTAGTAAAGCTATCCACTACTACAAAATAAAATGAACCGTTTACTGTGCAGTCTTGACCACGGAGTATCTCTCTTCGGCCAAGATTGTATTTTCCTGATAGGTAATTTTATTGCCTAAGCACAACCTCTGAAGGTTTTTAATACTTTTTCAATGTCTTGATTTGTTTGAGTTTAGTATATAGTTTCACATTAGAGATTTTATCCTTAAAATTCCCGGGTGTCTGCTTTGAAATTCACTTAATATTCGCTTTTTAATATGCTAGGTATTAAAATTGTTTGAGTTAACATCAATACTTTATCACATAGCGAGTAAGCTTTTAAGTCTGGTTTGTGTTCTTTCTGACTTTCTTTTAGTTGTTTCTTTATTTCAGCAATAAACATATCTTGTTCTGCTTTAATTTCTTCCAGGGTAACTGGTAATTTACTTACTGCATTTCATGATATATTTTTCATTTTTAATTTCACTTTTTAGTGCTGCAATGACAGTGTTCAGTACTTTTTGTATCAATCTTGATAACTTCTCTGCACGTCTTAATATTTAGATCGATTAGTTCTCAATTGCAACGTCGTAATGTAAAAAGACAGTACTCCAACATTGTAATCTACTCGCTGTAGGTATAAGAATCTCTTTTAGAGAACCATAAATTGATAATGGGGATCTATTGTCTGTCTGCAACCGAAAATTTTTCCGTGTATAACTTTGTGAATTTTTTTCACTGCAAATATTATTGCTAATGCTTCTGTTTCGATCTGGCTGTAGTATTTTTTTTTTTTTTTTTGCTAAAAGCGAACGCAAAGAATGTGCGATGGCTTTCATGTTACCATCATCGTATGTACATAAAATTACTGCTCCTATACCGTAATCACTAGCATCTGAAGCCACTACTATTTTTTAGCTTTTAGATCATAGTGCGCTAATTGCAAGTCTGACGTTAGTCTTTTTTATGTCTTCAAACGTCTTCTGACACTTATCAGTCCAGTTCCACCTTTTTTAAAAAAATTGTTCAGTGGCGCTGCTAAATTCTACATATTAATTACATAAATTTGATAGCTGTTTGTTGGTCCCAGAAAAGCTTGTAAACAAGTAACACTTGTTAAGGGAAGCATATTCTTAATTGCATTTGCCCTCGACAGATCTGATTGACGACCATTTTCTCAATGATTTGTCCTCGGTACTTAACTTTCGACAAAAACAATTCGCACATTTCCTCACGGAGTTCGATCCCGTAATTCTGTATTTTTTCAAAAACTGTTTTCACATGCCCGATATGTTATTTCTTTGATACACTTTTAATTAATATCATCGAGATAAGCAACTGTGAAATCACAATCTGTAAGCATGGTATCCATAGCTTGTTGAAATATAGCTCGAGCGAACTTTATATCAAAAGGAAATCTATTGAACTTATACAATTCCTTTTGCTTATTTATAGATGTTAACTCTGAACATTCATCTCAAAACCTGTATTTGTAGATAAGCTTCAGAAAGATCCAGCTTTGAAATTTTTTTTCCACGGTTTAACTTTGCAAAAGTTTCCTTTGGACTTGTTAATGGGTAGTTATGGGGTTTTATATTTTCCTTTACACTTCTTCTTCTTCTTCTTCTTCTTCTTCTTCTTCTTCTTCTTCTTCTTCTTCTTTGTGCCCTGTCCCTTCAGGAGGTAGGCGATCATGGATCTCCACGTCTCCCTATCCCTTGTGGCTCTTAGTATGTTTGCTCCTGTTGCTCCTGGCAACCCCCGTTCCGTCATCCACCTGATCAGTCCCTGCAAATATGTTATCCGCTGCCTTCCTCTGTCTCTCCTTCCTTCTATCTGTCCAGTCAGTATCAGGTTCTCCAGGCTCTCCTTCCTCATTGCATGTCCCAGGAACTTCAGTTGTCTCTTCCTGATGCTCAGCATCAATTTCCTTTTTGTTGCCATTCTTTCTAACACTTCGTCGTTGCTTGTATGCTCAGTCCACGATATCCGTAGCATCCTTCTGTAGAACCACATTTCGGCCGCTTCCAGTTTTGTCCTCATTTTCGATCATATTGTCCAGCATTCACAGCCCCATTGAAGAACTGACATCACGTAGCAGTCTAGCACTCTTTTCTTCGTTTCTATTGAGATTTTCCTGTGTGTTAGTATTTTGCTCATCTTCTGGAACGCGTCCTTTGCCATGCCAATTCGCCTTCGGATCTCCGTGTCGCACTTTCCATCTTCTGAAACGCGTCCTTATTATTTCAAAATATATGTGTTGTGGTGTAATGGATATCGGCTCGGAACGAGAAATCGGAGAGCCGAGTTCAAATTCCAGTTGAATTCGTTACGTTCACTTACGCGCAAATACACTTGGGAAAGGTGTTACTCCGTCGCTTCTCCCTATAGCTATGGATTAAATAGCAGAACAAATTAGTCTTTATAATCTTGGTTGGCAACCAGTCGATAGCAGAAAATAATGGCAACCTACTGCAGGAAAAATCTTCTGCCCGTTTAGTCATGTCTCTTTCGAAACATGATCGCCCATGATCTGTTCATTTCTTCTTTGACTTGCACCAATGCTGCCAATTGTACACGCCGTTTCGGTTTGAATAATGGTGTCGAAACTTTTTTCACTTGAAATTTCGCTTTGAATCTGGAATACCGACCCAAGTCATTCGACAGAACATCCGGAAAACATTTTTTCATTTCTTTTTTAATATTTCTGCTCTGCTTTTTTTTAAATTTTTAATTGGTTGCTTGTCCACTTACGGTTTTTGCAATAAACCTTTATAAGTAAGTCTCAAAGCTCTAATAATTCTATCTAGTCAGTACAAAAAAGCCCGTAGTATTTTTAACACATACGTATTTTTACATACTTATTACAGAACAAGACATAGCAAATTCATTTCGCCAATAAAAAATAGTTTATCTCCTGAAAAACTCTTCACAACTTTGGAAGTCCTTAATATAAGCTTTCCAACTTTCATTTTTTGTGAATTCACTGCTTATTGTCATATCACTACCAGTGTCAAATAGCATTTTCAGGTACAAAACTGTATACTAGTTTTTCCTGTGAGAATTTATTTCTTCATTTAGTTTTACAATGTGACTTTATATGTCCCACTTCATCACACTTGTAGCATTCGGAATTCTTAAAGGAACAGTCGTTCCCCAGATGTAAACTTCTACATCTGAAACAAGGATTATTAACTGTTTTTTTTTGTATTTTTTTTTTTCGCTTGAACCTATGCCCATTCTTTTTCCTGAATTTTTCAGCAGCGTGTCTCAGAGTCAGAATTCTCTGACATTCGTATGATATTTCCTGTAGAGTAATTTTATTATTTTGTTCCAGATTCGTTTCTTTTGAAATTTTTTTCCATTAACTTTTGTTACTGTTTCTAGAGTTCCAAAACCTACTGTTGTTGCTGTTGTTGAATTTGTAAAACAGAAGCCTATATTTCCTCCATATTTGCAAGAAAAGTCTTTTCTACACAAAAGAAAAAAATACCGACTTGGTTCAAATTCCGTTGTCACTGGTATCCTGTGCACCAAAGCAATAAGTATTTTCCACTTCTTATCACGCAGTATAAGTTTCTATATTCTCGCAACTGCAGTTATAACTCGAATGGGTTTCGATCTTCGTCGCCACTGATATCACACATTTTCTATCGGTTATAATATAAAGTCTTAGGTGGCACTCGCCCACACATCCATAAGAAATATTCTGAAGGCTGACTTCAACGGTTTTCGGATAATATAGAGTTCTTTATTTAAGTAAAATTGAATAGGAATACTTCTTTTGCTCCCACCCATCCTGCCTATGTACACCAAATTTCATACACACACGTATATATATAATTATTTAAAACATTATTTTAGTGGTTACTTTTCTTTGAATAGACGCCCCGTTTTTGCAAACAGTATTTAATACGTTTAAAGTCCTGTGCCCTCGAGAAATCTTAATAGGAGACCGGCGTTCCCTTTATAGGAAAGTGCGCCGTCTGATCCGGTGTACTCTAGACCACTCGACCACGTAGAGTAGCTAAATTTTAGTCACATAGCTGATTGATGTTACCTTCAGCATTCCGTAGACGGACTCGTCCGTACACTCTTCAGGCGGTATCAGCAATATATATTTTAGAATTATTTTTTTTAATCCAACATATTTTTATCTATTTGAAAATATTACTTTTAGTGGATACACGTATTTGAGTAGACGCTCCGTTCATGTATTTTATTTATTTTTACATAACGGCCTGAAATTGATTTCGATCACTGGGGTATATTGTTCTAGATCTATGAATCATGCCACTTCCAGATGTTTTAGTTATCTCCCTTTAAATCAACTTTCTAAGTTATTTGTTCACCACTTTCCTTGATGACACATAGCCCAATGTTGGTTAGATCCAGTGACTTGACTCAGAGAGCTGTGAGTTCAATACTTGGCTACAGCAGAGGTGAGCAAATAACTTTCATGACGAAAACACCATATTTTTATATACCACGCTAACGAAACCAGTTCTCGTTTTACCATCCAAGTTGAGCAACGTCGAGTCTGGTCAGTGCTCAGATGGGACTCCGCTTAAGAAAACCTTGTAATATAAGCAATGACTGGCTAGATCAATAGCTGGTAATATGTTTCGGGCGTAATATATTTAACACATCACTCAATAAATTCTAACTAATAAAACGACAACTTTTAGGCAAAATTCGACTTTATTCATCAACATAGTCTTCTTCTAGAGCGGTACACTGATTCCAACGCTTCTCTAACAATTCGATGCTTTTTTGTAGAACGATTTGTCTTTGGCCTCAAAATACGCCTCAGTTTCCGATGTCACTTTCTCATTAGAGCCTAGGGCATTTTTTAAGATCTGCAAACAGCCAGTAGTCGTTTTTGATCGACTGTGAGCAAACACAGCACCCCTTTTGAACACAGCTTTCTCATTCACAAATGTTCATGCAAAATGGTGATTATACTACCTTCTGATATGTTCAATTCCTCTGCTATTTCACGCAACTTCAATTTTCGATCGGCCAAAACGAGTTTGTGGATTTTTGGGTGTTTTCCGGAACAAATGCCGATTTTGGGTGACCTGAGCGTTTAGCATCATTTGTGCCTGTACGACCGCGTTTAAAGTCAGCAACCTCTTAACCGTTGTTTCCGACAAAGCAGACTCGGAATAACCCTTATCAAGCCATTGCTTTGCTTGAACAGTATTTTTCCTTTCAGAAAGCAATGCTTTATCGACACAGCATTGTTTTGAAAATTTGCAACAGTAGCTCCACTTAAATAACTGTAATTTGTAAACTAATAATTCAATTCGGTCCGAATTTTGTCACGTGCCATTTACAGATTACTACTTAGTCAAGATTTTATGAATTTTTTATTAGTGGCACCATTTATATGTTAGGCCCAGGATTTATTGAGTGATGTGTTATATATAGGAGGTGTAAATAAAAGGAAAATAAACGTACACACGGACACATGCATGCATACTGATGTAAAGCACAACAAGCTTAAAAGGGGTCATTCCAATTTAAGGTGGGTGCAAGTTTGAACAAATTCTACAGGCCTAATCTGTTTATTAAGACTTACGAATGCCTGGACCTGCAAGCGGCAATTAGTCAAACATGTGAATACACCAAATATAAAATTTCTACTAATAATATGTACTTGTTAGTGTTTATGGATACGGTATTATTTTCTCAACATCATCTGTCATAAATATCTTTCTCTCCTCCATCTCTGCCAACTCCTTTTCTCTCCCTCGTCATTCTCTATCTTCCCTCTCTACGTCCCATTCTCTCTCTCTCTCCTCTCATTCTCTCCCTTCTCTCTTTCTCTCCTTTCTCATTTTCTCTCTACTCTCTCTCTCTCTCTCTCTCTCTCTCTCTCTCTCTCTCTCTCTCTCTCAATCGGTTTTGCTGGAGAAGTGAGATCATTTTGTTACGCAGCTGCACCCGTTCGAATGATGATTCCTGCGTCTCTTTCTCCGACGAGGATGTGCGGTTAGCAGGTGATGGGCTTGGAGGCTATTAAAAAGGGCGGGATTTAGCAGGCGAAAAATCAAGTTAATTAAGCGGAGGCTTCTTGGTACGCCAACAAAAGAACAATATGGAGCGGAATTGTTTCAAATTGGCGAATTTAAAAAGAAAGAAAGAAAGAAAGAAAGAAAGAAAGAAAGAAAGAATATATTAATATAAGATTCAGAAGAAATGAAGAAAAAACGACTGAATGAATTTAAGATTCAAAAGAAAGAAAGATAGAATGGATTTAAGATTCAAAAGAGAGAATGAATGAATATAAGATTAAAAAAAATAAAGAATGAATGCAAAAGAAACAAAGAATTAATGGATGAATACAACATGCAAAAGAAAGAAAGAAAGAAAGAAAGAAAGAATTTACTAAAAAGAGACATAGTGAGAAAATGACTAGAAAGTAAGCAATACCCCAAATCGAAACAAATAGACTGAAATAAACAAAGCTAGAAAGAAATTTAAAAAAAGAAAGAAAACAAGAGAGAAAGAAAAAAATGAAAGAATTTACGAATGAATGAAATATTATAAAAAAAGAAGCTTGATAAGAGAAAGACAAGAAAATAAAAACAAAACTGAGAGGACACGATAAAAGAGAAGGAATGAAAGAAAATCGAATAAAGTAGAAAGAATGAAAGAATTAAAAGTAAAAATGGAAGAAAGAATGAAAGAAAGACGAATAAAATAAAAAGAAAGAAAGAATATAATAAAAAGGAAGAAAGATATAAAACGAGTAGAAAGTGATAACGGAAATGAAAGAAAGAAAGAAAGAAAGAAAGAAAGAAAGAAAGAATGCACTTAAGATTCAAAAGAAAGAACTATGAATATAAGATTCTAAAGAAAAC
Source organism: Ascarosepion bandense (assembly GCA_037127315.1). Taxonomy (NCBI): domain Eukaryota; kingdom Metazoa; phylum Mollusca; class Cephalopoda; order Sepiida; family Sepiidae; genus Ascarosepion; species Ascarosepion bandense. Next base: position 93,591 of record JBBBDQ010002382.1, read on the forward strand.
AAGAAAGAAAGATAGAAAGAAAGAAGGGAAGGATATAAGATTCGAAAAAAGAAAAAAATGAATAAATGAATGAAAGAATAAAAAGAAAGAATGAATGAATATGACTCGAAAAAAAGAATGAATAAATATAAAATTAAAAAGAAAGAAGAAAGACACAATAAGCATAAGATTCAAAAGAAAAAATGAAGGAATATATTATTCTAAAGAAAGAAAGAAATTAACAAAGAAAGAATATAAGATTAAAAAAAGAAAGAAAGTTAAAAAGAAAGAATATAAGATTCAAAAGAAAGAAAGAATGAATGAATACACGATTGAAAAAGACAGAAAGAATGAACGAATGAATATACGATTCAAAAGAAATAAATAAAGAATGAATGAATATATAAATCAAAAGAAAGAAAGAAAGAATAAATGAATTAATGTCTATCAGATTCGGAAGAAAGAAAGAAAGAAAGAAAGAAAGAAAGAAAGAAAGAATATAAGATTCAAAGAAAGAATGAGTAAATATAAAATTCAAAAGAAAGAAAAAAGAACGAATATAAAATTCAAAAGAATGAATAAATGAATATAACATGCAAAAAATAAACAATGAATGAATGAATAAATGCATGAATGTAAAATTTAAAAGAAAGAAAGAATAAGATTCAAAAGAAAGAACGAATGAATGAATATGAGATTCGAAAGAAAGAAAGAAAGAAAGAAAGAAAGAAAGAAAGAAAAAAGAAAGAAAGAATGAATGAATGAATGAAAGATTCAAAAGAAAGAACGAATGAATGAATATGAGATTCGAAAGAAAGAAAGAATGAATGAATGAATGAATGAATGAATGAATGAATGAAAGATTCAAAAGAAAGAACGAATGAATGAATATGAGATTCGAAAGAAAGAAAGAAAGATTCAAAAGAAAGAACGAATGAATGAATATAAGAATCAAAAGAAAGATTGATTGAATGAATGAATGCGAGATTTAAAAAAGAAAGAAAGAAAGAAAAAAAGAAAGTTTTTGCTATTGTTTTTGAGACACTCTCTTTACCTTCTTTCCCTGCTGGGTGAAATATTTTCAAAACAGAATCATCTTGACTTTTCAGTAATGATTATAAATAATTAATGCAATAAGAAAATGGCAGTAAACACGTGAGGTAAAAAAAAACAAAAAACAAAATACAAATTATCCTGACACCAGTAACAGCATCAATTACAAGGGGAAGGAGTAGAAAGAGGAAGAGGAAGAGGAAAAAAATGGCGCTGATAACACAATTATGTCGAAGACAATCTCCACCTTAACAACTATCGATACATATTCACGTTAATTTGGCAAGATACAAAAGAGAAAAAAGTACAAAGATTGTGTTGCGCCAATCTTCCAGGTGTTTGCTCTGAAAATTAATATTCGGATTTTATGCAGTCTCGAACATGCACTAAAGTCGCATCAAGGGGTAACACGCAAATATTCCTCACATGATGTAGGCTTGTTAACGGAATAAAATGCAGGACATTATAGTGAGATGTTTACAACAGCGATACCTTTTAATATGCTCAAGCTTGAAAAATAATTCTAATTAAACTTGCAATTTAATAATAACCGTGTGGGGTCTGCATTTGCGCGCAACTCGAGAAGAATGATCAAATTTTTGAAAGTTTTTTTCTGTGTTCGCGAAAAAAAAAGTAGAAAAATGTTACTAATTATAGTATAAAACGATGATAGGTGGGAAACAATACCTTTATATAATATTTTTGAACTCATACATATATATATATATATAGGTTGCGGTGGGTAAATTGAGGACATTTTATATTTTAATTTCGCGCATGCGCGTTGTTTATTTTTATTTTGTCGATTACACAATATAGTATGGTCAGTTGGGCCCCATCTGTGAGAAAAGACCAACATGACCAGAACTTATTTATGCCAATTTGCTGGGTTTTTTATCAATACATTTGTTTTAGTCGTGGTACCTTCATTTACACTCGTGTAGACATTTTACAGTTTCGCCGTTATAATAATTGTCTAACGAACCTTGTTTCTAAGCTTTCAGCTCACATGAGCCATCTTCAGAGAGGTTACAGGGACGTTAACATAAAAACATCCACCATCAAAGGCGATTTTATCTTGTGTTGACATAAAACTTTGCTAAGCAACGATAACAGTTACCAAATAGCAAACGCAGTTCGTAAATTTGTAATGCAGTTCTATGACGTCATGTGAGCCGAAAGCTTAGAACCAAATTAATAAAAAATTATCCAAATGTTAGAGAATTTTTGCCTTTATTTTCACCTGAAATTAAAGCCAAAATACGATGTTTAGAACGGCTCATGATTAAACATAATAGACATTCATTGTTTCTTATATTTAACAGTATATGTTTAGAAAATTATCTGCTGCCTCGATACACTATATATATATATATATATATATATATTCCTAGCCCAAGCTCCTTTAATTGCCTATCTTTAGAAAATATGGATTCTTTTACTAAACCCCTTTTTCCTTGGTTAACATATATATATATATATATATATATATATATATATATATATATATATTTTTTTTTGGTTAATATATATATATATATATATATATATATATATATATATTTTCCTTATATTTAACAGTATATGTTTAGAAAATTATCTGCTGCCTCGATACACTATATATATATATATATATATATTCCTAGCCCAAGCTCCTTTAATTGCCTATCTTTAGAAAATATGGATTCTTTTACTAAACCCCTTTTTCCTTGGTTAACATATATATATATATTTTTTTTTTTCTCTCTAATTTTTTTCCCTAATATTTTTTCTCTAATAATTTTTAAAGTGATAACTTCCTGTAATTGGTATTTAACTCGCTTCTACCTAAAAGGTTTAATCAAATAAACTTAAATAAAAATTTTAAAATCTTATATTGAAACCCATTCCTTCTCGCCTAAATACACCTCTTCAAACAGCCCAAAATCTTAACTTTAAAAAGTAATTCAACTCATTTAGTTGTCTATCTTTATAAAAAATGAACTCTTATTCCTCCCCTTCCTAAATATACCATTTCAACACCCTGTAACCCCGCGACTACCAGCTCTGTCCTTTTCTACTTTGTGACCGTTGTTAACCAAAAACCCCTCTACACTCTAATGCAGGGCCTTCGCCATTCGGAAAAACAATGTCGCTGACGTGACGTAGAGTCTCTATTAGAGATCCTATGTTGAAATGTACATCCGACACCTTTGAATTTTGAAAATTTTCTCTAATATATATATATATATATATATATATATATATATACAGAGAGAGAGAGAGAGAGAGAGAGAGAGAGAAAAGTACTAAAAACTTGTAAGTTTAAAAATGTATTTTTTGACAGTATTTATTTATTTCTATTATATATATATATATATATATATATATATATATATATATATATATATTTGATATTTCAGACCGACCTCGGCCTTTCATCAGAAACAAATGATTTTAAAATTTAAACTAGAAGCGTCCGTCGCGAGATCGTTCGTCGAGAGATGTTTACATCACGTGACGTAGAAAGCGATAGAGTTTTTTTAATATTTGTAAACGTAAACCTATCTCTAATCATACTTTTAAATGTTGTTTTAAAGAAAATGTTTTAAGTGTATCTAAAAATTGTTTAACTATTGAAATTTTTATAAAGATTCAAAACACCTAAGTCCCTATTTAACCCTAGCCTATATGTATTTAATTTTAAAATCCAGTATTTTTCTTTCTTTCTGCGTGAGTATGTGGAACTAAAATCGAAATCTATCAGTAAACATTTGCAGTTCTCTAATGTGTGTCCTGGTTGATTGAAGTATTCAACTATGAGGGAATAACGGTATACGTATACGTGGATCATCATTATGCTATATATATATATAGCATGCGATAAAGAAATTGTCGCCATTTTATATTTTTGATTTCACGCATGCGCGTTGTTTGTTTTTGATTTTGTCGGCTGCACAGTTCAGTCCGGTCAAACGCCGTGTGTAAGAAAAAGAGCACCATGACTCAATTCACTCCGCCATAAATTTTGAAACCGCATGCTCTACTTACAGTATTTACATTATTCGGGCTATTGTCCTCATGTTTGTTACCATTTGTACTACGTTTCGGCTCTTGTACGCTCCGGCCTTCTTCAGGTGCTAGGAATTTCCTTAAGGACACATTTGATGCATCGTTTTGTAACAGATCAAATTAAAAAGAAACAATTCAGTAAGACGAAAATACTTAGAATGTTCCTTGATCGTAACGCCATTTTTACTTCTGTTTATTAATATATGTTGCAAAATAAAATCTTTACATCTACCCTGATAAAGTTCCTCGGTGAACGAAACGCGTCGGTAAAGAAATATAAGATTCTACTGGATTCAAAATGAAGGTCAATTCCTTTTGTCTTTAAGTAATAAATTACGCCAAGAATTACTACATCTTAATATAATAATTGAAAAAAATATTCTTATGTCTTCAATAATACCGTGTTGTGCCTGAACATCTTGTCAAATATTTTTCTTTAATATTTAGCAAGTCGCTAGTCACGTTATCATAATTCATGAGTCTTTCAAGAAGCTTTCTGAATATCTCTGTCAAGTAACAAGGACTTTTCCGATTTAGTCATATTTGTATAAATTACAAGTACGTTGCCATATACTAGTATTAATATAAGTTTCTACTGGATTTAAAATGAGGGATCGATTTTCTATTGTTCGTAAGTAATAAACTGATCCGCCAAAATTACTAAATATTAACCCGAGACCACTAACCATGGGTATATAGTACCCAGTGCAACTTACACTATTTTAATGAAAATTTAATTAAATTTTCGGTACCTGATTCGCTTACTTAAATAATATGGTTTTCAGTTCTTGTTAATGTTAACTCAAAGTACAAATTTAGAAGTGCCTGCATGTAAAATATTTCAGATAAAGATTTATATTTAATTTTTTTTTTTTTTGATACTTTCAAAATCGGGTATGATATACCCATGGTAGTAGTGGTATAACTTTAATTGATGTGTTTCAGGGTTAACCCTCTAGGGCCATTCGTATCATATTTGATACAGTATGAAAACAAGCCTTGAAAGAAATATTTTATAAATTTCAAATGAAAGCAGTACTGACTGCTCAGTCAATGAATACCAAATGTTTCCTTATAGGGAAATACCAAATGTTTCGTTATAGGGAAATACTGTATCAAATATGATACGAATGGCCCTAGAGGGTTAATAGATAGATAGATAGATAGATAGATAGATAGATAGATACATAGATAGATAGATAGATAAACAGACTGAGATTAACCCTCTAGGGCCATTCGTATCATATTTGATACAGTATGAAAACAAGCATTGAAAGAAATATTTTATAAATTTCAAATGAAAGCAGTACTGACTGCTCAGTCAATGAATACCAAATGTTTCCTTATAGGGAAATACCAAATGTTTCCTTATAGGGAAATACTGTATCAAATATGATACGAATGGCCCTAGAGGGTTAATAGATAGATAGATAGATAGATAGACAGATAGATAGATAGATAGATAGATAGATAGATAGATAGATAGATAGATAGATAGACTGAGATTAACTCTCTAGGGCCATTCGTATCATTTTTGATACAGTATGAAAACTCAGCCTTGAAAATATTTTCCTGAAAAATTTTTAAGAGAAATATTTTATAAATTTCAAATGAAAGCAGTACTGACTGCTTAGTCAATGAATACCAAATGTTTCCTTATAGGGAAATACCAAATGTTTCCTTATAGGGAAATACTGTATCAAATATGATACGAATGGCCCTAGAGGGTTAATAGATAGATAGATAGATAAACAGACTGAATTAACCCTCTAGGGCCATTCGTATCATATTTGATACAATATGAAACAAGCCTTGAAAGAAATATTTTCCTGGAAATTTTTTTTAAGAGGAAATATTTTATAAATTTCAAATGAAAGCAGTACTGACTGCTTAGTCAATGAATACCAAATGTTTCCTTATAGGAAAATACCAAATGTTTCCTTATAGGGAAATACTGTATCAAATATGATACGAATGGCCCTAGAGGGTTAATAGATAGATAGATAGATAGATAGATAGATAAACAGACTGAGATTAACCCTCTAGGGCCATTCATTATCATATTTGATACAGTATGAAAACAAACATGAAGAAATATTTTTTCCTGAAAATTTTTTTAAGAGAAATATTTTATAGAATTTCAAATGAAAGCAGTACTGACTGCTTAGTCAATGAATACCAAATGTTTCCTTGGAAAATGATATTCATATAGGGAAATACTGTATCAAATATGATACGAATGGCCCTAGAGGGTTAATAGATAGATAGATAGATAAACAGACTGGAAGATTAACCCTCTAGGGCCATTCGTATCATGTTGTCCCAGTATGAAAACAGAAAAGTATTTTCCTGAAAATTTTTTTAAGAGAAATATTTTATAAATTTCAAATGAAAGCAGTACTGACTGCTTAGTCAATGAATACCAAATGTTTCCTTATAGGAAAGTAAAATGTTTCCTTATAGGGAAATACTGTATCAAATATGATACGAATGGCCCTAGAGGGTTAATAGATAGATAGATAGATAAACAGACTGAGATTAACCCTCTAGGGCCATTCGTATCATATTTGATACAGTATGAAAACAAGCCTTGAAAGAAATATTTTCTAGAAGAATTTTTTTTAAGAGAGAAATATTTTATAAATTTCAAATGAAAGCAGTACTGACTGCTTAGTCAATGTGAATACCAAATGTTTTCCTTATAGGAAAATACCAAATGTTTCCTTATAGGGAAATACTGTATCAAATATGATACGAATGGCCCTAGAGGGTTAATAGATAGATAGATAGATAAACAGACTGAGATTAACCCTCTAGGGCCATTAAATATCATATTTGATACAACAAACCTTGAAAGAAATATTTTTCCTGAAATTTTTTAGAGAAATATTTTATAAATTTCAAATGAAAGCAGTACTGACTGCTTAGTCAATGAGAATACCAAATGTTTCCTTATAGGAAAATACCAAATGTTTCCTTATAGGGAAATACTGTATCAAATATGATACGAATGGCCCTAGAGGAGTTAATAGATAGATAGATAGATAAACAGACTGAGATTAACCCTCTAGGGCCATTAAACTATCATATTTGATACAGTATGAAAACAAACCTTGAAAGAAATATTTTCTGAAAATTTTTTAAGAAATATTTTATAAATTTCAAATGAAAGCAGTACTGACTGCTCAGTCAATGAATACCAAATGTTTCCTTATAGGAAAATACCAAATGTTTCCTTATAGGGAAATACTGTATCAAATATGATACGAATGGCCCTAGAGGGTTAATAGATAGATAGATAGATAAACAGACTGAGATTAACCCTCTAGGGCCATTCGTATCATATTTGATACAGTATGAAAACAAGCCTTGAAAGAAATATTTTCCTGAAAATTTTTTTAAGAGAAATATTTTATAAATTTCAAATGAAAGCAGTACTGACTGCTTAGTCAATGAATACCAAATGTTTCCTTATAGGGAAAGACCAAATGTTTCCTTATAGGGAAATACTGTATCAAATATGATACGAATGGCCCTAGAGGGTTAATAGATAGATAGATAGATAAACAGACTGAGATTAACCCTCTAGGGCCATTCGTATCATATTTGATACAGTATGAAAACAAGCCTTGAAAGAAATATTTTCCTGAAAATTTTTTTAAGAGAAATATTTTATAAATTTCAAATGAAAGCAGTACTGACTGCTTAGTCAATGAATACCAAATGTTTCCTTATAGGGAAATACCAAATGTTTCCTTATAGGGAAATACTGTATCAAATATGATACGAATGGCCCTAGAGGGTTAATAGATAGATAGATAGATAAACAGACTGAGATTAACCCTCTAGGGCCATTCGTATCATATTTGATACAGTATGAAAACAAGCCTTGAAAGAAATATTTTCCTGAAAATTTTTTTAAGAGAAATATTTTATAAATTTCAAATGAAAGCAGTACTGACTGCTTAGTCAATGAATACCAAATGTTTCCTTATAGGGAAAGACCAAATGTTTCCTTATAGGGAAATACTGTATCAAATATGATACGAATGGCCCTAGAGGGTTAATAGATAGATAGATAGATGAACAGACTGAGATTAACCCTCTAGGGCCATTCGTATCATATTTGATACAGTATGAAAACAAGCCTTGAAAGAAATATTTTCCTGAAAATTTTTTTAAGAGAAATATTTTATAAATTTCAAATGAAAGCAGTACTGACTGCTTAGTCAATGAATACCAAATGTTTCCTTATAGGGAAATACCAAATGTTTCCTTATAGGGAAATACTGTATCAAATATGATACGAATGGCCCTAGAGGGTTAAGTAGTAATTAGTGGGGGATCTGTTTATTACTTCATAACAATATCGAACTGATCCCCCACTTTATGACAAGTAGAAGCCTTAATCATATTATATTATTAACCCTCTAGGGCCATTCGTATCATATTTGATACAGTATGAAAACAAGCCTTGAAAGAAATATTTTCCTGAAAATTTTTTTAAGAGAATTATTTTATAAATTTCAAATGAAAGCAGTACTGACTGCTTAGTCAATGAATACCAAATGTTTCCTTATAGGGAAATACCAAATGTTTCCTTATAGGGAAATACTGTATCAAATATGATACGAATGGCCCTAGAGGGTTAATAGATAGATAGATAGATAAACAGACTGAGATTAACCCTCTAGGGCCATTCGTATCATATTTGATACAGTATGAAAACAAGCCTTGAAAGAAATATTTTCCTGAAAATTTTTTTAAGAGAAATATTTTATAAATTTCAAATGAAAGCAGTACTGACTGCTTAGTCAACGAATACCAAATGTTTCCTTATAGGGAAATACCAAATGTTTCCTTATAGGGAAATACTGTATCAAATATGATACGAATGGCCCTAGAGGGTTAAGTAGTAATTAGTGGGGGATCTGTTTATTACTTCATAACAATATCGAACTGATCCCCCACTTTATGACAAGTAGAAGCCTTAATCATATTATATTATTAACCCTCTAGGGCCATTCGTATCATATTTGATACAGTATGAAAACAAGCCTTGAAAGAAATATTTTCCTGAAAATTTTTTTAAGAGAAATATTTTATAAATTTCAAATGAAAGCAGTACTGACTGCTTAGTCAATAAATAACAAATGTTTCCTTATAGGAAAATACCAAATGTTTCCTTATAGGGAAATACTGTATCAAATATGATACGAATGGCCCTAGAGGGTTAATAGATAGATAGATAGATAGATAGATAAACAGACTGAGATTAACCCTCTAGGGCCATTCGTATCATATTTGATACAGTATGAAAACAAGCCTTGAAAGAAATATTTTCCTGAAAATTTTTTTAAGAGAAATATTTTATAAATTTCAAATGAAAGCAGTACTGACTGCTTAGTCAATGAATACCAAATGTTTCCTTATAGGGAAATACCAAATGTTTCCTTATAGGGAAATACTGTATCAAATATGATACGAATGGCCCTAGAGGGTTAATAGATAGATAGATAGATAAACAGACTGAGATTAACCCTCTAGGGCCATTCGTATCATATTTGATACAGTATGAAAACAAGCCTTGAAAGAAATATTTTCCTGAAAATTTTTTTAAGAGAAATATTTTATAAATTTCAAATGAAAGCAGTACTGACTGCTTAGTCAATGAATACCAAATGTTTCCTTATAGGAAAATACCAAATGTTTCCTTATAGGGAAATACTGTATCAAATATGATACGAATGGCCCTAGAGGGTTAATAGATAGATAGATAGATAAACAGACTGAGATTAACCCTCTAGGGCCGTTCGTATCATATTTGATACAGTATGAAAACAAGCCTTGAAAGAAATATTTTCCTGAAAATTTTTTTAAGAGAAATATTTTATAAATTTCAAATGAAAGCACTACTGACTGCTTAGTCAATGAATAACAAATGTTTCCTTATAGGAAAATACCAAATGTTTCCTTATAGGGAAATACTGTATCAAATATGATACGAATGGCCCTAGAGGGTTAATAGATAGATAGATAGATAGATAGATAGATAGATAGATAGATAGACTGAGATTAACCCTCTAGGGCCATTCGTATCATTTTTGATACAGTATGAAAACAAGCCTTGAAAGAAATATTTTCCTGAAAAATTTTTTAAGAGAAATATTTTATAAATTTCAAATGAAAGCAGTACTGACTGCTCAGTCAATGAATACCAAATGTTTCCTTATAAGGAAATACCAAATGTTTCCTTATAGGGAAATACTGTATCAAATATGATACGAATGGCCCTAGAGGGTTAAGTAGTAATTAGTGGGGGATCTGTTTATTACTTCATAACAATATAGAACTGATCCCCCACTTTATGATACAAATGGCCCTAGAGGGTTAAGTAATAATTAGTGGGGGATCTGTTTATTACTTCATAACAATATAGAACTGATCCCCCACTTTATGATACAAATGGCCCTAGAGGGTTAAGTAATAATTAGTGGGGGATCTGTTTATTACTTCATAACAATATAGAACTGATCCCCCACTTTATGATACGAATGGCCCTAGAGGGTTAATATAATTATTGAAGAAAATATCTTAAGCCCTCTTTTAATAACGTGGTGTGTTTGCACACCTTACAAAAGATATTCTTTATTAGCGATAAATTAAATTTTCATGATTCATTAAATAGTTTTCTGAATCCCTCTGTTAAGTAACGAGGAGTTTCTGGTTTTATTTCATTTGTGTGAATTACAAGGAGTTTTAGTTGTTTAGGTGTGCGAGAGTATCTCGTGGTACTAATGGAATGACTTTTGGAGTACCTCGAGGTGGTGTAATGGTTAGCAAGCTTGTCTCGCTAGGACCAGTTACAAGTGAGCTCGATCCTCACTGGGTGTGGCAAACTTTCGACCTTGTGCCACACCTAAGCGGCAATGGAATGATTTGCTGTATTTTTCAGGTTTTGAAACACGCTTTTATTGTTTTTATTTTTTAATTTTTATTGGATTATACAATAATAAGCAACGATATAGTTTAAGTAGTTAATTCTCGTTCACACTTCACGATATTTACCCGAGCCTCCCCACAAAGGCGCAATGAGACGGTTTTTAACGTGGGGCATTCCGAACGCGTACGCTCCAGGAAAAATTCCCTGTAGACCACGTATAAGCTGAGTTGGGATCTCGTCTGCTTTTCCTAAACGAGACTCTGCCCTTCAGCATAGCCTTGTCTGGGTTTCTCTCCGCCCGAAGACAGAAAGTCCGACTAAAAGAGAGTTTTGACAAACTCTTTCACACTTTTCTTTAACAGGAGTAGACGTTTATGCTTTTGTTTCCTGTTCAGGATTGAGTTTCCGGTTTTTCCTAAAGTCAGCATCATCGTAAAAATATTGATTACTTTAATGTTCTATCAATATAATATATTATTTAATCATTTTATCTTAATAGATATATGCAATAAACTATAATAATAATCATAAGAAACTATAATAAACTATAATAATAATTATAATAAAATATAAGAAATTACAATAAATTAGAATAATTATAATTATAATCACTTTTACTTATGAAAATTATACTAAAGCAGACTAACATACATAATAAAAAGTTCAAAGAAAACGGTTAAATTCGCTTCATTTTAACATCTCGTGACTTTGCACTACACATGAAGGAATTCTAAAACAGACTAACATACATAATAAAAAGTTTCAAAGAAAACTGTTGAATTCCCTTCATTTTAATATCTCGTGACTTTGCTCAACACTTGAAGGAATTCTAAAAACTAAAATATTCTGTTAATCTTTTGAAATGATTTGTGAGTGTTTTTGTGGTTGCCAACACTGTTTGTTTATAGATACGTAATTTAGAATAAAGCTCATTTCGTTTTTTTGCCTTGATAAAGTCCATCACAGGACGAAACGCGTAGGCGATTTAAAATACAGTTTTCCTCTTGTCTTTATTTTATTTAACCATCCTGTCCTTAATCTCAGATCATAACTGAGTATATTTTAACAATAATTATAATATATATTATATTATAATTATTGTAAATAAACTATAATAATAATAACCATCCTGTCCTTAATGTCAGATCATAACAGAGTATATTTTTACAATAATTATAATATATATTATATTATAATTATTGTAAATAAACTATAATAATAATTAGAAGAAATTATATAAAGTCTGACTAAAAGAGAATTTTGATCAACTCTTTCACACTTCTCGTTTTCTTCAACAGAAACAGAGGTTTATGCCTTTGTTTCCTTTTCAGGATTGTGTTTCCTTTTCTTCCACTTAAACTCTATACTTCTAACGTCTCTTCTTAAAACTCTGAAATTTTTATTTACTTTTTTCCTTAATAGGAGTAGATAGGTTCGCCTATTGCACGTTTCACACTCGCTCCCAGTCTTTTGAACAGGAGTAAAGATTTATCATTTGTTTCCTGTTTAAGTTCATACTTCCGGTTCCTTCTAAAAAAAATATTTCCTTCTATTTCACGGTAGCACCTAACGTCATTTGGCATTACCACCTTGCTTCGGGTGATGCTTTTATTCCGTATCCCTCTACATCGACTGGCTCTTGAGGCTTTTACAACGTGAGCATCATTGTAAAAACATTAATAACTTGTTCCATCAATAAAACCTAATCATTTTGTCTTAATGGATATATGCAATAAACTATAACAATATTTATAATAAAATATAAGAAATTACATATAGCGGGTATCTCTTCTCTTATTTCATTCGTAGTGAGGGGTAGTAAGATTCCGTAGCATGTTAACGGAATTTGGCCTTGTGGAAAGATAGCCCACTATAATTCATAAATGAATATAAATTTAAGAAAGGCAATTTTGTGTGTAAAATAACATTTATACATATATACATTTCAATTAATGTTTTACAATTAAAACAATACTTGGTATAAAGGTCCAACGGAAGTTAGAAAGAGTTCATGGCGGATAATAATGAGCTGAAGGAAATAAAAGAATGTTCAAGGAAGATATAACGCTGAAAGGTAAAAAGCTTGGTAGTATGATTAATGTTCATTATCAAATTGCCGTTTCTAAGGTCAGTAGGTCAGCAAGTTGGTTTGTGGAATGTCTTAGAAAAGGTCAGTTAGTACTTCGAGAACAGGGCAGAAAGAAGGAGGCGAACATAGTAGCCGCTCGACATATGTCAAGGAAGAAACTAATTACGCTCTTCTCCTGTCTGTGCCTGTCTGACAAAGCGTTTATGTCTTCGCTTTTTATATCGGCATTTTGGATCAAAACAGCTAGTTTCGAATTTCATCCTTGTATTTGGTTTCGGGCTTCCCATTAGCTGGTAAATAAAAAAATGGTAATTTGATATGTGATTAATTTTTATTTTTCAACCGGAACATCTGCGCGGGGCTGGATGCGCACGACGACATTCATTAGCTTTCTGGTCGGCATAAAGCCAACATCCGGTTTGCTCGCTTTTGCTCGGTCGGTGGTATCACCACATACTAGAATAATTATAATATACTATGAGAAACTATAATAAACTATAATAATAATTATAAGAAATTATAAGAAACTGTAATAAACTATAATAGTTTATTACAGTTTATAATAGACTATAAAGAAGTTCAATAATATTTTTTAAAATCTGTAAAAAGCTATAAGAAATTATAATAAACTAATAAACTAATATTAATATTAGTTATTATATTATTAAATATCAATAATATAAACTATAATAATAATTATAATAAACTATAATGATAATAATCTATAATAAACAACAACAATAATAATAATAATGATTATAATAAACGATAATAATCAATCATAAACTAATAAACAATTATAAAGTATAATAATTAAAATAACCTAAAATAAACAAGAAACTATAAGCGATATCTCTTTAAGATTGGGCCTTTAATTCGATTTTTTAAAATAAAAAAAATTCTTCTTTATTATTTTAAAAAACAAAACAAAAGAACACATTCGAGAAAAGATATAATGATAAAATTAATTAATAGAATATTCAAATTTTAAATAAAGTGTTTGAAAATCCCAGAGTACTGACGGTGTGAGTAACCCTAACCCTAACCCTAACCCTAACCCCACAAGAGTAACGGAGGGTTATGCTTATAATGAACAAACTGTAACAATTTAATAATATTGAACAATGTGCAAACACTCCGGAAAATATGTAAACAAACACTGGTATGAACATCACCCAGCACCGGTTACAGAAATAGAAGATGTCACCATTCTATGGGATTACACCATCTACACAGACAGAAAAATTAAAGTAAATAGGCCGGACATTATTGTTAAAAACCAGAAAGAGAAAACTTGCCTATTAATTAATATGGCTTGTCCAGCGGATTGTAACATAGCAACCAAGGAATTCGAAAAACTGTCAAAATATAAAGACCTGGAAATTGAAATAGAAAAAATGTGGAAATTGAAAACAAGAGTTGTGCCAGTGGTAGTAGGTGCACTTGGAATGATAAAAAATGGAACAAAACAACACATTGAAAGAATCCCTGGAAACCCCAGCTTAAGAAATATACAAAAAATTGTCTTGTTAAGTAAAGCCCACAGGAGAACTTTGTTTATTTAATGCTAGGGATCAGAGGGGAGATAGAAAAAACATAAAATGAAGCCATAATGACACACCTTAGGTCTTCCCGCAGACTTGGTATGTAGTGCGACCATAGCAGAAATCGAAATATGATGAAAAATGACATAACAATAATGACACAAAAATAGACATAATTCTTCCTTGAAAAATATTCCATACTAACTCTTGAACAAAAACGGTGCAAACGTGGCTCTTATGGATGTAAATGCCAATTCCTTACTAATAGGAATATTTTGGAAAAATTCCTCAATACAAAGAAAAATCTGCCTAGAGAGAATATCGTAAGTCATTTCTGGATCATAATGTCTTTAAATATATACAAGGTATCACCCGTAGTGTCTACGGCTATATCGTGTTGAATGCACCAATCACCGAAGTTAAACAACATCGAGCCTGGTCAGTACTTAAATAGGGGACTATTTGGGAATACCAGGTGCTGTAAAGGTAAGGACCAAGAATGGTCCACCGGTCCACCGGTCCTCCAGATTCGGGGGTTGGGTGCAGGACTAACAACCCTGCCCCGTCAAAAACAGTTTGTTACAGAAACAGCAACAAAAAGTTGCTGCCCTATGCACCATCTGGGTGTGATGGATGAATAATGAATGATGAATGATGATGATCACCCGTAGTGATCAATTTCATAAAACAATATATATCGATATGAAAAAAACACACTGTACCCCACTCATATAAATGGAAACTAAAAGGCTGGTGAAATAAACAACAACAGAGGAATATTTCAAGGAGACTCTTTGTCTCCCTTACTAATTTCAAGGTGACTCTTTGTCTCCCTTACTAATTCCAAGGTGACTCTTTGTATCCCTTACTGTTTTGGATATTCCTCATAGCATTAACCAGCGCACTTAACCGGACGAAATATGGCTATAAGTTATCTCAAAAGAAAATAAACCATCTATTTTACATGGATGTCTTAAAGTTGTATTCTGGGAGTGACAGTGTGCGGGAAGGTCTCCTGAAAACAGTAAAATGTTTCAGTGATAACATTGGAATGTAATTCAATTTAGATAAATGTGCTAAAGTGTTATGGTGTTCCTATCTTCATAGGAATGGACTCTTCCTCCTTCAATAAGTACTAACCAGCGTGAGGCAGTCATGAGGCAGTCTTGAAAAAGTCGTGAGGCAGTGTAACTAAACAGTTTCGATGTATACTTCTATCTGCTGACTAGTAACACTCTTATGTTCTGTTATTCAAATACACTGGTTGAACCTACCTTCTTGTTTCCGTGTATTTCTTCCTGGCTCTAAGAGGCCACAACATAAAGCCACAATATTACGAGGATTATTACAGCAAACATCCGCTATTAGCTTAGACGCTGGGGTAAAAATCAAAGATTTAGAGCAAGAAGAAACTTATAAATACCTCAATGTAAATGAGGGTGAAAGAATTTACCATAAAAAATAAAAGAAACATTGAAAAAAGGAGTGCTATAGAATGGTACGACTGATATTATGAACTGAATTGAATTCTCATAACAGAATTATGGTCATTACCAACCTTGCCATCCAAGTGGTTTAATATAGTTTCAACATCTTGAATCGGACTCTAAATGACAATAGGCAGTTGGATTCTAAGATAAGAAAACTTCTTTCTAAGCATAATGTCAGTCAGTTAAGTGCCATACGTGATGCACGCTTAGGCGATCATGTCTCGAAAGAGACATGACTGACTGGGCAAAAGATTATCCCGCAGTAGGTTGCCATTGCTTTCTACTGTAGACAGGTTGCCAGCCAAGGCTATGGAACCCAATCTCTTCTGTTACTTAACCCATAACTGGAGGGAAGAGATAGATTAATACCTTTCCCAAGCGTAAAGTGAATGCAGGGTATTCAACTGGAATTCAAACTCGGCTCTCGGATTTCTCGTTCCGAACCAATATCTACTGCACCACAAACGCACATCCACAAAGCATAATGGGCATAATCTAAAAGCTGATTTAGACCCTCTATATATACCAACCATAAAAAATGTAGAAGAGGTTTTATTCAGCTAGAATTTTCAGACTAGACAACAACTATTGGTTTACTAATATACATGGAAAAAACAAAGGAGTGGATGATACAATTAGTCAAGCAACACGGAAATAGAAAAAAAACATTCATTAATGAAAGAAACCTGTAAATTAAAAGATTTACATTTAGTAGATTCTGTACACAACCAAAACATAGTTCAAGAATCAACTGTTGCAGCAAAAATATGTAAAAGAAAACCAAGGATAAAGCACTTGAACATATGAAAATCTTTGGTAAGTCAAACCTCAACATGGCCAATATTCAGAACGTGCTCATAAAGCTGATGTTGATAAAGTTAATACTCCTCGATGGTTAGAAGCATCTGGATTAAAGACTGAAAAAAAGGTTTTATTCTTGCAGCGCAAGACTAGAGTCTTCACTAGGAACATCCAGAAAA
This sequence comes from Ascarosepion bandense, assembly GCA_037127315.1. NCBI lineage: Eukaryota > Metazoa > Mollusca > Cephalopoda > Sepiida > Sepiidae > Ascarosepion > Ascarosepion bandense. The sequence continues at coordinate 110,720 of JBBBDQ010002382.1, forward strand.
TACCATACATAATAGTGTGGATCCAAAATGTAGGTTCTGTGAGAAATATCAAGAAACCATAGACTATCTAATCTCAGGATACTCTGCACTTGCGCCAAATGTGTACAAAAAATCGTCACGATAGAATGGGTCAGTATTTACACTGGACAATCTCCAAACACTTTGGAAAAGATGTTAACAAACGCAGGTATCACCATCACCGGTTACATAAATATAGAAGACATAATAATTGTATGGAATTACACCATCTTCACAGACAAGAAAATTTAAGCAAATAATCCGAACATAATTGTCAAAAACCAAGAAAAATCTTGCCTACAAATAGACATGACTTGCCCAGCGGACTGTAACATAGCAACCAAAGACTGAAAAACTATCGAAGTATAAAGACCGAGAAACCAAAATAGAAAAAAATTGGTAATTGAAAACAAGAATAGTATGAACGTAGCTCCCTGGGGACCCCTATGTATGAATTTACTCGAGCAACAAGATAAGCAACTAGGTCCCTCTCTTTTTCTGTGAAATCAGTAAAATTAATAAACGCAAATTCTACTCCATCAACTTCTTTTCTCGCACTTCCCGCCTGTGGAATTCCCTTCCGTTTACGTGCTTTCCTGATATCTACAATCTCCAAGAATTTAAATGTAAAGTCAATAGTCATCTCCTATCTCACTGACTTACATCCTCTCTCTCTCATGCTCCTTTCTCCGCCCACTCAACTCTCATCATCCTTCTCTTACCCCACTTCCTGACACCCCCTATAACCTGTCACTTTTTCTTATAACTTTCCTTCTATGTAACCCCCTGCGCACCAGTGGCAGTAAAGTGCCTTGCTTGGGGCGATATGATTATAAAAATCATAGTAGGTGCGCTTGGAATGATAAAAAAGGAACACAACAACTCATCGAAGAAAATCCCTGGAAATCCCTGCTTAAGAGAAATACAAACAATTGTAAGTACAGCTCGCACTTTAAGAATAATTTTGTTCGTGTAGCGCAAGTGATGTTATGGGAGTTAGAAAAACAAATTATAAAATGTAGTCATAACAACACACCACTGCCTGCCTAAAGGTTCCCACAGACAGGTAGGTAGTGTGAACATAGCAGAAATCTAAAGATGATGATGATGATGATAATGATGATGATGATGATGTGTAAATAATAATAATAATAATAATAATAATAGTAGTAGTAATAGTAATAGTGCGTTGTGGTCCAGTGGATATCGGCTCGGAACGAGAAATCAGGGAGCCGAGTTCGAATTCCAGTTGAATTCACTGCATTCACTTACGCGCAAATACCTTTGGGAAATGTATTAATCTGTCTCTTCCCTCCAGTTATGGGTTAAATAACAGGACAGATTGGGTTCTATAGCCTTGGCCGGCAACCAGTCTACCGCAGAAAGCAATGGCAACCTACTGCGGGATAATCTTCTGTCCAGTCAGTCATGTCTCTTTCGAGACATGATCGCCCAAGCGTGTTTCACGTATGGCACTTAACTGACTGAATGGAAAATGTGTCTTCTTTGTTTTGTTATTTGTTTTTTAAAAAACTAATCATTAAAAAAATTTTATGAAGCCATTTTTGACCTTAGGTCACTGGTTGTTTTCTAATTCAATCAGTTAATTGCCATACGTGTCTAGAAAGTGGGATAATATGTATATTTTTGTTCTCTTATACAGTATTGTGCACTTTTTCATTCACACCTGATTAATATTTATACTGATGTGTGTCTGCCCCTATACACACATAAGTATATACTTTTTGCCTCCTTATCTATATATTTATATATCGTTACCTCCATAAAAATCTATCAGTCATTTAAGTGCCATACGAAAGACTCATGACTGACTGGGCAAAAGATTATCCCGCAGTAGACTGGTTGCAGACCAAGGATATAGAACCCAATCTGCGCTGTTATTTAACCCATGACTGGAAGGAATACGACAGATTAATACCTTTCCCAAGGGTATTTGCGCGTAAGTGAATGTAATGAATTCAGCTGGAATTCGAACTCGGCTCCCCGATTTCTCGTTCCGAGCTGATATCCATTGCACCACAATGCACATCCCCTTACAAATTAAGAAAAGAATAGTGCGTTAATATGCACATTCCGAGATAAGTCGCAGTTTAAGCGTAAAAAACACGTGATTTCCTACATTAACGAAACATTTCACCAGGATTAAATTTATTATATTTTATATTTTTAAAATAAACTCAGTTTTTTCATAATTTTAAATTTAAAACCCATAAATGCCGACATTAACGAAATTTACGAACATTCCACTAGAATTAAATTCATTATATGTTTTATTTTAAAATAAACTGATTTTTTTTTCATAATCTTAAATTTAAAACACGTAAATGCCGACATTAACGAAATTTACGAACATTCCACTAGAATTAAATTTATTATATTTTTTTATTTTAAAATAAACTGATTTTGTTTTTCATAATTTAAAATTTAAAATACATGAATTCCGACATTAACGAAATTTACGAACATTCTATTAGAATTAAATTTATTATATTTTTTATTTTAAAATAAACTGATTTTCTTTCATAATCTTAAATTTAAAACGTGTGAAATCCGACATTAACGAAATTTACAAACAATTCACTAGAATTAAATTAATTAATTTTTTTTTATTTTAAAATAAATTGATTTTTTTTTTATAATTTTAGATTTATACTAATTTAAACGTCCATGTTTAGAATATTGTTGTCACATTTGATCCGGTGCCCCTGTTATTTACCCTGAGCTCCTTGATAAAATCCAAAGAAGAATCAGCAATATTATTGGTCCTGACCTGGCGTCCCGATTTTACTCACTTTCACACCGTCGTAAGGTTGCCTCCCTTTGCCTTTTCTAAAAATAATTTCATAGTAATTTTTCGGGTGAACTCTTCGCTAGGGTTTGTAGACTTTTTGAATTTAAGCACAATGCTAGACCGGTGCTGAGATCTCATCAATTTGCACATGCGCTGGCTAGATGTAGCCGTGAGTTTTATTGCCAATAGCAAACACTCTTTCTCATAAATATAGCCAATTTTACAAAAGAATTTTCCAAAAGTAAACATCCATCCATTAATCATCTGAGAAACTCAGTCAGCATGGCTGATGTTAACCTCCAGGAAACGTTCTCAGCTGACATGAAAAGGAAAAACTATACTGGATCAATTCTAGGTTAGCTTCTAGAAAAGCTTGGTTCTTTGTGTCGCGTGAAACGATTTTTCTTACCAGAATCTACCTTACATATCTATAAGTCTATCATTCGTCCATGCGTATAATATTACTGTTACATATGGCTCTGTGCCCTTGCTATTCACCTTGAGTTCCTTGATAAGGTCGAAAGAAGAATCAGCAATACTATTAGTCCTGATCTTGCAACTCGGCTTCAGTCACTTTCACACCGCCGTAAGATTGTCTCTGTGTCTTTTCTATAAATACTTTCATGGTAATTATTTTCAGGTGACCTCTCCGCTGTTACCTAGACTATATGAATTTAAGTGCGGTACTAGACTGGCTGTTGTGGGGGATGTGCGTGGTGGTCCAGTGGATATCGGCTCGGAACAAGAAATCGGGGAGCCGAGTTCGAATTCCAATTGAATTCATTGCATTCACTTACGCGCAAATACCCTTGGGAAAGGTATTAATCCATCTATTCCTTCCAGTTATGGGTTAAATAACAGGACAGATTGGGTTCTATAGCCTTGGCTGGCAACCAGTCTACCGCAGAAAGCAATGGCAACCTACTGCAAGATAATCTTCTGCCCAGTCAGTTATGTCTCTTTCGAGACATGATCGCCCAAGCGTGTTTCACGTATGGCACTTAACTGACTGACTGACTAGACCGGCATCGAGATCTCATCATCTTACAGTTGAGTTGGCTAGATTTAGCCGTATATTCTATGCAAATTTTTTTTTCTCTCACACTTCTCGCTTGTGGAACGCCCTTCCAGCTCCATACTTTCCGTCCAACTTAACTTTAAAAATGTAAATGCACTGTTAATCGCTATACTGTCCTCCTGGTTACTCTTTTCTCTTTCCATTCATTATTATTGTTTCCATTTCGAATTCTTCCACATCCTCTTCTGTCTTAGTGGATTTATTGCCTTGCATGGGGTGATGCCGATGAAAAAAACGAAAAAGCGAAAAACTCTATAATTACATGAATTAGCTTTTGCTGACTTCATCACAAGTTTTATGATTTATTTTTATTTATTTATTTTCATTTTTGGCTTTTTTATTTTCATGGTTTTGCATACTGGATTGTACAAGAGAAACGGAATTATATTTATAATCCGGAATTATATTTCGTCTCACTAATATAGATTTTGTTCTAATGAAATAAAATTCATTTTTTCATGACACCAGTTTCTCAGAGAAACATATCAAGGTACAAGTTTTCAAAATTCTTTCAGATATCTATCATTTTTTTTTATTTTTCATTCAAATGTACTTATTCTCTCTCTCTCTCTCTCTCTCTCTCTCTCTCTCTCTCTCTCTCTCAATCTCCCTCTCAATCTCTCTCTCTCAATCTCTCTCTCAATCTCTCTCTCAATCTCTCTCTCAATCTCTATCTCTCAATCTCTCTCTCAATCTCTCTCAATCTCTCTCTCAATCTCTCTCTCTCAATCTCTCAATCTCTCTCTCAGTCTCTCTCTCAATCTCTCTCTCTCTCAATCTCTCTCTCTCTCAATCTCTCAATCTCTCTCTCTCTCAATCTCTCAATCTCTCTCTCAATCTCTCTCTCTCTCAATCTCTCTCTTTCTTTCTCTCTACATATATTTATATATATATTGATTATTTAATTACTTAGTTTTTGGTCATTACACCAGTGCACATTTGTACTAAAAAGTGTTCACTACAATTATATTTTCCATTTGTAAACGAGTTATTACGCGACCCAGGTTTCTACCGTGATGTTTTCAGGCGATTTTCAATAACTGTATTTACTGCTTACCGTTTTTCTTTAAGAACGCTCACGTAACGGTGGTTCAAAAAAACGACTGTTAAAAAAAAATCACCGTTCAAAAAACCTGGGTTTAAAAATAAAAAAAACGTTACGTGAGCATTCTTAAAAAAAGAAAAAGAAAATAAAAATGGTAAACGGTAAAATCAGTTATTGAAAATCGCCTGTTCCACTCATGGTAGAAACCTGGGTCGCGTAATAATTCGTTTACAAATAAACAAATATATTTACATATATATATATATATATATATATATATATATATGTGTGTGTGTGTGTGTGTGTGTGTGTGTGTGTGTGTGTGTGTGTGTGTGTATTTACATTAGGATATAGAAATCCGGACAATGAAATGTTTCAAATTTATTTTCATGAAACGTTTCCATTTGTCAAATTTAAAAACTTTGTCATGATTTCTATATCCTAATTTAAAAACATTTTTTTGTCGATACAGAAAATGCCCGGATATACCAAATGACAAATATTTTATTTTGAACCTATTCTGAAGGATTGTATGAAGATTTGTCTTGGATTCATTTCAGAAAAGGTTAAATGAATTTCTGGCTTTTGAATCATTCTGATAATGAGAAGAGAATTTGCTTTTAATTCGATACAAAAAATCTGCAGAAGTACATTAACAACTTTCGACTTGAACTAACAACTCTAAAGAAAAAAATTCAAAATAACACATCGCTCAATAAATACCGGGCCTAATTAATAAAACAACACCTTTTAGGCAAAATTCAACTTTATTCATCAACATAGTCTCCTTCTAGGGTGATACACTGATTCCAACGCTTCTCTAATTTGATGCCTTTTTTGTAGAAAGATTTATCTTTGGTTTCCAAATACGCCTTAGTTTTCAATATCACTTCTTCATTAAAGCCAAATCTCTTTCCCTGGAGCATTCGTTTGGGATCTGTAAACAGCCAGTAGTCGTTGGGGACCAGATCTGGAGAATAGAGTCAATGCGGAAGCAATTTGAAGTGCAATTCATGTAGTTTTGCCTTCGTTGGGATCGACTTGTGACACGGTGCGTTGTCTTGGAGAAGGTCATTTTTTTCTTTTTCATTTATGGCCGTTTTTTGGAGATTTCTTCCTTCAAATGCACCAATAATTCTATATAATGTTCGCTATTGATGGTCCTTCCTTTCTCAAGGTAATTGCTAAACAAAATACCTTACGCATCTCAAAAATGAGAAGGCCAAATTACTTGACTGCTGATGTTTGCGTCTCTGGTCGCGTTGGACGACTTTTACCTGCTGCTGTCCACTCAGCTGACTGCTGATTTGATATCGGATTGAAGTGGTGGATCCATGTTTCATCTGTTGTCACATATTTATGCAAAAACTCCTTCTTGTTGCAAACAACGCTCAGAATAGTCGACGCGTTGTTGTTTTTGACCGACTGTGAGCTAACGCGGCAACCAAATGTTTATCGAAAAATGGTAAATAAACTGCCTTCTGAGATGTTCAACTCCTCTACTATCTCACGCAACTTCAATTTACGATCTGCCAAAATAAGTTTGTGTGTGTGTGTGTGTGTGTGTGTGTGTGTGTGTGTGTGTGTGTGTGAGAGAGAGAGAGAGAGAGAGAGAGAGAGAGAGAGTTCCGGGACAACTGCCGATTTGGGTTGACCTGAGCGTTCAGCATCATTTGCGTCTGTACGACCGCGTTTAAAGTCAGTATACCACCATTAACCGTTATTTCCGACGGAGCAGAGTCCAAATAACACTTATCAAGCTTGAACAGTATTTATTTTTTTTCCATTAGAAAGCAATGTTTTATGAACACACGAAGTTCAAATTTTT
>JBBBDQ010002382.1:122500-177500 GCA_037127315.1 Ascarosepion bandense
TATGGGCCGAGGGACGCTCGACCTTAACATAAATTCTTACTCCGTCTCGGCACTTGATTTGGACTCTATGCCCAACATGCTTTCATTTTCACCCTGCACGCCCACATACAAGTAAGTATCAACATCCTTGTAATCAAACTGTTTCTGACGTTATCTATACAGTTAATGCTAGACACCCGTTTATCTATACAACACCCTAGACACCCGTTTCCCCACCTGTTTGAATAACCAAGATTTGCAGTGTATTTTGTTAGAATTTGCTGCATCTATATCGTTTGTTTGCTGCACATTCTCATTAACTGGAACATCCTTATAGATACAAGATTTAGTATAACCGCGACATAATGTTAAAGTTCAAACAGTCGTGTAAGAAAAACCCCAGTCGAAGATATTTTTTCAAAAAAAGAATTCTGAAAGGGTCTACGGCTATATCGTGTTGAATACACTAGTTCCCATCCGATCACCGAAGTTAAGCAACATCGAGCCTGGTCAGTACTTAAATACTAGGTGCTGTAAACGTATGGACCAAGAATAGTCCACCGGTCCTCCATGTTTGGGGGTTAGGTGCAGGGCTAACAACCCTGTCCTGTAAAAAACAGTTTGTTACACAAACAGCAACAAAAGTTGCTGCCCTATGCACCATCTGGGTGTGATGGATAAATGATGACAATGTATTTAGAGATTCTTGATAAAGTTCTAAGAATCTGCAATGTTAGTTGTGTTGACTTGGCATCTTGGCTTCTGTTATTTTCCCACCGTCGTAACATAGCTTCCCTGTCGGTCCGTCAATTAAGTGCCATACGTAATACACGGTTGGGCGATTCACGACTGACTAGTTAAAAAGATTTTTTCACTGTAAGCATTTCTTTCTATTCAAGGCTATAGAACCCAGTCTGTCCTGCTATTCAACCCATAGCTGGAGGGAAAAGAGACATATTAATACATTTCCCAAGGGTATTTGCGCATAAGTAAATGCAACGAATTCAACTAGAATTCGAACTCGGCACTTCGATTTTTAATTCCGAGCCAATATCCATTACATCATAACGCGCATTCTGTACCCACTTCTGCCTCCCTTTGTCTTTTCTATAAATACTTTCACGACAATTGTTCCAGTGAACTTTCCTTCATGTACCTAGACTCTATGAATTTAAGCACAGTACTAGATAATGCAATGAATTCCAGTTGAATTCATTGCATTCACTTACGCGCAAATACCCTTGGGAAAGGCATTTATCCATCTCTTCCTTCCAGTTATGGGTTAAATAACAGGACAGATTGGGTTCTATAGCCTTGGCTAGCAACCAGTCTACCGCAGAAAGCAATGGCAACCTACTGCGGGATAATCTTCTGCCCAGTCAGTCATGTCTCTTTCGAGACATGATCGCCCAAGCGTGTTTCACGTATGGCACTTAACTGACTGACTAGATTGAAGACAAGGTCTCATCATTATACGGTTGAAATTACTAGAAGTGTCCGTAAGTTTTACGCTGACAGTTTCTTTTCTCGCATTTCCCGCCTGTGGAACTCTCTTCCTGCTTCTTGCTTTCCAATCAACTTTGATCTTCAAAATTTAGATGCAATATCAATCGTTATTTTCTCTCTGCTTAATTTATGTTTTTATTGTTCCTGATTCTAAATAAATAAATATAACATTTTCTCATATTCTCTCACACTCGGTGACACTTTGCGTCTTAGTGGCTTTATTACCTTACTTGGTAGTTAAATTATTAAAATGAAATTTACTGGTAACATAACGCCTGCATCTAGAATGAAATCGATCTAAGCAAGTTCTATTTTATATTTTTGTTCACCCACTACACGATACAAGAGCCACTCAAGTTAGGGATTTACTGAATGAGATTATTGTGAAGGCGTAAAAAGAAAGGTAAAAATGGCATGAGGATAAATCCAGTAAGTACCTGACCACCCCCTGCTATCCCCTACAATAGCCAGATCAGGCCGATAATAGAGTACTACTGCCAATATTTACATTTCAGTCTCGATATAATCCAAAATCGTCTCCGCACACTTGTGGATGATTAAATGTTTTCCACCCTACAACCTCTTGCTACTTTATCGCTATTTCTGTTTTTAAAAAAATAGTTCCACTCAGACAGATTCTTCCCTAGAAGTTTTCTTTTTACAATTATGTTCACACTCAAGGGTCACTCGAGGTACATGATTACAAAGAAGCACAGTTTAAGAAGGATATGTGCAGAAGATAAAGGTTAATCCTAGATTTGAACAGGTTAAAATTGTAGTGATTTGTGAAGTATTCTCTGGGAAGGCTTTTTGGCAAGTAAAGTTCGAGGGTGTTCTTTGAACATTGCGGACTGGCGATAAATATTCACAAAGAACTGTACCAAATAGCAGAAGACACATAACTTGAAAACTACCAACAGCAGCAGCAACAACTAAAATGGATAGCACATGTAACACAAATAGGAAATAATGATATATTCAAGATGTTGACTTTACACAACACTTGAAATAGAAGGTTAGTAAGCAAACTCCCATCAATACTGAAAAGAGAGATAACAGAAAGCATATCACTTTCGGACTACCAACAGCAGTAACAACTAAAATTGATAGCAAATGTAACCCCAATAGGATATAATGACACAATCAAGATGTTGACTTTCCACACCACTTGAAATAGAAGGTTAAGAATCAAAATTCATATCAATACTGAAAAGAGAGATAATAGAAAGCAAATCACTTTCGGACTACCAACAGCAGTAACAACTAAAATGGATAGCAAATGTAACCCGTATAGGAAATAATGACACAATCAAGATGTTGACCTTCCACACCACTTAAAATAGAAGGTTAAGAATCAAAATTCATATCAATACTGAAAAGAGAGATAATAGAAAGCAAATCACTTTCGGACTACCAACAGCAGTAACAACTAAAATGGATAGCAAATGTAACCCCAATAGGATATAATGACACAATCAAGATGTTGACCTTCCACACCACTTGAAATAGAATGTTAGGAAGCAAATTCCCAGCAATACTGAAAAGAGAGATAATAGAAAGCAAATCACTTTCGGACTACCAACAGCAGTAACAACTAAAATGGATAGCAAATGTAACCCGTATAGGAAATAATGACATATTCAAGATGTTGCCTTTACACACCACTTGAAATAGAAGGCTAGGAATCAAACTCCTCATGTATAATAACAGCTGATTAACTTGAAAATCCTATTTCTCTGAAAAATTGTTTTCAGAGAAATATTTTATAAATTTCAGCCGACTGCTCGGTCAATGCATGCCAAATGTTTCCCTGTAGAGAAATGGCCAATATAACTATTAATATTACTAATATTATTAATATTTGTATTCAGGACCATAAGTCCATTGACTCACCAGAATCCTAGAGGCACCACAGTACTGCAGCGGATCTTGGGAAAGATAGCATCCCTCTCCAGGCCCGTTTTGAATTCAGTTTTCTATATCCTTGGTCGGCAACCAGTCTACCGCAGAAAGTAATGGCAACCTACTGCGGGATAATCTTCTGCCCAGTCAGCCATGTCTTTTTCGAGACATGATCGCCCAAGCGTATATCAAGTATGGCACTTAACTGACTGACTGAATAGAATTTAAGTGAATGTAATGAACTCGACTGAAATTTGAACTCGGTTCTCCAGTTTCAATACGATCCGCTATCCGTTACTACACAGTGCCTCCAAATATTACCATTATTGTTACTATAATAGAAAGCTCAAGCTCCACGAGTTATTGTGGAGGTAAGAAGTGGTGTTGTAGAAAAGATAAGTTACATTTCTTGAGAAGATGCTGTCTGGGTGGAACTTAAATCTTACTATTGGGATAAGGCGGTAATGAGGATGGTTCACAGTTGTGTATGTGGCATGGCAGGTCACAGTTGTAAAGATCAAGGATGGTGGGACTAAAGAATTTAGCTCTTTAGTACACATGCCATGGAAATAGCGATAGAGCAACAAGAGTCGCGCAACTTTTCGTCTGTGGGAAAGAGATTGTAGAGTGGAAAACAATTCATTACTCATAAGTTTGTGAAGATAGAGTATAGCAGTGAATGTCAGATACTTACTGGAGTGATACAATGAGCCAACCATTTTTCTAGATTCTTTAACAATAGATCATACATATGAGTTTCATTTGAGTTTTAGGGCGAGCCATGTAAATACACAGGGTGACATACCGATCTCTGTCCTCCATATACTTGTGGCAAATACGATCATAAAACCCTCATGCACAATATTAAAAAAACGGTTAAAACAATGGAAGCCTTAATAATAATAAAAACACTTTCAATAATATCAACTATGAACATGTCCATATCGTGCTGACCATGTTCAGAGATTTAAAACCATTCTCATCTAGACAGAGCTTCTTCTTCTTCTTCTTCTTCTTCTTCTTCTTCTTCTTCTTCTTCTTCTTCTTCTTTATACCATATCCTTTCAGGACGTGGACGATCATGGCCTTCCACGTCTCCCTATCCCTGGTGGCTCTAAGCACGCTTTCTCCTGTTACCCCACCCACACCCCGCTCTGCCATGCACATGCTCAGGTCAGTCAAGTACGTTACACGCTGCTTTCCCCTGTCTCCCTTTCCCTCTATCTGATTTGTGAGTATTAGATTCTCTAAGCCCTCCTTACTCATTACATGTCGCAAAAAACTTTAGCTGCCTCTTCCTTTCTGTTTCCATCTTTTCGAAACCGTATCATTGCTCACATGCTTGATCCATGATATCGGCAGCATCCTTCTGTAGAACCACATTTCAGTTGTTTCAAGTTTTTCGTTCATCTTTGATGAGATTGTCCAGCATTCACTGCCATATTGAAGAACTGACATCTCATAGCAATCCAGTACTCTCTTCTTTTTTTCTGTCTCTTAATACTCTACTCATACCAGACAGATATGTTTCGCAGTATCACAGCTCGGTTAAACATCCGATTGTTTTTATCCAGGATTGAAACCCGACCGAATGGGCGCTCGGTAGAAGTAGGCAGACTTTTAGCGTGTGATATACCATCTATACATACGCCAGTAGTTAGAGTGTCCTAATTCATTACTGAATGAACGATGCGTATATATATATATATATATACCGAAAAGTTGAAACCAAGGTTGCGTAATCAACTGGCTTCCAAACTTCCAAATTATATATATATATATATATATGATCACAATTAAACACTTTATATACAGTATTTAATTGTGATCATGTTTATCGCCAGGGTTGTTGTTTTATCAGTGGTTTTACTAATAAAATGTATTTTGGCAAGCGGTTTTTTTGTCGGAAAGTGCTCGATATCGGGTCGAAAATAGAGGGTTGATAAGTACGAATAGTTTGTCTCTTTATCTGAGCAGATCCATGCCGACTTCGAAGTTTTGTAAGGACACCGTTATGATGTCCTCATTCGTCCGATCTGTTTGCTAAATTCTTTATACTGTGTGTGTGTGTGTGTGTGTGTGTGTGTGTGTGTGTGTGTGTGTGTGTGTGTGTGTTATATGATATGGTTTGAACGTATGCTATATTTAAAGGCACAAGTGCTCAATATTAGGGACAGAGCGTGTGTAAATATAAGCGTGGGCAGTGTGGTCAACACCTAGTGACGACAGTCTGTTTCATGCTTGAACGCAATATTTCCACCAGAAAAAATACGTTTATATCTGTGCATATATATATTTCAAATTACAATATTTTTTCTTTTTCTTTGTAGAGATTTTTCCGTCTTCAAAGAGAAATCATCACATGATATAGCCGACGCCCTGTTATCCCTAAAGCACGCCGTTGTTCGGCCCCAACTGAACGGACAGTTAGCCCCACTGTCACCGCCTATTCAGCACATCAACCAACAAGGTGTCGGACCCGGACAGATGAACGCCCAGTCATCTCCCCCAATCAACTACACCGTCAACCATCACCACCACCATCCTCACCAAACACAGCACGTCCTGCCTCCTGGTTACGCAGGGGCAACCACCGCCCAGTACTCACCGGCCTATCCTGACCCACAGAATCAAAATTCAACAGCCCAAACCCAGACTAACATGTTTCCATCTATGAGTGTCAATGTTTCTATGAGTATGAATGTCGGGGTGCCGCCAACCCTTGCCCCCAATCAGTACAATACAGTGCAACAGTGGACTGGTCAGCCACAGAATCCACTCGGACAATACAGTGGCCATGCGAATCCTCTGCAACCCCAATATGGTGCGTATGCTGGTCAGTCTCATCCTTACACAGCATCTTATTCTTTGTCCACTGATCTTCGAGCAATGGCTGACGGCAGGAACTTAATTTACAAGTCTTCAGATACTTTTAAGCAAGCCTCGAGATTTTGCGGTATGAGCCATTTTAAACGAAGCAAACTCATGACTGGCGGACGTCAGACCCCGGGCTCGCCGAATGTAGCCGGTGGTAGTGCGGGTGTTGGCTCCGGTGGTGGGATAAACGGAAGTGTGGGTAGCGGTTCGAACCCGAACGGTCTGGGCACGGACACAGCACGGGTGAATTTGTGTCGAATCTGCGGTAAGACGTACGCCCGCCCATCGACCTTGAAGACGCACATGCGTACTCATAGCGGTGAGAAGCCGTACCGATGCAGTACCTGCAGTAAGTCCTTTTCGCAGGCGGCCAACTTGACAGCCCACATCCGGACCCACTCGGGTGAGAAGCCATTCCGTTGCCCGATCTGCGACCGACGATTTTCCCAGAGTTCCTCAGTGACGACGCATATGCGCACTCACTCGGGAGAGCGCCCCTACCGATGTCGAATGTGCAAAAAAGCATTCTCAGACAGCTCAACACTCACGAAACATGTTAGAATTCACAGCGGAGAAAAACCCTACCAGTGCAAACTCTGTCTTCTCCGTTTTTCACAGTCGGGAAATCTAAATCGACATATGCGTGTTCACGCCAATGCCACGTAAATATATATATATATATATATATATATATATATATATATATATATATATCTTAAATGGGGCATTTACATTATTTACATTGTTCGAATTGGTGTCCTCATCTTTATTGTCATATTCACGATTATTCGGCCGTTGTACACTCGACCTTCTTCAGGTAGATGAAACTGAGCGCTGAGGTAAATTGTTCTCGTTCCATGAGTCATGTCACTTCCAGATGTTATCTCAATTTTGTTCTCCACGACTGTCGCTAGGTATTGAAATCACAACTCTTTACAAAAACTTAGAAACAACTATTTACAAAAACTTAGAAAGTTCAGTTAAATGCATATAACTAAGACATCAGGAAGTATCATGACTCCTGGAACGAGAACAATCTACCTCAGTGATCGAAATAAAGGATTCGATTCAAAATTTCAGTCACCTGATGAAGGTCGGGGCGTGCAACGGCCGAAACGTCGTGAATATGACAATAAAGGTGACAACAACAGTTCGAACAATGTCAATTATATATATATATATATATATATATATATATATATATAAGTGAATGAACCAGCGAAGAAAAGAACTGTTTTCTTTTTTTCTTTTTTTTTTTTTTTTTACACCAAATCACACGACGAAAGTAAACGTCAAGCAAAATGACTATCATTGTTCGGGGTATGTATGTATATGTGTATGTCCTATTCGGATTTGCACTGAAGAGTGAAGAGAAACAGTTAAGCTTGTCTCCCATGTTACTCTGTTGTTAGTTTCTTGGTCTTATCAGTTTAAAGATAAAGGAATTATGTTACTGCCATTTTGTTTAAGTAACTGATATTTAAAAATAAAACGAAAGTTGCTGAAAAATCTATGTAAAAACAAACAAGAATTATTTCGTGTTTCACACACATGTGCACACATATCGATATATATAGAGATGGAAATTAAAACTGATAAAAGACCCTGATATAACTTGGAGTATAGTGAAAATAGCCAAATCATACAAATTATCATACAATTATGCAGATTTTACCAGAAGGAAAAGTTAGCTTTAATGTTGTTTCCAAAAAAAAAAAAAAAAAACAATACTAAATGAAAGATCAGGCATAATGTTCAGGTGCAATCACACCTATAAATACCTACTAGGATCATACAAACATTGTTGTAAGTGTTGTAAGATCCTCACAAATTTTGAAAATGTTCGGTTGTTTGGAAATTCCAGTCGCGCGTTCGTAAAAAATACCCGTTCGTACGTTTGTAAAACAGAAAAATCAGTTATTATAAATCACCTGAAGATACCGAAAGTTCGAAACTTGGTTTGTAGAAAAAACTTATTTCCAAATGAAAAAATATTCTAAAGTTCAACAATATAATTGTATTGAACAATTTATATATATATATATATATATATATATATATATATATATATATATATATATATATATATATATGAATAAGGAACGATTAAAATAATTGCTACGTTCAAAACATTAATTTAAAACGGTGCTCAATATAAAAATATAGCAATGAATATTATTAATTATATTTTAGGTCAAGTACAGACTACAAACTGCTCCAAAATTGTATATTTTGTTTCGACATGGAAAGAAGAATGTAATAAAACGTTTATTACCATGATTATTAACTACCTGATAAGACATTTTTCTTTCAATGTCGAAACAAAATTAACACTTTTGTAGTAGTTTGTGGTTTGTACATGTTTTAAAGTATAATTAAAAAGATATATATATATATATATATATATAAGTTTTAATAAGAATATGACAGACAAGGTGTTATGGTTGTTCTGTATTTTTTAATTTTTCATGTGATCTTTTTTTTTCTTTGCAGAACATAAATTAAAAATTGTCTGAATGTTTTATTTCTTCAAGTGTTTTCGGTTATAATTTTAGCCATTATGTGTTTTTGATCAATCCAAATTTGTAAATAATTTGGATATACTACAGCACCTTTACCTAGAAAAGTCACGTTACATCTCTCTGATCATAGCTCAATTCGATCTCATTTAAATTTACATGGAAACCTATCAAACTTATTAGCTTATTCGTTTATAATACACATATAATAGCATCATCCACATGTAAAAAGGCTAAAAATAATGGAAGCATTATTAACAAAAAAGAAAAAGCGAACACTCAACAATATCAACTATGAACACGGACACAATGTGCCTACCGTGTGCGGAATAGAATACATACGTATGATTCGACATACATACACAAACATTTTATATATTCAGTTAAAAGTAAAATAAAACTCATCTTTGAATCACTTGGAGAAATCACTTGGAGAAATAAAACGTTCGGACAATTTTTATATAATTTACGTTCTGAAAAGAAAAAAAATAGGATCACGTAAAAATTATATAAAAACTTAACCATAACACCTTGCCTGTCATTTTTTATGAAACTTGCATAAAAGTGGGATTGCTGCATAGTATATACATATATATAGTCATCTACAGACAGATCTGTTTCGCTGTATCACAGCTCATCAGTACGATTAGACATCCGATTGCTTCTAGCCAGGTTTGAAACCCGACCGAATTGACATCAGTCGGCGATTCTTTCTCTGAACTATATTTCTAAAGAAAGTAATAGATTCTTATTAATCCGACAGATTTTATAGAATTTAATTATTCTTTATAGTGAATATTTGAATAGACGTTCCGTTTATTTATTTTCGTCTGCCGGCCTGAATATTTGAGAAATCTTATTAAAGCAAAACTTACGCCTACGAGCAGAGCGTACCGGATCTAAGTGTAGCCCCCACTGTCCAGAAGGACGCAGGTTCGTATTCCTGCTACTGTCTAATAGATAAACGGAGCGTCTACTCAAATACGAGTAACCCCAAAAAATGACGTTTAAAGTGACAAAAAAATTTTGAATTAATAAAACTTCATTACTTTCTTTAAAACTTTTGTTTACATTTGGATTCGAAAATGTGAAGACCTGAAAAATTTCGGTCGACCTATGACGAGAAAAGTTTCACTTAAAGGTACAGTTTCGACCATTCTTGACCGACTGCTTCTTTGTAAGTCAGACGGTCAGATCCTACTGGATCTAATGACAGCGTCCTCTGCTCAAAGTGAAGTGACACATCCTGCTACAGAGAGTAAGCTTTTTTTTCAACAAGATTTCTCAGACATTCAGGCCCGTAGGCGAAAATAAATAAATATACTGTTTAATAAATAAATGGGGCGTCTACTCAAATTTGAGTGCCTAATAAAAATAGCAATTTAATATATATATATATATATATATATATATATATATATATATATATATATATATCGCCTAGGCGTTTCGTCCTGTGATGGACTTTATCAAGGCAAAAAGACGAAATGAGCTTTATTCTAAATTACGTATCTATAAACAAACAGTGTTGGCAACTATAAAAACGCTCACAAATCATTTAAAAAGATTAACAGAATATTTTAATTTTAGAATTTCTTCATGTGTAGTGCAAAGTCACGAGATGTTAAAATGAAATTTTAATAACATATATACATAACATATATCTAACATACATAATAAAAATTAAATTTTTTATTATGTATGTTAGATGTTTTATACTAAAACAGACTAACATACACAACAAAAAGTTCAAAGAAAACGGTTGAATTCCCTTCATTTTAACATCTCGTGACTTTGCACAGCTGTATATATATAATAATAATAACTAAATAGACTCTGTAAGTATGCAGGCCGTAAATTTATACTAAAATAAACCTCCGAAAAAACCATTAACAAACAGAACCTAAATCCGTTACAATCCGGTGCACTAAGACGTCGGATAAATGGGGGGAAAAAAAGAAACCCGCGGAACAAGAACAAAACATTCAATACTCCACAGTAAAGAAAAAACCCCAAACGGAACCAAACACAAGAAAAAGTGCTCAATACAAAGTACGAAAGAAAAGATACAATAGTAGAGCAAAAACACACTTTTTGAGTATATATATATATATATATATATATATATATATATATAAAGCAAAACGTACACTTTGTAATGGATAAAATATATATATATATATATATATATATATATATATAAACAAAATATGCAATTTGTAATGGATAAAAAATGTACATGTTCTAAAATATAATTTATAATAAATATTCACATCCTCTATATTATATATCGAGCACTGTTTTAAATTAATGTTTTGGACGTTGTAAATTTTTCTTCGTTCCTTATTCATTCGTATATATATATATATATATATATATATATATATATAATGATAAAGAACAAATAAGAATGCTCATTGATTAAGCTTAAATAAAAGCTATACCTTTACATTTATAAACGTTTCTTATTTATTATTTGTCCCATTATTCTGTCGGATTCAAATACATATTTGATCCATAATTGATGCCAATTCATATCTTCGGCGTGGAGTAACTGTTGACTCGCCAGATCATTTAAGACTTAATAAAGAGTTCGATCCTCACTGGGTGCTCCCTGTTTTCGTCCATGTGCCACATCTAAATTACTCTTATAAAACCGCCATCTATGATGAAGTACAGATTTCAGTTAGGCTATATTTATGGGCAAAAGTGTTTAATATCCGAAAGTCTAGTATAGTTGTCATATATCGACACTATATATATATATATATATATATATACTAACAGTATAGCCCGGTGTTGTTCGGGTGTAATGAAAGCTTTAAAACTAATCCATGGTCCTGGAGCTCAGACTCAGCCTAAAGAATATTTGTGTGAAGTTTGGTGAGAATCGGATAAAAATTGTAGATTTGTATAAAGGACATAAATACAGATAAACAAACACACACACAAACATCTTACCTTTTATATATATATATTATCGATTTTCTGCACTATTGTAAGAACTGCAACCTTGAAACTTCTGAATATCGTTTATTATGTCTTTGTCTATGAGTGTATCAAATTTGATTCAAATCGGACCACTCCTTCTATAACCCGATTTTTTCGATTATCAATTTTCGATATCTATCGGGGGTACCTCGACACAAAACCTAGCTAAGAACACTCGCAGACGCTTATAGTGCAACTGTGTAAATTTTCAAGAAAATCGGTTCAGCCGTTTCGGAGTCTATAGGTAACGGATACACACACACACACACACACACACACACACACACACACACAAAGTTCCATCTGTATATATATATATATATATATATATATATATATAATGATGAAAACTAAACCTGCAAAGAATGGACATCAGTAACACAGGCAGTTATGGGAATTATAAAAATTGCAGGAAAAATATAGATTTTACTAAGTACTATTGAACAGTAAAACCACCATATATGACAGCGCATATGTTAATGTATGCTTTGGTGCAGTGAATATCGGCTGGGAACGAGAAATCGGAGAGCCGCGTTCGAATTCTAGTTGAATTCGTTACATTTCACTTACGCGAAAATACTTTCCGTCTCTTTTCCCTCCAGATTGGGCTGTATATTCTTGATTTGCAACCAGTTTACAGTAGAAAGCGATGGCAATCTATTGTGGGAAAATCTTCTGACCAGTCAGCCATGTCTCTTTCGAGACATGATCGCCTAAGCGTGTATAAACGTATATGGCACTTAACTGACTGATAGTGTTCAGCTGTAATGATGTTTAATGCCAAAAAATTTCTGTTTTATATATATATATATATATATATATATATATATATATGTGTGTGTGTGTGTGTGTGTGTGTGTGTGTGTGTGTGTGTGTGTGTAAAAGACCAGACAATTCTGGTAAAAAACGCAAAGATTCTATATAAATCACAATATCAGAAACATCTCCCTGTTTGAGGCACTATATAACAAACATTTCTCTCCTACCCTCAACTTTACATTATGAAAACAACAAATATGAATATTCCCAAAAATTGGAAAAATGTGTGTTTAAAAGCACTATTCGGACTTTGTTTGACCATATATATATATATATATAGATATATTTATATTTAAATGTTATAGGTCAGACTTAAATTAGATTTAAATTGTATTAAATTGTATTAGAATTGTATTGCAGTTGTATTAGAAAGTGCATCTTTGAAGGAAAATGAAGCTTTAATATGTAAAGTTTTTAGACATTAAGTTAGGGAGAGCAGTTGATTACGTATTCAAATCATCTGACGAAACCAAAAAGGTCGAAATCATAGTAGTGTAATCAGCTGATCCCCAACTTATATATATATATATATATATATATATATATATATATATATATACAAGTAAGCCCATGCCGTCAAAAAGACGAGGAAATATTTTTTTATCGATATGCCGTCATACTGATGTACCTGCTATTGAGTATCTTACATTAAGGCATAAGAGAAAAAATAACCCAAAGTACAGGAGAGAAATTATATATATATATATATATATATATATATATATATATATATATAGTTGTGGAGTAGTTTTCGCACTATGGAGTAGTTTTCGCACTGAAGGTTATAATCGTGCTATGTCGGTTGCTAATCGACTTAACGTACCCAAAATGTTAAAAACTTGGTAGTCTTCCACTAATAGCTGACATCTTAGTATTCGGCTAACTGCCGACTAATATCAACTGCCTAGTAGTTCTACTGACTCCAATACAAGTCTAAAGAACTCCTATGAACTTCCCAAGAACTTCCTGTTAACTCTTATTAATATAGGAGGGAGAGTCCCTTATCTGAGGAATAGGTGTGTTTCACCATAATATATATATATATTCTTCACCACTCGACGACATAATTATTACAAGAAATAAAACAATAAGCAAGGTTAAAGAGCAAACACGTGGCAAGAGCTTTCATAAGTGGTAGTAAAGTTTAATAACTGGTAGTAAAGAGAATGGACTGAGCCGACGCTGCCTCGCTATTGGGTCTCTCTTCATGAGCGCGACAGGAGAGAAATATATATATGTACACCGGTCTACTGTAAGAGAGAGGATATATGTATGCCTGCGTTTTTAGGTCATTATTGAGAGAACTGGTTTCAAATCGTACATAGAATAGTGTCTCGGCGTCTGCTTAAGATGAAGCTATTACTATATTATATCAAACTGAGAATACATACTCTTTGCTGGCAAAAAGAGATTTTCGTTCGGTTCATTCTGCTTATAAAGGAACATTCATTTTTTGACCAATTCCTGAAACATTTTGTCTGATGTTTTTTCATGGTTGTTTATCGATTTTATTCGTTTTCTCATTTTGCTAGAGTGATTTTTTAAACTTTGATTAATATGGTTTTATATTTTTATGGGGTGCCAGTTTTGTTTTCCCATTGATCCGCTTAAAATTTGATTTCATTCTTGAAGTTAAAGAAAAATAATTGTTTCACCAATTTTTTTTTTTTTTTTTACCCTGAGGAAAGATTGGCCGAAACGTTCCTACGTTATATATTCTTTTTTTCCTTTCCGCTTTTTATTGGTATTAAGATTATTTAAGGCGAAAAATATGCATATATATATATATGTATAATACTATAGTCATCCGCAGACAGCTCATCAGTACGGTTAGACTCCGATTGCTTTTTTACCCAGGATTGAAACCCGACCGAATTGTCGTCAGTCGGCGATTCTACCCCTGGGCTACGAGCGTTCGGTGGAAGTAAGCGGACCTTTTAGCGCATATATCATTTATACACGCCCAATAATATATATATATATATATATATATATATATATATATTATTTAGTGCGTATATCATTATACACGCCTAATAATAGTGCTTATATCATTATACACGCCAAATAATATATATATATATATATATATATATATATATTATTTTGTGCGTATATTATTATACACGCCCAATAATATATATAAAATGTGTACACTATATATACATTAATAATTAATATGATTTGAATATGTACATCGGAATCCGACATAAACAAATTAAAAAAACAAAATAGGAAACGTATCTCAATCAAATATGTTTCACTTTTATTAAAGCTTCTTCAGAAACCGAGAAATAAATAAAAAAATATAACAGGCGTGTTTCCATACAAATGGAAATAAAATCTTGCTGTACTGTGACACGCATATATATAGATATATATATATATGTGTGTGTGTGTGTGTGTGTGTGTGTGTGTGTGTGTGTGTGTGTGTGTGTGTGTGTGATTAATACAAATATAATTTTGTTACTTAGCACACTGTTGTTACATTCAGCATCTCGACTGTAGAGTTTCGTAGACGGACCATGTAGCAATCGCTCCTTCTACTCGTCAGGAAATATCAGCAACTGATTATTTATTTTCTCGTTTTCTTTTATGAATTGCGAAAAAATATAATTGCCTTAGTTACTTAGTTTTATCTTTTTAAGTTTTTTAAAAGTTGCCCGAAGCAATTGTATTTTTCATTTTTTTATTTTCTAAATATATAGTTCTTTTTGTTATCGAGCAGTTTTACTGTAAATTTTGAAAATTAACTAATGTATATATATATATATATATATATATATGTGTGTGTGTGTGTGTGTGTGTGTGTTAATAAATAGATAAATGAAAAGATCTTCCGACATAGTCTTTCGCAGACATAGATCGTCAGGTCATGGGTAAAATGCATATACAGAATATATTAAAATATATCTTGTGTATTTTACTAACAAACGGAGTAAAATCGATAAACAGATATCAATTCAATCAATTTCGTCGAACATTGCTATATTTTATTACCGCTAACACTTACTATACGTATTATATATATATATATATATATATATATATATATATATATATATATATATATATATATATAACAAAATAAACTATTGGTAAAGCTTTCAAATACAACTCTACCAACACAAAGCCTTTAAAGCGAAAAAACTTTAAATCATAAGTGAAAACGAAAAATGAACCAAGAACAAATAATAAAAAACAACAAAAGAAGGGAAAATAATTCCATAAAAAAAGAAAAAAAAACAAGAGAAAAGACAGCCACCTTCACTGGCAATTATCTAAAGTGCTCAATGCCGAAAGAACAAAACAGAGCAGTAGCACTAACCAATGAAACAGAGAGTCTAAATTCAAGTAGTTACTCTGAATTCTCCTCAGAGCGATCGCCAGGCACGAACCGGTTCTTGTCGTCTGACGATATCTCAACATGAAACTCGAAGTAACGATTTGGACCTTGTCTCTTTGTGTTTCTGCTGTTTTGTTGGTTAGTAAATAAATTATGTATATCATGGTGAAGAATGCTAAACCTGCAAAGAATGAACATCAGGAACGCAAGTGTTAATGGGGATTATAAAAATTGCAGAAAAATATAGATTTTGCTGAAAAGAATTGAACAATAAAAAAATAAACCAACCATTTTGCGAAATACGGATGGCCAAACAATTTAATAAACAAATTTAACAGATGGCTTACAGAAAGCAAATGTTTTGGCAAAGAAATAAATACACGCAGTAACAGAAAGAAATCCCAGCTGCTAAAAATATGAACAAAACAGACGATTTCTTCACTTCAGCAGACATTTTGTTTTTTGGAAAGAATTACCCCGAAACAATGAAAGTTTAATCTATTTACTGTTTATAACTCATTTCTTCTTTTATTTGTTTTTTTTTTTTTAACAATTCACTCCTAAATGAACACTTTGTCTGATTCTATATCGTTTATATCGAAACAAACCATTTTTGTCGTAATTGTTGATATCGTTCAGAAGAGACAAAAGAAAACCGTAAGACACCAAATTCTATTTTACGGAAAGCTTCCAAAATCTTGCCAATATTGTTGGACTTTCTTCATTTTTTAAATTTTTTTTCTTTTTTTGTTATTTAAAATTTTCACTTGTAAAATAAATTATTAATCGAATTCACTATTCGGCGTAAAATATTAAAACACAAAAATTTCACTGTACAGAAACAAAACATTTGTTCCGTCTATTTTTTACATTTTCATTGTTATTGTTTTTTTTTTTTTGTTATTTTTTTTATGTTGTTGTTTTTGTGGGAGAGGTGTAGGAAGGTGCAGAAAATTTAAAGCTTAAAAATATTTTTTAATTATTATTTCTTTTAATTTTTCAAAATAAAATCACAATTTCTTTTTCTTTTTTTCTAAAAAAAAAAACAATTATTTATTTTTTTTAACGGACCTGTCAACTTAAAAATTTAAAACCTGGAGGTTTGGATTTTTACTTTCAGAAAAACAAATGTTTTACAAAAAAAAATGTACTGAGAGAAACAGGAGGATTTTAAAAACAGCCTCCTTCATCTTTTTATCATTTCAAGCAAAGCAGCAATGCCACTGGTACGCAGGGGAATGAATGTGCAAAAGAAAACTAAGAATAGGGAGGGCTGAGGAAAGAACAAAAAATGAACGCAGTTCAAGAACCAAAGATGGCGATTGACGCTGTTTATTTTTTTTGTACATTGTAGTTATCAGGGAAGCAAGTATACAGTTCCACAGATGGGAAACGTCAGAAAGAAACTGGCGTTGGATCCAACTCTAAAATATAATTCTTTGAATTCCCAGAAGATATTTTCAATAGAAAGGTGATTTGGGACAAAAATGATTCCATTTTAGTCCGAGGTTTCACTTGTAAACAATGTTGATTCCTTAAATCGGTTACAATTAAAAGAAATCATAATTCCCTGTGCCTCTTCTATAAATACTTTAACGGCTTCTGCTCTGATGAACTTAGATCACTGGTGCCCCCTAGGTACGAATTTGCACGAGATACTAGATTAGCAACTAGGTCCCACCCTTTTACAGTGAAACCGATAAAATGTAACCGCAATTTCTACTCCAACAGCTTCTTTTCTCGCACTTCCCGACTGTGGAATTCCCTTCCACATACTTGCTTCCCCGACAGCTACAATCTCCAGGAGTTTAAATGTAAGGTCAATAGACACCACCTAACACACTAACTTGCATCCATTCTCTCAAACACTCTTCCCATTTACATCCTTACCCGTCTATCACCCTCCTTCTGACATTTCCTATATCTAACCACTCTTTCTCACCAACTTCCCCTATGTAACCCCCTGGCAATAGTGGCAGTGAAATGGCTTGCATGGGGTGAAATGATTAAAAGAAAAATTTCTGCAATGATGCAGAACTCAAAACCGGGTGTTTCTTGGCACCTCCGGAAGTGTTGACAGGCTTTTTTAACGGATTGATGTTTATTTGAGTGACGCCGTTAACCTGTTCGAGGAACACAATTTATCACTTCAATGAAAGGCGGCAACTGTCTTTCAAAGACAAACTGTAAAAATGGCGATGAGACTAACGTATCTGGTACTTCCAATATTAGCTGATGTCATATAGGCGACTGGGATTGCACCGTCTTTCTCACATCTAGAGAACAATATTATCCATCTTCCCTATCAGTCAAATGCAGATCTCAGTTTACGGCCACATCACAATGAACCAACTTTCTTCGCAGCAGACCTACTAATGGATTCAAATTAAATACCAATATTTCACCTGTAAACAAACTTCGATTCGATTTATGAACGAAAAATAATATTTCTGCAATGATTTAACCGAATCATGGCCTGAAACGGTGAAAATGGCTTTCAAAACGTATACGGATTGGATAGGAAGTATTTTCATTATTTATATTGTACGGACTGTTGTCCTCATCTCAGGCTTACAACGTTTCGGCCGTTGTACTCTCCGGCCTTCTTCTGCGAGGAATTTCTAACCGAAGCCTTTATTTCGATCACTGGGATATATCATTCTCATTCGATGTCACTTCTGGTAGCCATGTAGTTATCTCCCTTTAACCCTCTAAGTTATTTGTTCACCACTGCTGTAGCCAAGTATTGAACTCACAACTATTTGGGTTAAATCACTGGAACTAACCAACGTCTATATCCACTGGCAGTGTATGAATTTCTAGGATTTATAAACCAGCAGTAACCAATCTTTGACGCTAATGCTCACACGTGAAACGAGAATGATATACCCCAGTTAGCGAAATAAAGAGTTTAGTTCGAAATTCTTAACACTTGAAGAACGCCGCAGCGTACAACGTCCGAAACCTCGTAAAATGTCAATAAAGATGAGAACAATAGTCCGAACAATGTAAATAATGTAAACACTAACTCATCTAAAAAATATACAGACAAATAAAGAAATTATTTTCATTCGGTATCTCTTTTAGCGGAAAAAGCTCAACGATTTATTTACAAGTAGAATTGACAGACACGACGGAAGAGAGTTAAGTGCCATACGTGATACACGCTTGGGCGATCATGTCTCGAAAGAGACATGACTGACTGGGCAGAAGATTATCCTGCGGTAGACTGGTTGCCAACCAAGGCTATAGAACCCAATCTGTCCTGTTATTTGACCCATAGCAGAAGGGAAGAGAGGGTATTTGTGCGTATATGACTGCAACGAATTCAACTGGAATTCGAACTCGGCTCTCCGATTTCTCGTTCCTAGTCGATATCCACTGGACCACAACGACGGAAGACAGTTAACCGGAATAATACAAACTACGAAGCGGAGTACCGGGATAAGGAAAGAAAGTTTTTAGACACCTCCGAGAGAGCTGATAGACCTGTTAGAAAGGGATTGATTGTTGCTTACCTGTGTAAGATCGTTAATCTAGTCAAGAAATTCTATTTATTACTACGAACATAGATGGCGACTGTCTTTAAGTAGACAGGTGAAGTTTCGGCTTTCGAAGACAATCTGTAAGAAACAATAATGGAATTGACAGGTTTGTTTTAACTAGGTACCTCCAAAGGTTCGCTAAAACATGAGCATACATGATGAAAAGTACGTCAAAATTATTAAAAACAGTTTCATCGTCAAAATCTGTTGTTATTATTAAGAGGAAAGACCAAACAATTTATTATTAAATTATAAATTTTAAAACTTTGAGTGAAAATTTTGTTTGTCATGCGTCAACGGATGATCATAAATTGCTATTAAAAATTTCAGCGTCTTTTGATAGGGAAAACACATTGATCAGGAATTTTTTAAAAAATTGTCGGATTTTAATGAAATTTTCAGGAATTTTTCACAAATAAATTAAATTATTTTACAATTTTTTTCTATTTTTAGAAAATCTTGGTAAAAATATTTTTTTACTTCTGTTACCTTCATAGAGAAACTTATTTAATTTATGAAATTTCGAAAAAATAATTTTTGTGAAGTTTAATGTTTATATTAGTTATAAGAACAAGTCCTTGAATAATTTAATTATTTTTTTATAAAACATGTCCCCAGTTACCGAAAGTAATCACACAATAAAAATGCAAGAAAACTAAGAAATCATTTAATTAAAAAAGC
Organism: Ascarosepion bandense; assembly: GCA_037127315.1. Classification (NCBI taxonomy): domain Eukaryota; kingdom Metazoa; phylum Mollusca; class Cephalopoda; order Sepiida; family Sepiidae; genus Ascarosepion; species Ascarosepion bandense. Next base: position 142,666 of record JBBBDQ010002382.1, read on the forward strand.
TTTTAATTGGTTTTGTGAATAATATATATTATGAATACAATGGTCTTAAGAAAAATATTTTTTTCGATGAATAATGAATTTTTACAATAAGTGTTTTCATTTTTGTAAATTTAATTATAATAATACATAAACTTTGAAATCTTTTAAAATTCCATATTAATTTGTAGCGGTTAGGTGATATTTAGTAAAACTACATTTCAGTCAGTCAGTTAAGTGCCATACGGGATACACGCTTGGGCGTTCATGTCTCGAAAGAGACATGACTGACTGGGCAGAAAATTATGCCGCAGTAGGTTGCCATTGCTTTCTGCGGTAGACTGGTTGCCGACCAAGGCTATAGAACCCAATCTGTCCTATTATTTAACCCATAACTGGAGGGAAGAGACGGATTAATACCTTTCCCAAGGGTATTTGCGCGTAAGTGAATGCAAGGAATTCAACTGGAATACGAACTTGGCTCTCCGAGTTCTCATTCCGAGCCGATAACCACTGCGCCACAACGCACATCCCGCAGACAGATCTGTTTCGCTGTATTACAGCTCATCAGTACGGCTTAGACTGCGTTCGCTTCCTAACCCAGGATTGAAACCCGACCGAATCGGCGTCACTTGGCGATTCTACGAGCGTCCGGCAAAAATTACCTTTACTAATCCTAAGTGGAAAAGTTTACTACATTTCAATTTTGAATTAGTGTGTGTGTGTGTGTGTATGTGTGTGTGTGTGTGTGTGTGTGTATAAACGTGCCGATTTTTGTAAATATGGTCGTCCATGCACGACATGATCAGAAAATAAGAGCGATAGCTATAGAAGATTTAAATCCAAAGTTCCCAAGATTCAATAAAACAGATTACAGAGAATATTTTCCTGAATTTTAAAGACTACTCGGTAGTTAAAAATTATTTCCTCAAGTAATTTTTACAGATATGTCCACTGTAAAGAAAAAAAAACAGATAAACTCCCGCCTGTGATTCAAGCTTTCAACTTATAATAAATGCATTTTAAACTGTGGTTAAAAGGGCATTTTTGCGATATTTGAAATATTTCTTTCAAATCAGATTAATTAAACTTTAAATTAGCACATATTCCTCAAAAATTTCATTTATTTAAATTTTAATTACAATAATTTATAAAGTTTTAAATTTCAAATTTTTTGTATTAATTTGTACAGAGTAAGAGATATTGTTATTAAATAACATAAATGGAAAAGCTTTATACTACAATTCAACGACACCAATATTTTGGAAAAAATTAAATTCGTGTGTGTGTATAAACGTGCCGATTTTTGTAAATATGGTGGTCCATGCACGACATTATCAGAAAATACGAGCGATAACTACAGTAAATTTAAAATTTATTGATAATTTTCTAATGTTTTCTTAACAAGCGTCTTCATAAGTGAGACAAAGTACATACAATTCAATATTACATGACATTTTTAAGATTACTGACGAATGGATGTGCATTGTGGTGCAGTGGTTATCAACTCGGAATGACAAATCAAGGAGTCAAGTTCGAATTCCAGTTGAAATCCTTGCATTCACATACGCGCAAATACCCTTGGGAAAGGTATTAATTGGCCACTTCCATCCAGTTATAGGTTCAATAACAGGACAGATTGGGTTCTATAGGCTTGGCTGGCAACCAGTCTACCCCAGAAAGCAATGGCAACCTACTGTGGGATAATCTTCTGCCCAGTCAGTCATGTCTCCTTTGAGACATGATCGCCCAAGCGTGTATCACGTATGGCACTTAACTGACTGATTGACGAATTAAAAAATATATGTGAAAAAGGTGTTCACGTTGTATTCGTCAAGTAATTTTACACTTACGCGCTCTTTATGTGAAAATATCAAACATTAAGTCATCGATCAGTCTATCAACACCTTATATTAGGTTGTCCTAAAAGTTCGTAAACACTTGGGAAAAATTGAATCTTTATGCAATTTTGCGTTTATATTGTTATAGTGATCTTCATCTTTGTATTCCAGATGGCAATTCATAAAATTGAGCCGCGAGTTTTGATTCGTTACTGTTTGAAGCGAGGTCTATCAACCAGAAAAGCTGCAGAACAGATTTGTGCTGCCGAAGGTGAAGGAACAATTGCATATGCAGCGATCTCAAACTGGTACAAGCGTTTCGATTCTGGCGACATGAGTCTTGAGATTAAGCCTTGTTCGGGACGGCCGTTAAAGTTGGATGATGGAGACTTGCAAACTGGGTTGGACATTGCGCCTTCATTGGCTGATGAGCTTGGAGTTGGCAAATCGACAATTCACCTACATTTGAAGCAACTGGATTTTATTCATAAAAAGCCGCGCCAAGATCCGCACGAACTCACTGAAGCACAAACCAACAGACTAGTTGAAATTTGCCGTCAATTGCTCAGCAATCCATTGGACAAGCGTTTTGTGAGATCCGACGAGAAATGGGTCTATCTGGTCCAGCACAATCGAGACAAGCGATGGGTTCAGAAAGGGCAAGAGATACCGTCGGTTCGAAAACAAGATCGATTCGGCAAGAAAGTCATGTTGTGCGTTTGGTGGAACTTTGAAGGAAACGTGCATTTTGAGTTGGTTCCGAATGGTCGTGTCATCAGTGCTGACCTTTACTGTCAGCATCTTGAGCGGGTCTACGAAAAGTTGAAGCAAAAGTACCCGGCTCTGATCAACTGAAAGCGCGCTTTGATGCAGCAGGACAATGCCAAGCCACACATCGCCAGGAAAACCAAAGACAAGTTTGAACAACTGGACAGCGTTGAGGTTCTGCCACATCCAGCCTACAGTCCTGACTGTGCTCCATCTTTTCTGCTCAATGCAACACTTTCTGAAGGGCCACCGTTTCGACTCGTTTGATGAAGTCGAGGAAGCGTGTCAAGAATTCTTTGATTCGAGGCCGGCCGAATGGTACTTTGACCAGATCCGAAAGCTTGCAGATCGATGGCAGAAAGTCTTGGAAAATGATGGTCTTTATTTTGAGCAATAATTTTTGTTGTTTTCAATTTTTTGCAAGTGTTTACGAACTTTTGGGATAACCTAATAAAAACACACCTACGTGATAAAAATGCTTTTCTGCGATATTTTAAGTTAAAAGTATGTTATAATTGTTTCAAATCAGATTAATTAAGCTTTAAATCAGGTAATATTACTCAAATAAAATTTCAGAAAAATATCTTTTATTTTTGAAAGTTTTATTAATAAAGAGAATTATGTTGCGTTGACAGATTTGTCAATATGACTGATTTTAGAGATTTAAAAATATCATTCCAACCCATTTAAATTCTTTATGAAAAGTATTTTGCTTGATGGAAATATTAAATTTAATCTACTTGCTTGGAATTAAGACTAAAATAAAAGTTTCAAGAAAGTTTTCTTATTTTCAAAATGCATTTTAAACATGTTATAGCTTTCGAGACACACCATTTGAAAGAATTGTCCTATTTCGCCACCATGAATTTTCTCTCTCTCTCTCTCTCTCTCTCTCTCTCTCTCTCTTTTTCTGCTTCTATTTTCAGCGTTACCACCCTTCTAAAACAAATGGCAAAATGTCGATGTTATCATAGGCTCTTGATGCACGCTTTGCATCAAGTGGTGGGATTCAGCCGGTTACTAAATTTGAAGTAGTCCTCATGATCAGTTTCTGGACTGTTGTAAAATTAAAATTACCCTGAAATTATTGGAAATTTCATCTATATTTCCAAATTATTTCCAGTTAAAACGAAACCGTAAACTGAAAGAAAATTGAATGGATGTAAGTCAAATTTTGATTTCCTGGTATTGATATCAAATAAATCTTTTTCGTCGTAAAATGAATTTTGAAGGCTAAATAAGTCCTCTGAGTAAATGGTATCATGGTTGAGACTAAGAACTACAATTATACCTACTTAGAGCCAAACTCGAAGCAAAAACTAAAATAAAAGGACAGAAAAAATACAGACATACAGGCAGATAAACAGACACACACAAACATCTTGCCTTTTATATATATATATATATATATATATATATATATATATATATATATATATTATCGATTTTCTGCACTATTGTAAGAACTGCAACCTTGAAACTTCTGAATATCGTTTATTATGTCTTTGTCTATGAGTGTATCAAATTTGATTAAAATCGAACCACTCCTAATATAACCCGATTTTTTCGATTATCGATTTTGGATATTTATCCTGGGTACCTCGACACAAAACCTAGCTAAGAACACTCGCAGATGCTTATAGTACAACTGTGTAAATTTTCAAAAAATCGGTTCAGCCGTTTCAGAGTCTATAGATAACGGACACATACATACACACAGACACACACATACACACACAAAGTTCCATTTATAAATAAGTTTAGATTTTCAAGTGTTTTGATATAAAGACTTTTGTGGCTTATTGAACTTTTTCATGTGTTTATCTTGTGAAATATTCGTTTTGTGAATACAACCAATAATATATATATTAGTACACAATAGTTTCAATCCTAAAGATTTTGTGACTGTCAAGAGAGAACCGAACCCAAAAAGTTTGAATCCCAATTATTTATGGATGTAAAGAAAGAATCGGTCCTAAAACGTGTGAATCCCACAAAAGTATGGATATAAAGAAAGGGACCAACCAATCCCTAAAAGCTTCAATCCCAAAGATTTTATGACTGTCAAGAGAGAACCGAACCCAAAAAAGTTTGAATCTCAATCATTTATGGATATAAAGAAAGAACCGACCCTAAAAAGTGTGAATTCACTAATTTATCCAAATAAAAAGGGTGTGCGGACACGGAAAGGAAACTACAAGACCTCATACAGAAATTAGCAGTGGAGAGTGACAAAAAAGGACTACAAATAAACTTTAAGAAAACTGAGTGCATGGTCATCAGCAAAAGGTACAACCCAAAATGCCAAATACAGGTGGGGGTTACCAGAATCAAGCAAGTACAAAAATTTAAATACCTAGGAAGTGTCCTAACAGGAGATGGAAAGTGCGACACGGAGATTCGAAGGCGAATTGGCATGGCAAAGGACGCGTTCCAGAAGCTGAGCAAAGTACTAACACACAGGAAAATCTCACTTGAAACAAAGAAAAGAGTGCTGGACTGCTACGTGATGTCAGTTCTTCAATACGGCAGTGAATGCTGGACAATATCATCGAAAATGAGAACAAAACTGGAAGCAGCGGAAATATGGTTCTACAGAAGGATGCTGCGGATATCGTGGACTGAGCATGCAAGCAACGATGAGGTGTTGGAAAGAATAGCAACAAAAAGGAAATTGATACTGAACATCAGGAAGAGACAACTGAAGTGCCTGGTCATCAGCAAAAGGTACAACCCAAAACTGAGCATCAGGAAGAGACAACTGAAGTTCCTGGGACACGCAGTGAGGAAGGAGAGCTTGGAGAACCGGATACTGACTGGCGAGATAGAAGGAAAGAGAGACAGCGGAAGACAGCGGATAACATATTTGCAGGGCCTGATCAGGAGGTGGTTGACGGAACGGGGGTTGACAGGAGTAACAGGAACAAACATACTAAGAGCCACAAAGGATAGGGAGACGTGAAGAACCATGATGCCTACGTCCTGAAGGGACAGGGCACGTAGAAGAAGAAGAAAAAGCTTTAATCCTTAAGGTTTTATGAGTGTTAAGAGAAAACCAGACCTAAAAGAGATTGAATCCCAATTATCATGGATATAAAGAAGCGACCCTGAAACGAGTGAAAAAATAGATAATGCAAAATGAGGAAGAAGAGGAAATGAAAGAGAAGAGAAAATGGAAGTAAAAGGAGAATAGAAAACGCAAAGAGAAAAAAGACGGGAAAGAAGAGGAGAAAATGGGGGGAAAAAAAAGAGAAAATGGAAGATAGAAAAGGGAAACTGGAAGATGAAATAGTAGGGAAAACAGAAAAGGAAGAAGAGACAATAGAAGAGAAAGATGAAGAGAAAATGAAAGAGAATAGATAATGGAGAATGAGGAAGAAGAGAAAATGAAAGAGAAAGAAAGAGAAAAAAGAAGGGAAAGAAGAGAAAATGGAAGGGGAAGGAGAAGATAAAACGGAAAGGGAAAAAGAAAGGGGAAAAATAGAAAATGAAAGGGTAGAAGATATAAGGAAAGAGCCAACAAATCCCTAAAAGTTTTAATCTTAAAATGTTATGAATGTAAAGAAAAAATCAGACCCTGAAAAACCAGAATTGTAATTATTTATGGATGTAAAGAAAAAACCGATCCTAAAACGTGTGAATCCCACAAATTTATGGATATAAAGAAAGACCCAACCAATCCCTAAAAGATTCAACCCTAAAGATTTTATGACTGTAAAGAGAGAACTAACCCCAAAATTTGAATAACAATTATTTCAGTCAGTCAGTTAAGTACCATACGTGAAAAACGCTTGGGCGATCATGTCTCAAAAGAGACATGACTGACTGGGCAGAAGATTCACCCGCAGTAGGTTATCATTGCTTTCTGCGGTAGACTGGTTGCCGACCAAGGCTATAGAACCCAATCTGTCCTGTTATTTGACTCATAACAAGAGGGAGAAGAGATGTATTCTATTATTATGTAATAATTAGTGGGTGATCAATTTATTACTTAATAACAATAGAAAACCGATCCCCCACTTTATGACCAGAAGTCAATCATGATTCCAACTATTATATTCAGTCAGTCAGTTAAGTGCCATACGTGATACACGCTTGGGCGATCATATCGCGAAAGAGACATGACTGACCGAGCAGAAGATTATCCCTCAGTAGGTTGCCATTGCTTTCTGCGGTAGACTGGTTGCCAGCCAAGGCTATAGAACCCAATCTGTCCTGTTATTTAACCCATAACTGGAAGGAAGAGATGAATTAATACCTTTCCCAAGGGTATTTGAACGTAAGTGAATGCAAAGAATTCAACTGGAATTCGAACTCGGCTCCACAATTTCTCGTTCCGAGCCGATATCCACTGCACCACAACGCACATCCTACATTATTTCAGTCAGTCAGTTAATTGCCATACATGATACACGCTTGGGCGATCATGTCTCGAAAGAGACATGACTGACTGGGCAGAAGATTATCCCGCACTAGGTTGCCATTGCTTTCTGCGGTAGACTGACTGCCGACCAAGGCTATAGAACCCAATCTGTCCTGTTATTTAACTCATAACTGGAAGGAAGAGACGGATTGATACCTTTCCCAAGGGTATTTGCGCGTAAATGGATTCAACTGGAATTCGAACTCGGCTCTCCGGTTTCTCGTTCCGAGCCGATATCCACTGTACCACAACGCACATCCCTACATTATTTACATGTCCCTAAAAATGTTAAATCCCTAAAATTTACGGATGTGTAAAAAGAAAGCATTGTCCCTTTAAAATTCAGCATCTAAAAAGATTATAGACCTGTGAAAAGAGATCAGGTCTTTTGAAAAATGTTAAATCTTACCGCTGAAGTAATTGTTATTAATATTGTCTTGCAGCCTGTTGCCACCGGTGCAATATTGAAGTGTTTTGTATGCCCTCAACCGCACTAAACAAACAAAAGGAAATAAAGACACCACGCTGAAACTCAATGTTTAACCCTCTAGGGCCCTTCGTATCATATTTGATACAGTATGAAAACAAGCCTTGAAAGAAATATTTTCCTGAAAAAATTTTTAAGAGAAATATTTTATAAATTTCAAATGAAAGCAGTACTGACTGCTCAGTCAATGAATACCAAATGTTTCCTTATAGGGAAATAGCAAATGTTTCCTTATAGGGAAATACTGTATCAAATATGATACGAATGGCCCTAGAGGGTTAAAAAGCTAGTTTTGATACACACAAAATGAAAATTGTCCCAGCATTCATTGCGATTTGAAGCCGTATGGTGCTTTTTCTTTGAACGTTGGGAGTCACCACTGAACGGAGATGGTTAATGTTTCTTTGATTCGGCCTTGTGTTATACATAACAAAACTCCCTACAGCTTACAAGTTTTATGCAGAATTATCATCGGAAGGTTTTCATCAGAAAGTTTGTTGTTGGCAGGTTGGAATATGTGGAATTGTGTGGAATAGTGTAAGAATAAAAATATACATTTTTCTTGTTAAAATAAAAATTTATTAATGAAAAGGATAACAAGAATTCGTAGAAATTAATGTTCAATTAGAAAGTTAAAAGTATCAAGATTTGTAGAAAATGTTCATAGTAGTAATTGTTGAAAGAGTATATACGTACGTACGTATGTATGTGTTTGTTTGGTAGGAATGTCTTTGGATGGAGAAGAAGAAGTAAAAGGAAACAGCACACGAGAAGGAAAAAGAAAGAGGACGAAGGTCCGGGTCAGCTTGAAGCTTCTCTCTTTACATTTTAGCCTGTCGTCTTTGCTGCTTCCATCCCTGACTGTCTTGACTGACGCTGATCTGAGCCTTTTATTGTCCTTTTGAATTTCGCACTGGATCGATAAGACCTCAAGGCTTGCAAGTCGCTCTCATTGGTTAAAATCAATTTAACACCTACATGCGAAATCTGGTTTCGACTTTCTCTTTAAGCACATGGTCAATTCTTTTTCTATTTGGGAAAAACCAGGATTTCACACGTCATTGTGAATTTTTGTAAAAGTGAAGAAGGTTGATTTTAGTTCTTAATTTCTTATTTACTACAGATTAATCATTACTGGTTTAGTAATGGATAGCTGGTCGGATTGCATTTCAACCCTCCTATTCAAAACCCATTGACATTCATGACTCAAGAGGTCAGGTCGAAGTATTTAAATCCCACTAGAGTTCAATACATTTTCTTTCGAACAAAGTAGCTATAGTAATCCATTTGAGAAAAATTTTAATATTTAAACAATTTTAGGGGGAGGCTCAGTTTTTCATACAACGTTATAGTAAATCGATCCTCCATTTCGGAACCACTCGCCCGTACGACATTACCACCACCTGTAAATTTGTTGATTATCAATTTTTTTTTTTTTACTTTTTTCAGTGCAATCTTATCGATTAAACCGTAAACTTTCCGATTGACAAAGAACATTTGTAAAAATTTCAACATTTAAACAATTGGGTGGGGGGTCTCTGTTTTTCATACAACCTTATAGTAAATCGATCCTGTGCAATTAACTTTTTTGCTTGTGCATATTCAACAACTGAATCCTTTGCGAAATTTTTGAACAAAGCCATTCTTGGAAGATGCCATCGTAAGAACTGAAGAAAACTTGAAGACAAAAACAAGAGCAACAACTCGTCCCCAAAACACCAAAACAAAGCGACCCCAACGCGAGTGGTTCCAAAATGGAGGATCGATTTACTATAACGTTTTATGAGAAACTGAGCCCCCCCCCTAAAATTGTTTAAATATTGAATTTTTTCTAAATGTTTTTTGATAATCGAAAACTTTATGTAATAATCGATAAGACTGCGCTGAAAAAAGTGAAAAAAAAAATTAAAAACAACAAATTTAAAGGTGGTGGTATTCTCCTTTCGGTCCGCCGAGCCACGAATACTTTGCCGAAAATTAGTAAGAGACTAATAGGGTGATAGTTAGAGGGGTCGGGGGTTCGCCAGAGTACTTAAAAACAGGAATTACAGATGAGGACTTCCAACAAGCAGGAAAGCAAGAAGCAGAGAGACAATAGTTGTAGAATGTGTGATTTATGTTGTAAATTTGTTGAAGTTACACTACCGGCCATAATTATTAGGCCACACCAGGGTTTTAAAAGAAATTATGCATTTCATACTATTTTTAGTATTTATTGCCAAGTGGATAATTCTAAATGCAAAATTTAACAAGACAAATAGCGACAATTTACTCATCGTATCCTGTAGATTTGCAATATATATATACTACCGGCTATAATTATTAGGCCACCCCAGTTTTTTTAAAAGAAATGATGTATTTCATACTATCTTTAGTATTTATTGCCAAATGAAAATAGAATTGTTCTTTTGTTATTATTACTTTGCAAAATTTTACAAGACAAATAGCGACAATTTACTCATCGTACCCTGTAGATTTGCATATATATATATATATATATATATATATATATATATATATATATATATACTACCGGCTATAATTATTAGGCCACCCCAGTTTTTTTAAAAGAAATGATGTATTTCATACTATCTTTAGTATTTATTGCCAAATGAAAATAGAATGGTTCTTTTGTTGTTATTATTACTTTGCAAAATTTTACAAGACAAATAGCGACAATTTACTCATCGCACCCTGTAGATTTGCTATTATATACATACACACTACCGGCTATAATTATGAGGCCATTCCAGCTTTTAAAAAAATGATGTATTTCACACTATTTTTAGTATTTATTGCCAAGTGGATAATTCTAAATGAAAATAGGATGGTTCATGAAATGAATTTGATTAAGTTAAAGAAGCGTCCAGATATACCATAGCCCTGTAGCTTGCGCAGAAGGCCGGTGTGCCAGACCCTGTCAAACGCTTTGGAGATATCCAGGACAACAGCTCAAGCTTCGCTGTACTTATCAAGAGACTAGTATATGTACTCGCTGATGGTCGTTAGCATGTCCGCGGTAGATCTTGCGAAGCTGAAGTCATACTGTCTGTCGGAGAATAGACAGTGGGCGATGAGATGTTGAATCACTTCAGCATTGATTATGGCCTCAAACAATTTGCCAAAAATCGGTAGCAGGCTGATAAGGTGATAATTGGATCTGAGGGTTCTCCTGAGTTCTTAAAACAAGAAACATAGAAGATGAGGACTTTGACCAAGCAGGAAAGCAAGAAGCAAAGAGACAGGGTTCTCCTGAGTTCTTAAAACAAGAAACATAGAAGATGAGGACTTTGACCAAGCAGGAAAGCAAGAAGCAAAGAGACAGGCTTCTCCTGAGTACTTAAAACAAAAAACGAAGATGAGGACTTCGACTCAAGCAGGAAAGCAAGAAGCAAAGAGACAGGGTTCTTCCTGAGTTCTGAACAAGAAACATAGAAGATGAGGACTTTGATCAAGCAGGAAAGCAAGAAGCAAAGAGACAGGTTCTCTGAGTTCTTTAAACAAGAAATGTAGAAGATGAGGACTTTGACCGTAAGCAGGAAAGCAAGAAGCAAAGAGACAGGGTTCTCCCTGAGTTTCAAAACAAGAAACACAGAAGATGAGGACTTTGATCAACAGGAAAGTAAGAAGCAAAGAGGACAGGGTTCTCCTGAGTTCTAAAACAAGAAACGTAGAAGATGAGGACTTTGACACAGGAAATAACAAAGAGACAGGGTTCTTCCCAGTGCCTTTAAACAAAACATAGTGACAAGAGGACTTTGACCAAGCAGGAAAGCAAGAAGCTAAAGAGACAGGGTTCTCCCGAGTTCTTGAAACAAACACAGAAGATGAGGACTTTGACCAAGCAGGAAAGGCAGGGCAGGACAGGCTCGAGTTCTTAAAACAAGAAACGTAGAAGATGAGGACTTTGATCAAGCAGGAAAGCAAGAACAAAGAGAGACAGGGTTCTCCTGAGTTCTAAAACAATAAAATGAAGACGAGGACTTTGACCAAGCAGGAAAGCAAGAAGCAAAGAGAAAGGCTCCTCTCTGAGTTCTAAAACACAGCGAGAAGACACACTTTGATCAAGCAGGAAAGCAAGGAGCAAAGAGACAGGTCTTCTGAGTTCTTAAAACAAGAAACGCAGAAGATGAGGACTTTGACTAAGCAGGAAAGCAAGAAGCAGTACAGAGACAGGGTTCTCCTGAGTTCTGGAAACAAGAAACGTAGAAGATGAGGACTTTGATCAAGCAGGAAAGCAAGAAGCAAAGAGACAGGGTTCTCCTGAGTTCTAAAACAAGAAACGAAGATGAGGACTTTGACCAAGCAGGAAAGCAAGAAGCTAAAGAGACAGGTTCTCCTGAGTTCTTAAAACAAGAAACGTAGAAGATGAGTGGGGATTTCTGACCAAGCAGGAAAGCAAGAAGGCAAAGAGACAGGTTCTCTGAGTTCTTAAAACAAGAAACACAGAAGATGAGGACTTTGACCAAGCAGGAAAGCAAGAAGCAAGAGACAAAGCCTCAGTTCTAAAACACAATGCAGAAGATGATGGGACTTCGACCCCACAAGAACACAAAGAGACAGGGTTCTCCGAGTTCTTAAAACAAAACACAGAAGATGAGGACTTTGACCTGCTACAGCAAGAAGCAAAGAGACAGGGTTCTTCTCTGAGCTCTGAAACGAAGAAGGCAGAAGATGAGGACTTTGACCAAGCAGGAAAGCAAGAAGTCATATAGGCTCGAGTTCTTAAAACAAGAAACACAGAAGGAGGACTTTGACCAAGCAGGAAAGCAGAAGAGACAGGTCTCCGAGTTCTTGGAACAAGAAACATAGAAGATGAGGACTTTGACCAAGCAGGAAAGCAAGAAGCAAAGAGACAGTTCCTCTCTGAGTTCTTAAAACAAGAAACATAGAAGATGAGGACTTTGACCAAGCAGGAAAGCAAGAAGCAAAGAGACAGTAGTTGTAGAGTTTGTAGAGAACAGAGGAGAATTTTAGGGGCACATTTCCTTAAGACGATGATTGGGATTCCATCACCTTCTCTTGCCTTATGGGGGACAAGTTTTGAAATTATTTTACAGAGCAGGGTAATGTAAATGTCGCTGAGTTGAGCCTCAGTTCTAGGTGAGAAGTAGGGTGCGGATATTCCAGACGAATTAAGCGAAGAGTTGGAAAAGAATCTGCGAGCAAAGCACTCAGCCTTGTCCGCTGTAGCTGTGAGGACCTCATATTTATTGATTAAATGAGGGATGGAAGGTTTGCTGCTATTTATCACACTTGCAGAATCGCCAGTAATCTTTGGAGAAGAACTTGCGCGCTTCTATATGATACTTCATTCTGTCAGCAAAAAACAGCTTATCCTCATTGAGGATCCTCTTACACTCATTACCAGCAGAAGCAAAAAGGCACGTATTATGATCAAACGCGTGGCGGCCGAGCAGGCAGGAAAAAACCGGAGGGCAATGGGATTTAAGGTGGAATTTCCTGGCTGGGATGAAAGCATCGCTGTCAGCTTTCATACAGGTGGAGACCTCAGAAACGCAGTCTTCAACGGAGAGACGAAACCCTTTCTTCCAAGGGACGTCGCGCAGAAAATCTAGTAGTGCCTCACAGTTCTCCCTCTCATCGCACTAAGAGATTCTGCTGGTCAGAGGTTCCTGGGGGAAGGGTAGTGGAAAGTGATATTAACAGAAACCATCAGAGTTGCCAAGAGAGCAAAGCTGTATGGCATGGCAGGAGTTAGGGATAGAAGTGAAGCAGAGATCCAACAGGGATGCTTGTCCCTCACGCATACTAGAGAAACGTGTGGGGAAATCCACCACTTGCATAAGAGACTGGGTGATATCAAAGTTCAGAGTGCGGATGCCAGCAAAATCAGAAACAAAGTTTTCCAGCCAATCGGTATAATGGGTTTTGAAGTCACCAGACACAAATATGCCGGCGAAGCGTATGGATGCTGGGGTCCTTCCAAAAGAGGGGAAGGATCGAGAAATCAGAGGGAGGGTTGTGGAGTTCAGGTTAGATTTGCAAAAGTTGGTGCGTATACCACGGATGTTAATGAGTATTTATTGTTATTTTTGGTAAGGAGAGGCCTTGAGTAGTAGAAGAAGACGGTCATCATCTGCGACATGTGTAAGAAGGGAATTGATACAGACTACAGCATAGTGTGGCCTCAGGGGCGCCCACCGGAGGAACGTGTAGAAACACCTATCTATGGGTGTCTTAACATTACAATAACCCCGATACTATGCAACTGTTGATCAGAGCAGCCACTCATGACGCCACGTAAGAGTTAAGGTTCCGAACTACCAGTCGGTAGCAGCAACCAGAAAACTGCCAACCCGGTACCCTCAATATGGAAAGCCGTTTCCAGAGTCCACCGACATCGTAGAAAAGTTACGAAAGCCCCACTATGAAAGCCTGAGTAGAGAAAAAAGAGTGAGCCAGAGACCCCTTCCTGAGCATGAAACAAGAGATGAGCCTCTGATCAATAGAAGAGGGTGGAGTATGAACCGGGCGATAGTAAGCTCTATCTACTCCAATTTAAAAAAAATAAATAAAAAATAAATAAAAAATAAAATAAAGTAAAATAAAGGCTATGGGTGTGAATTTTTTTTTTTTTACTAAGTTTTGAATTAATGAGGAGTTTGGGATAACTACGATTTCGAGAATTGCTAGTCCCGGTATGATAATATGGAATTAATTATTAACGGCATATCAACACCTCTGTGGGTTATTTAGTTCCAAAAAGATGGGGTTTTAAGGTATTTTTTAATGTTTGGTTATAGTGAGAAGGTTGATTTAGTCAGATTTTGATGAAAAACTTATTTTATTTATATTATTATTTTTTTAAAAAACTGAGGATAACTTCTAGTTTTGTATTTAAAAATTTATTGCTGGTAATAAATTTTTTTCAAAAATGTATTATGTCAATCTTTCCCCTTTAAAAATGTGTTATGGTAATATTATTTTTCTTTCAAAAATGTGTATTTTTCTCTAAAAGTCTATTTTTCTACTTTCATATTGTTTTGACCCCAGTTTGAGGATAAACTATTTGCCCATAGCTGGGACCCTAACACGTGCTACCACTCCTATAGGTTCACCCACCTATGAACAACAGCAATTAAGAGGTGGTTCCGTGCTCCTAACAACCTCCCAATCTGATGCCTTGTTGTCGGATGCAGTTTATTAGAGATAGGTAGGGAGAGACGATATGCATATCAAGTATTTACCTAGTATAAGTTCAACTCTTTAAAATAATTTCGTGATTAAGGAAAAATTAAAGATGGCAAAAGAGTCAAATTCTAAAAGATTCGTACATTTAAACAAGAACTATGAAGATAAGAACATTTTTGAAAGGAAAAGATTCAAGGAAAAATAAACAAGAAACAAAATAAAAGCACACGGGTGAAAATTAACAAAGTGTCAAGTCACATTTGGATAGGTGAAAACAGAGTAAAAACCTCGACCAAGGTACCTGATACTTTAGTGCTAATGTTGCTTGGGATTTACAAGTAGCTTTCCAAAAAGATTCACTCAGTCAGTCAGTTAAATGCCATACGCTTGGGCGATCATGTCTCGAACGAGGCATGACTGAATGGGTAGAAGATTATCCCGCAGTAAGTTGCCATTACTTTCGGCAATAGAAACCACTCCGTCCTGTTATTTAACCCATAACTGGAAGGAAGAGACGGATTAATACCTTTCCCGAGAGTATTTGCGCGTATGTGAATGCAAGGAATTCAACTGGAATTCGAACTCGGCTCCGCGATTTGTCATTCCGAGGCGATATCCACTGCACTGCAACTCACAAAAGTTTAGAAAATTTTTGAAATTTGCTATTTTTCCTCTCGTTGGCAAGTCGTATCGGCAAATAACTGAAGGTGGAGAGAAGGATATATGTACGCACACACACACACACACACACACACACACACACACACACACACACACACACATGAGACAGCCAGGGGTTGATTACCACTGACAGAATCAGGGGTGTATATTAGAAATCATTTCGTGGTAAAGGGAGAAATAAACATGGCGAAAGAACCAAATTTTAAAAGATCCGTACATTTAAGAATTATCGATGTTAAGAACATTTTTTTCTGAAAGAGAAAGATTTAGAAGGAAAAAAACACAGAAGTCAAATAAAAGCAAATGGGTGAAAATTAACAAAGTTTCTAGTCACGTTTGAATGAAAGAAGACAGAGGATGGTCCTTTTGCTATAAATAGGTATCGTTGGTAATTTTATTTTTAAAAAATGTATGTTTTATATATTTGTAAAATATTAGATCACCGCAGAAAGAAATGGCAACCTACTGTGGGAAAATCTTCTGCCTAGTCATTCAAGGATCGCCCATGCGTGTATCACGTATGGCACTTAACCGACTGACTGAAATTCTATATTTATGCATTATGCAGATAAATATTTAGCTGCCAACGTCCAAAGAGTCTGAGCTCCAGGACCATGGATTAGTTTTAAAACTTTCATTACACCCGAGCAACGCCGGGCTATACTGCTAGCATCTCTATAAGTTTCATTAAAGAGGACTGACAAGGTACTGCGATTAAGACTTTTTATTCATTTTTCTTGCGTTCTTAAAGTCCATGAAATGCTCCACTATGAACACGGCCGCAATATGCTAACCATGTTTGGAAAATAGAATAGCATTCTCATCATGCTAAAAAAAAATCTACGCATTCAGTTAAAAATGAAAAATAAAAATCACTCCTGATAATGGCTAACAGAATAGCCGAAAGCGCTCGGGTATATAGAACATTCGGACAGTTTATGTCCAAAAAAGAAAATCACTTATACAAACGCAATTTAAAATTAAATAAAAGGATTAACTATAGTACATTGACGGTACTTACAAAAGAGGGAATTGTAATTTTAATGTGTGGTTTTATCTTAGCAAATTTAAAATATATATGGAAAAAACTTCAAATTAAAATTGTTTAACGAGCCCTAAGTGGACATTATTAAATGGCCTTTTCGTTAACTGGTTACATTTGATAAGTGTGCTAACATTTTTAAATCTTTAATAATAATAATAATAATAATAATAATAATAATAATAATAATAATACAACATATTTACAGAAGACATCACAATTCTATGGGACTACACCATCTTCACAGACAGGAAGAATGAAGCAAATAGGTCAGATATAATTATCAAAAACCAAAAAGAAAAACTTGCATACTAATTTATATGGTTTGCTCAGTTGACTGTAACATAGCAACCAAGGAATTTGAAAAACTATTGAAATAAAACTACAAATCGAAACAGTGAAATGTAAGAACCGTTTTTCCATTGCTTAGGGGTAGAATCTCCGACTGATGTCGAATCGGGTTTCAATCAGCTAGAAGTAATCGGATGTCTAGCTGTACTAATGAGCTGAAATACAGCGAAATAGGATTTATGCGAATGACTATATAAACGCAAGCTACATTGCCAAGTGTGGCGAGTACGGCACATCCCCTGAAATGACGGACACGAAAATAGTGGAAGTCATCCAGGAAGGGTTCCTCAAATGAGAGTGGAAAAAAAATTGATCCAGAATCCATCATGCATTATTTCTTTAATAAAATATTAAGATTTTTGTCACATCCCTAAAGCCAAATTAGTTTTTACTTTTAGTTAATGTCGTGAACCCGGTAAAAGAACCAGCAAGAATAACACAGAACAACCAAAATAGGAAATAACGAATATATATTAACATAATCTGTATATTCTGTTAGTAGACGATAATACGGTTAGTGAGTACCATGGCCGTATCTAACTACTGGACACACCGGGTACGGATCCGGGCCAATCCGTGCAATCATAGTGAAAATCCCTGCAAGGAAAAATGTCTTGGTCAGAAATCAAACTAAACAATTCACAAAGAAAGAAAGAAAGAAAGAAAGAAAGAAAGAAAGAAAGAAAGACGAAGAAAACATCCGAATGAACGCAGTAAAAATCTGTTTATTAATTATTTTTTGGAGAAAAGATTGGTTATACTCAAAAAGTCCGAAACCGATTTCCTGCTTTCGTTCACGTTCTGTTCCTAATTTCCATTGGAATAGCCGAAAAAATCCGAAAATATCATAGTTCCTGGAAACGGATGACACTGATGATGTCATCATATTGTCAACTAATAAATCCGGGTAATTTTCTCTGTGCCCGGTGGTTTTTTAGCATCAGCTACGGCCCTGGTGAGTACTACTATAATTTAACCCTCGAACTGGGACTCGTAATGGCTGTTACAGTATCAGTGTTTGTAGACGACTTTCGGCTATGTTCAAGGTGTTCTCCTCAGGCTATCTACTAGTTACTCACAAGCTACTCAATCTCACCTCTTGTGAGGGGAGGCATATGTCCTGGTTGGAAGAGTTCATTCCGTTGTGGGTGATGCCGCCATGACAGTTACATTATTCAATTAATATATCCCAGAGAATATATCAGTGTAAAATTCGCATAGTTAACTTCTTTATAGTATTCATTTCACTAGGAAGCGTGCATAGTAAAACCTCGATTTAAAGAACTAATTAGGGAGCGTGGATTGTTCCTTAAATCCGATAAATCCCTCATTTATAAAGAAGAAACAAATTGTCTGTACACAATCAAGGCTCAAGGTTCACTGAGAGCACACTCTTACAATAAGAAAGAAACGTTCGTCACACATTAAACAACTTGAAACAATGAAATGGATCTCTCTCTCTCTCTCTCTCTCTCTCTCTCTCTGACGTGCCAAATAAGGTCTATAATAATGACTATATTTAAAAATAAATGAAATTTAAGATTTTTCATTTCCATCATGATATATATATATATGTGTGTGTGTGTGTGTGTGTGTTTGGCAACAACCTTTGTTTTATGCAGGTTTCATTTAAAATTACAGATAAGGTATTACCATTAAGTTTTTTATATAATTATTCATGTGTTCTTACCGTTTTTTTTTCTTTTCAGAAATCAAATTATATGAACATTTTCCAAAGGTTTTGCATTTTCGAGAACTTTTGGCTATACTTTTAGTCATTTTCATGAATTAATTTTGTTTTACTTGAAAATAAATATGTGTAATGTTTATGTATATAGTGCCATGTGCATGTTAATTCCGAACACGTTAAGCACATTCTTAAGGTGTTCATAATTGATGTTATTAAGTTACGGATTTCTCTTTTTTTATTATTAATGCCTTCATTATGTTTTTTCTTGATAATGGCTAAAAGTACAACCAAAAGCGCTCAAAAATACAAAATTTTGGACAATTCTTATATAATTTGAGTTTTGAAAAGAAAAAAAATCATAGGAACACATTAAAAATTGATATTACCTTGCCTGTCATTTTTAATTAAATCTGCGTATATATATAGTCATCCGCCGACAGATCTGTTTCGCAGCTCATCAGTAGAGTTAGATTCCGATTGCTACACAACGCAGGCTCGAAACACGAACAGATTTGGCGTCAGTCGGCGACTCTACCCCTGGTCCACGAGGCCTTCAGAGGAAGAAGGCAGTCTTTTTAGCGCATATCATATTACGCGCCCAATAGCTAGAGTGCTCAAATTCATTTTTACTGAATTATATATATATATTAATGTGTGTGTGTTGATTTTCAAATCATACATGCTCTAATTTATTAAAACTATGGCGCAACACAATCTTCTAATTAAATCTATGTTTAGTAGATATCGCCGCTTAAGCAATGATTCTTCGATCACCATTTCAAGGGAAATATTATTTGCCATGATTCCGTTACTGGAAAAAAATCTTAATTTTGAATGATTCATTTTGCGCGTCGAATTTATTTCTGCCCGGGGCAACGTTCATAGGGTATCGCTCATTGATGGTAAACATTCTATTACGAAATTGAACTGCTTCTCTTTTAGGAAGACAAGCGTCACTTTTTCTATAATCTCGACGAGATTATGAAACATATTTCATTACGAACGCAAATAATACTTTACGTATTCATTTTACAAAAAAAAACATCCAGTTAAAAGAAAGAAAGAAAGAAAGAAAGAAAGAAAGAAAGAAAGCGCAGAGAATCAGACAAGCAAAAAAGAAAGGAGGAAAAAAGAAAAAGCAGAAAATCAGACAAGCAAGAAAGAAAGAAAGAAAGAAAGAAAGAAAGAAAGAAAGAAAGAAAGAAAATAAAAAGAGACATGGTGAGAAAAAGACTAGATAATAAGCAAAGAAACCGAAAGTGAAAGAAATAAATAAAGAATATAACAAAAAGAGGGATTGCTATAAAAAATATCTATTAATAAGCAAAATAATCGAAAGTCGAAGAAAGAAAGAAAGAAAGAAAGAATTTACTAAAAAGAGACATGGTGAGAAAATGACTAGAAAGTAAGCAATACCCCAAATACAAACAAATAGACTGAAATAAACAAAGCCAGAAAGAAATTTAAAACAAGAAAGAAAACAAGAGAGAAAGAAAAAATGAAAGAATTTACGAATGAATTAAATATTATATAAAAAAAAAGAAGCTTGATAAGAGAAAGACAAGAAAATAAAAACAAAACTGAGAGGACACGATAAGAGAGAAGGAATGAAAGAAAATCGAATAAAGTAGAAAGAATGAAAGAATTAAAAGTAAAAATGGAAGAAAGAATGAAAGAAAGACGAATAACGTAAAAAGGAAGAAAGATATAAGACGAGTAGAAAGTTATAACGAAAATGAAAGGACACGCGAAGAAAGAAAGAAAGAAAGAAAGAACGAAAGAAAGAAAGAAAGAAAGAAAACGAGTAGAAAGTGATAACGAACATGAAAGGACACGCGAAAGAAAGAAAGAAAGAAAGAAAGAAAGAAAGAAAGAAAACGAGTAGAAAGTGATAACGAAAATGAAAGGACACGAGAAGAAAAAAAGAAACAAACAAACAAACAAACAAACATAACGAACAAACAAACAAACAAACAAACAAATGGACAAACAAACAAACAAACAAACAAACAAACAAATAATTGAATAGCTGCAAGATATCAAAGACCAAGAGGAAAATATTAGAATGAGAAAGAAGGCAAGAAAGAAAGAAAGAAAGAAAGAAAGAAAGAAAGAAAGAAAGAAAAAACAAACAAACAATTGAATGGCGGCAAGATATCAAAGACCAAGAGAAAAATATTAGAATGAGAAAGCAGGCAAGAAAGAAAGAAACAAACAAACAAAGAAACAAACAAACAAAGAAACAAACAAACAAACAATTGAATGGATGCAAGATATCAATGACCAAGAGGAAAATATTAGAATGAGAAAGAAGGGAAGAAAGAAAGAAAGAAACAAACAAACAAACAAACAAACAAACAAACAAACAAACAAACATACAGACAATTGAATGGGGGCAAGATATCAAAGACCAAGAGGAAAATATTAGAATGAGTAAGACAGAAACAAACAAACAAACAAACAAACAATTGAATGGCTGCAGAAAACAAAGACCAAGAGGAAAACATTAGAATGAGAAAGAAGGCAAGAAAGAAAGAAAACAGGAAGTAATTAAGAATGGTGGCCTAGGAAAAAAAATCAGGTGAAGAAATTAAGAATAAAAATAAAAGAAAGAAAGAAAGAAAAAAAGACAACAGGAAATAATTAAAATGGCAGCAAATAGATAAAACACTGAAAGAATTTAAGAAAAAAGAAAGAAAGAAAGAAAGTTAGGAAGAACGGAAACTAAACGCATTTTTTAAACTTAAAAGCCCAAAACATATTTGAATGAGAAAGAATGAAAGAAAGAAAGCAAAAAAGATAAAAGAAAGAAAGAAAGAAGGAATGAATGAAGGAAAGAAACTAAATGTATTTTTTAAACTTAAAAGCCATAAACATATTTGAATGAGAAAAAAGAAAGAAGCAAAGAAAGAAAGAAAGAAAGAATCTAACCGTATTTTTAAAACTTAGAGGCCAAAAACATATTTGAATGAGAAAGAAAGAAAGAAAGAAAGAAAAATAACTGAACGTAATTTAACTAAGGGGACAAGAGAAAAAAAGCAAGAGAAATGTTTTACAATGAAATGAAACAAAAAAAAAGGAAAGAAAGATAATAAAAATAAAAAAAGAAAAAGAAGAAAAAAGAAAGAACACGAACACGTGTTAATTAAAGGGAGGGCGAAAAAATAGCAGACACTTTCAGAATGTATAAATGAAAGAGCAAGCGAAGGAGAGAATGAAAGAAAAAGAGTTAGAATAGATCGCAAGAATGAAAAACAAGAGAAGAAATTAAAATGAAAATGAGGAAGTCAAGAAAAATACAAGCAGAAAAAAATAAACAAAAGAACAAGGAGAGAATAAAAAAATGATTTAAATCGAGCCAAATGGAACCAGAAAAGAAAATGATGACCAAAACAGCCGTCCAAATCTATCTTTTCAGAAAAGATCTTGAAAACGCTAACGTTTTCACGGCTTCCAAGATGTTCTATCCGTTTTAAGAATGCATCCGACATCTTTTCAAGGTCTTCAGCGCGCGTCACAGTGGTCTGACTGCAAAATCATTGACTCCCCACTCCATGTATGCTGTCCGAACACCATTCCAAACACTTCCATATCCACCCAGATGTTTCTGCCTGCTTGTTCTTAAAAGTACACGCATGCACACGCAAACACACACACACATAGACAGGGAAAAAAACGTAATCCTTGATAAACTAATGGCGTTTTTGTTTTTTAGTTTTTTTTTTTTCTTTTATATATTTGTTCACCTTTTGCAACCCCTTTAGGATCACATCTGGCTACTATTAAGAAAGTCAATCCAACATAATATAACGACTTACTAAATCCTTTTTTCTTCGTCTTCTTCTCTCTCCCCAAACTTATGTTGGACGCCATTTTCTAGCTACAAGCCGATCGTAGGTCACTGCAAACGACGGTCGGCCATTGTGTTTCGCTGCGCGTCCGACACGTGTTAGAGTTTGCTCCTTAAAAACTATATGAGTTCACTTACCCATTTCTTGTCTTTAGTGAGATTTGGACAACTTGCTGCCCAAAATCCGCCCAACGACAAATTAAAATTGTTTAACCAGCCCTAAGTGGACATCATTAAATGGGCCTTTCGTTAACTGGTTAAATTGGATAAGCGTGGTAACATTTTTAAATCAATGTTTAATAATAATAATAATAATAATAATAATAATAATAATAATAATCTAAACTTATTTATAAATGTAACTTTGTCTGTGTGTGTGTCTGTGTGTGTGTCCTCGTTACCTATAGACTCCGAAACGGCTGAACCGATTTTCTTGAAAATTTACAGAGTTGTACTATGAGCATCTGCGAGTGTTCTTAGCTAGGTTTTGTGTCCAGGTACCCAGGATAAATATCGAAAATCGACAATCGAAAAGATCGGGTTATAGAAGTAGTGGACCGATTTCAATCAAATTTGATACACTCATAGACAAAGACATAAGAAACGACATTCAGAAGTTTCAAGGTTGCAGTTCTTACAATAGTGCAGAAAATCGATAATATATATGTAAAAGGCAAGATGTTTGTGTATGTGTCTGTTTATCTGTCTATATCTCCTTTATACAAATCCACAATTTTTATCCGATTCTCACCAAACTTCACACAAATATTCTTTAGGCTGAGCCTAAGCTCCAGGGCCATGGATTAGTTTTAAAGCTTTCATTACACCCGAGCAACGCCGGGCTATACTGCTAGTACAACATATTTACAGAAGACATCACAATTCTATGGGACTACATCATCTTCACAGACAGGAAGCAAATAGGTCAGATATAATTGTCAACCCCCCCCCCCCGCAAAAAAAAAACTTGCTTACTAATTGATATGTCTTGCTCAGTTGACTGTAACATAGCAACCAAGGAATTTGAAAAACTTAATTACATGACTTCGTGAGGGTTACGGGAGAGAAAAAGTGCGAGATATAGTTCGTTTTTTTTTTATGGACTTTCAAAGCAAAAAAGGTAAATTTCTTCAATAACTAATTGTTGATTTGAGTTCAACATATACATTTGCACAGAAATAATGCTATTTTGGATAAATTTGAAGGGGGAAAAGCGAAGGGAATTAAAACGAACATTTACCACTTTTGTAATACCTTAATACAGAGTGTCCGTAAAGTCCGTGTGCACTTTTAAAAATATTACTTTATATTTGTGATAGAAATAATCTGTAAAAAATATTATAAAGTTTAATGGACCTAGTTTAAAATTTTTTTTTTTTTTTTCAATTGGAGTAGATACGCTAAACTATCGCCCGGTTCACACTCTACCCACGTCCATTGAACAGGTGAAGATGCTCATCCCTTGTTTCCTGCTTAGGATGTGGTTTCCGGCTTTCTCTTTTCCAATCTTCTCACTCTTTTTTTTTCAATTGGAGTAGATAGACTAAACTATCGCCCGGTTCACATTCCACCCTCGTCTATTGAACAGGTTAAGAGGCTCATCCCTTGTTTCCTATTTAGAATGTTGTTTCCGGCTTTCTCTTTTCCAACCTTTTCACTCTTACGTAGCCCCCTGCACATCAGTAGCGTTACCGCCTTGCTTGGGGTGATATGATTTTAAAAAAAGTATAGTTATTGAATAATTCTTTAACACAAAACTTGCAACAATTTTTAGATAATTAAAAAGATGAAAAGGTGGACCATTTTATTGGCCTCCACGTTCGCCAGATTTGACTCTATTTGATTTTTTTTTATGGGAACATGGGAAAACAATTATGTATGCAACCAAACCTAGTTCAATTAAAATTTGGAAGCTAAAATAACTAATGTGATTTCAGACATTACTGTAAATCAGTTGGCAAATGTTTTCCATGAACTGCAAAATCGTATTAACCTTTGTATTGCTAATGATTGAGGACATGTGGAAACTTAAATAAAATTTCAATAAAACCTTTAAAAAATATAGATTTACTTCTTTCTAATCCTTTTTACAAATTATTTCTATCGAAAATACATTTAAAGTTATAAATTTTTAGAGTGCACCCGAACATTATGGACACAGATAGATAGATAGATAGATAGATAGATAGATAGATAGATAGATAGATAGATAGAAAGAAAGAAAGAAAGAAGCGAAACAGGCTTGTATGAGGATGATTAATATATATATATATTACTCATTCACATACAAGCCTTTTTCGCTGTATACCATCTCATCAGTGTGGCTAGACATCCACTTGCTTAAGTAATTGTTACTAACAAAAGTATATTCTACAGTTAGATATTTACTTTAAAAAGTGCTCAGTGCAAAAGTAGAGCATTAATATAAGGTAATTATTATAATAATAGTAATAATGGCATACTGCAGTTTGATAGCTATAAAGTTTCGGTGTTAAAACACCATCATCGGCAAGTATAGCTTTTTAAGTTGCATGATGCTATAATAATAATAATAATAATAATAATAATAATAATAATAATGATAATAATTACCATATATATATATATAGAGAGAGAGAGAGATAGAGCCATCTGCAGACAGATCTGTTTTGCTGTATCACAGCTCATCAGTACGGTTAGACATCCGATTGCTTCTAGCCGGGATTGAAACCCGACCGAATTGACATCAGGGCGCTCGATAGAGGAAGGCGGATTTTAGCGTGCTATATACAATATAAACACACACCAGTAGCCGAGAGTGTTCAAATTCATTACTGAATAAACGATATGTAGATGCTTGAGTAGCTAGTGTTTGTTTTTTTTTAGTTTAACGTTCCTCCATAGTGCTCAATCTGGGTGTGAGAGCGTAAATAGTCATCTACCGTCATTATATATATATATATAATGATCGAATACGAGAACCAAAGTTTGATTTTCGTATCCGTTCTTTGAACCATCCGAGCATCACTTCATTGAGTGAAACTTTTAATCATGGTAGTGGGTAGTGTCTTTTGAATGATTCTGAATTGTACACCTGTTCTAACCTATGTAGTTTTGTTTCTGATCGAATTTTCTTTGTCTAAGCCTTGTAGCATTTTGCGTTTATTTAAATTCATTGTTATTTGCATTGTTCAAACTGCTGATCTCATCTTTATTGCCATATTCACGACGTTTCAGCCATTGTAAGCTCCGGCCTTCTCTAGATGATTAGAATTTCGAAGCTTTATTTTTGATCACTCGGGTATATTATTCACGTTCCATGAGGCATGCCACGTCAGGATATCTTATTTATCTCCCTTTAGCTCATCTCTCTAAGTTATTTGTTCACCGCTGCTGTAGCCTGGTATTGAACTCACAACATTTTGAGTCAAGTTACTGGATCTAACCGACGCTTTTACCATCTGAGCCATGTGTTCTCAAAGTGGATTTACTGTACATTCTTTATTATGACCGCTTTTTCCAATTCCAAGCTTGTTGACAAAATATCTCTCAACACTGACATTTCATTTTGGATCATTCTCTTATGTACGCCAGCACGCCAGCCTAATACAGTTATCTAGTGATAGCTCTATTAATTAAATTACGATGTCATGATATGTTACTTGATATCACCATAAACTGAAGCAATATGAAAGTACACCAATTTTCAGCTAGATAACCACAACCCAGCACCAACGCTGCAAATTGCCTCTGTTGCCAAATTAAAGGAAAACATCTCTTTCTCATAATAACCTCTGTTCATAATACTCTCAGAAGAAAATTATCGGCCAGGAAACATAATCCAGAATACAAGGAAAACATACGTTTTTTTAATCGTTTCATCCCTAAGCAAGGAAATAAAGCCACTAAGACGCAGGGAGTTACTGAGCGTGAAAGAATATGAGAAAAATAATATTAAGAAGTGAGGACAAAAAATGGCAGAACTTCAAGAGAAGATAACGATTAAAATTGTCTTAAAATTTTTGAAGATTAAATTTTACTTAAAAGCAAAAAGACAGAAGAGAGTTCCACAAACGAGAAGTGCGAGAAAAAAAATGCCTGGCATATGCACCACAGCTAAATGTGCTCAATATGATAAGAGGTTTTGATAAAAGCAGCATAACACACCTTACCGGTGTAACTGGTTATAGTCAGGCAATTTACAAGCAGATCTCTGCTATTGAATGAAATATTCATTGTAGCCCATTTTAATTAAAAAAAAGAACGAAACATGCGCATATTAAGAGATTTTAACTATAGTACAAACCCTGATACTATTTCCATTTGTCACCCGTATAAACTGGAACAATGTCTACATTGTCCACTTTGGTGATTTCCTAAGCGCAGCTTAGATGTGGCACAAGACCGAAAATAACGGGCACCCAGTGAGGATCGAACTCACTACTCAATTGTATTGATTCTAGCGAGACAAGCTTGCTAATCATTACACAACTTCGAGTTACCCAAAGGTGATTTTCTGAGCGCAGCTTAAATGGGGCACAAGGTCGAAAGTATGGGACACCTAGTGAGGATCGAATTCACTACTCAGTTGTAATGCTAACCATTAGCTTGCTAACCATTACAACCGTTAAAAGCTAGTTTCTCCCCTACCACCACTCCCATCAAAACAAGGTCAGCGGAGAGACCAATTGCCAGGCTCTGGTTTAGTTCTTAGGAGGTGCACCCATTATGGTAATTTTCTAAGCGCAGCTTACATGTGGCACAAGGCCGAAAGTATGAGACACCCAGTGAGGATCGAACTCACTACTCAATTGTAATGATTCTAACGAGACAAGCTTACTAATCATTACACCATCTCGAGGTGCCCAAACATTGTTAACTGTAGTGCACAGTCGACCTACACTACTGGCCATAATTATGAGTGTATATCTGTAACTTTATTTTCAGATGGCTGGTAATAATTTTATATCTGTAACTTTATTTTCAGATGGCTGGTAATAATTTTATATCTGTAACTTTATTTTCAGATGGCTGGTAATAATTTTATATCTGTAACTTTATTTTCAGATGGCTGGTAATAATTTTATATCTGTAACTTTATTTTCAGATGGCTGGTAATAATTTTATATCTGTAACTTTATTTTCAGATGGCTGGTAATAATTTTATATCTGTAACTTTATTTTCAGATTTTTTTTTTTTTAATCATCTCACCCCAAGCAAGGCATTCCACTGCCACTATTGCGCATGGGGCTACATAGGGGAAGGTAAAGAGAAGGAGTGGTTAGACATAGGGAATGTCAGGAGGAAGGTGACAGATGAGTAAGGATAGCGAGAATGAGGGTTAGGCAGATGGGGAGAGTGCTAGATAGAATGGGAGCAGGTTAGTGTGTTAGGAGGTGTCTATTGACCTTACATTTAAACTCCTGGAGATTGTAGCCGTCGGGGAAGCAATCGTTTGGAAGAGAATGCCACAGTCGGGAAGTGCGAGGAAAGAAACTGTTGGAGTAGAAGTTACAAGTTAGAAGTGGCTGGTAATAATTTTAAGTGATTTTCAAGATGAGAAGAGACTTCTCTAAAACTGAAGACTACAATTATTTTTGCCTGGTAAAGTAGCCGAAATGTTGACAAGTCGAAAATACAGATACAGGATTCGCTAAGTGTAAAATTCTTTTGTTGAGAGAAGTAAGCAAATTTATCAAAGTTAGATACCTAATTCTAGTCAAAATATTTGTGAATGGATTTTAACGATATGTGACCCTAGGTCAAAATACGTCCTTGAGGATTTCCTTTGTACTGGTTCCTAGGACAGCTGATAAGAACAGGCAAACAATAACAGAGAGTGGTTTTTTCTCCCCTTCTCCTGGAAGTTGAAATGTTAAATGATATTACTTACATGTTAAGATAGTAAGTAATATATAAAGGGAGGAGGAAATAGAAACCTCGTACTTAACTTTACCACCCCGTTCTGGGTGCTTGTTTAATAAAACCAGGATACAAGAGGAAATTAGTTACTTCGGACCTCGTATTTTGGGTGAGAAGGTAGGAAGAAATTTGAATGGCGGTTTGAATAATACGGTCGGACTGAAAGGGACGTACTGCTAAAAGACAATTGAGTAAACCCCGACACAGAAAACATTATCATTGAAATAATTTTACAATACCAACTTTGACTTGCAAATCTTGTATTTATTCGATATATATATATATATATATATATATATATACACCGTATCGTTGCGGCCTTACATTTGGTTTTCATTATATACCAATCCATCGCATGTCTGGACCAGCCTCGTCAAGTGATAGTAAGCAATCCTGTTTGGATAATCCGAGATCAACAACACAGCGAGGTCCGAATTGACCGAAGCTCAGAAAGGTTGGCTAGACTCATCCAGGGGCCGTGTTATATATCTACGTTTTTAAATAGAGTGTAAACTTTATATTTCTGTATAAACCGGACCAATGTATACATTGTTAGCTTTAGTGCAGACTGGACCTATGTCTACCTTTTAACTAGAATGTAAACCTGACTTATGTCTAGCTTTTTGGCCCGAGTGTAAACCGGACATATGTCTACCTTTTAACTAGAATGTAAACCTGACTTATGTCTAGCTTTTTGGCCCGAGTGTAAACCGGACGTATGTCTACCTTTTAACTAGAATGTTAACCTGACTTATGTCTAGCTTTTTGGCCCGAGTGTAAACCGGACCTATGTCTACCCTTTAACTAGAATGTAAACCTGACTTATGTCTAGCTTTTTGGCCCGAGTGTAAACCGGGCCTATGACTACCCTTTAACTAGAATGTAAACCTGACTTATGTTTAGCTTTTTGGCCCGAGTGTAAACCGGACCTATGTCTACCTTTTAACTAGAATGTTAACCTGACTTATGTCTAGCTTTTGGACCCGAGTGTAAACCGGACCTATGTCTACCGTTTTGAGTCAGGTGTAAACCGGACTTATACCTTACCTTTTTAACTCTTGTGTAAACCGAAACTGCGTACCTTTTAATCTAATGTGGATTTTAAATATTTACTGTCGTTTACTATTTATTTTTCGTCAATATATATTGATAGGTTTTCCTATCCTCCCGTTCACACTCCTCCCCGGTCTTTTGAACAGGAGTAGAGGTTTATCCTTTGTTTCTCCTTTAGGATTAGGCTTCCGTTTCCTTCTAAAGTCTTTTTATTCTTTTTCACTCCCAGTAGCCTGAAAAGAAAAATAATCGACATGTAATGAAAACAATTCGCTATGATCCGTGGAATAGCAATAGATATTTAAGCTACGTAATTTAAAACTTTTCGGTCCTGACCGCCAGACTCCTACTCTAGCCATCAAACTTTCGAAAATCGATTCAATATTCAAAGTTTTCTGTTAGAGAAAACCTACAAAGTAAGCTTAGCCCAAACGTAGAACTAATGGCTTGACCGGTTAAATATTGACAGCATATCCCGTGATTCCTACGACCTGAGGTCACTCTATTCTGCGTCAAAAGTTCCGGAGATGAAATGTCGATATTAAACTTTAACTATGTATTAGTTTCGTCTGATAAAGACGAGCATACATGAAAATCTACTGGAGACGTGCCACGACTGGAAAGTACCCGGCTATTTTGACTGTCTCGAGAACCAGTTGCGCAGCCTTGATACAATTCTGCAACCAATCAGACCTGGCTGCTTCGTTTACGTGAAACAGGGTCTCGTGCTAATTCCTTAAGTTTTTCGTATTTTCAAGTTCTAAAACTCTCAAGTCTGTTGCATTCATTTCCGCACTAATCCATTTGGGAAAGGCAAGAATGAATTTTGTTTTACTCCAGCTGAGGATAAAGCTGCAGAATAGAGTAGTTCCTCTAACCCCGGATGAGAGCCAGCCAGGATGTGTGACATCTATGAATTCCCAACTGTGGAGAAGACAATGACTGACCAGTGTTCTATTTTTCCAAACAAAGCTGGAAATTAACAAATAATAAATAAAATAAATATGTGAAGAGCCACGAACACCAACGTTCTAAAGGGATATGATATTTAATTAAGATAAATAAATAAATACTTTCACGGCTTCCGCTCTGATGAACTTAGATCACTGGTGCCACCCCCTAAATACGAATTTGCACGAGATACTAGATTAGCAACTAGATCCCACCCTTTTACAGTGAGACCAATAAAATGCAACCGTAACTTCTACTCCAATAGTTTCTTTCCTCGCACTTCCCGACTGTGGAATTCTCTTCCACACGATTGCTTCCCCGACGGCTACAATCTCCAGGAGTTTAAATGTAAGGTCAATAGACACCTCCTAACACACTAACCTGCTCCCATTCTATCAAACACTCTTCTCACCTGCCCAACCTCATCCTATTGCGCATGGAGTTATATAGGGGAAGGTAAAGAGAAAGAGTGGTTAGATATAGGGAATGTCAGAAGGAGGGTGATAGATGGGTAAGGACACCGAGGCTGAGGGTTGGGTAGATGGGAAGTGTGTTTGAAAGAATGGATGCGAGTTAGTGTGTTAGGAGGTGTCTATTGACCTTACATTTAAACTCCTGGAGATTGTAGCCGTCGAGGAAGCAATCATGTGGAAGGGAATTCCACAGTCGGGAAGTGCGAGAAAAGAAACTGTTGGAGTAGAAATTGCGGTACAGCCTTATATATAGGATGTGCGTTGCGGTACAGTGGATATCGGCTCGAAACGAAAAATCGGAAAACTGAGTTCGAATTCCAGTGGAATTACTTGCATTTTTGTGTATTAATCCGTCTCTTCCCTCCAGTTATGGGTTAAATAATAGGACAGATTGGGTTCTATAGCCTTGGCTGGCAACCAGTCTACCACAGAAAGCAATGGTAACCTACTACGGGGGAATCTTCTGCCCAGTCAGTCATGTCGCTTTCTCAGGTTGCCCAAAGCGTGTATCACGTATGACACTTAACTGCCAGACTGAATATAATAGTTAGAATCATGATTGGGGTTTCTGCTGGTCATAAAGTGGGGGATCGGTTTTCTAATGTCATGAAGTAATAAACTGATCCCGCACTAATTACTACGTAATAATATAATACATCTCTTCTCACTCCAGTTATTGGTTAAATAACAGGACAGATTGGGTTCTATAACCTTGGCTGGCAACCAGTCTACTGCAGAAAGCAATGGCAACCTACTGAGGGATAATCTTCTCCCCGGTCAGTCATGTCTCTTTCGAGACATGATCGCCCAAGCGTGTATCACGTATGGCACTTAACTGACTGATATTCTGTTTGTTAAATATGCATATCAAATCTGAGAGGTTTCAATTCAACACTTTGGGCGTATACTGCGAAAAAAATACTTCGAATATCTAAACTTATTTATAAATGGAACTGTGTGTGTGTGTGTGTGTGTGTGTGTGTGTGTGTGTGTGTGTGTGTGTGTCCATTACTTATAGACTCCGAAACGGATAGACCGATTTTCTTGGAAATTGACTCAGTTGTACTATAAGCGTCTGCGAGTGTTCTTAGCTAGGTTTTGTGTCGAAGTACCCCCGATAGATATCGAAAATCGATAATCGAAAAAATCGGGTTATAGAAGGAGTGGTCCGATTTTAATCAAATTTGATACACTCATAGAGAAAGACATAAGAAACCATATTCAGAAGTTTCAAGGTTGCAGTTCTTACAATAGTGCAGAAAATCGATAATATATATATATATATAAAAGACAAGATGTTTGTGTGTCTGTCTGTTTATCTGCCTGTATGTCTGTATTTTTTTCAGCCCTTTTATTTCAGATTTTGCTTCGGGTTTGGCTCTAAGTAGGCATAATTGTAGTTCTTAGTCACAGCCATGATACCATTTACTCAGAAGACTTATTTAGCCTTCAAAATTCAGTTTACGACGAAAATAATTTATTTGATATCGATACCAGGAAATAAAAATTTGACTTATATTCATTCATTTTTCTTTCTGTCTACGGTTTTGCTTTAACTGGAAACAAATATTGCTTTTTAGTCTTTCGTACCAACGTTCAAAGAGTCTGAGCTCCAGGACCATGGATTAGTTTTAAAACTTTCATTACACCCGAGCAACGCCGGGCTATACTGCTAGCATATCTATAAGTTTCATTAAAGAGGACTGACAAGGTACTGCGATTAAAACTTTTTATTCATTCTTCTTGCGTTCTTAAAGTAATGAAGTGCTCCACTATGAACACGGCCGCAATATGCTAACCATGTTTGGAAAATAGAATAGTATTCTCATCATGCTAAAAAAAAATCTACACATTCAGTTAAAAATGAAAAATAAAAATCACTCCTGATAATCGCTAACAGAATAGCCGAAAGCGCTCGGGTATATAGAACATTCGGACAGTTTATGTCCAAAAAAGAAAATCACTTATACAAACGCAATTTAAAATTAAATAAAAGGATTAACTATATTACCTTGACGGTCGTCTTTAATTACCCTTTTACAAAAGAGGGATTTTTTATTTTTAATCTCTGAGATGCGCTTTGTTTTTGTTTTGTTTTTTATTTTGTCGACTGTACACTATAGTAGAGTCAGTTGGCACCATCTGTGAGAAAAAAAAACCACCATAACACAACTCACTCCACCAAAACTTAGGAAATGGATTACTGCACTATTTAGCACTTGCGCCGGAAGTGTTTGGGCGTCAATCTGAGGTTCAGAAAGTCGGATGAGTCTAATGGTGATTACTATGGTGTCTGTAGTGATCACTAGGGATGGCAACGCTATGCTTCCGCTCATCTTCCCACAGGACCTCAGACTCAAGTACAGGTAGAGCTGACTTGGATCAAGAGAGTGGCTGTTAGAAGACTTTATGTCTAACAACAGGACTCTGCACCATGCCACATAAGCAAGAGAACCGAGATAAGGCTATCGGACATCACTCCTTACATCTGGCTACCTAACTCCACAGACTGCAAAACCGCTTGATTGTGTGTGGCGCATTTGTGCAACTGAACAATAAAAGAGTTTGTAATACCAAAGACGAACATCAAGGCAAGGATTATGGAAGCATTCACCAACTTAAACAAGGAGACCGTGCAGAAGAGATGCAGGAGATTCTAAAGTCGACTAAAGACCATGGTTGAAGCCAATGGTAATTTTACTGAATAAATTTACTCTTTAGTATTTTAAGATATTTTTGTGTAATTTTGGTAATTGTATCTGTTAAAATGAGATGTCAGTGTTATTTTTATTTTGGGGTAATTTAGACGACAAGTTATCCATCACAACGTGTGAATATATATATATATATATATATATATATATATATATATATATATATATATATATATATTGTAATGTTTGTTACAATGGTTTATAAAAACATAGTATCACTACACAAAAATTTTCGCATTTCGGAGCCACGTTTGCCCCTCTTCTGGTGATGAGGTTAAATGAAAAATAAATGATGAAAACGATTTATTTTTGGTAATATGATATGTAAGTGAATGTGGTGGGACTGTAGTAGGATTTAGCCGGCAGTTTGTAGCCATAGTGAAATAGCCTTGGGTTAGGAGAGGGGGTGCGGAGTAGCTTAGTTTTGGACAGGTCACTTTTTAGTTTTGTCTGGATAATTTTTATATTGGGATCTAAGATTTTTTAAGGAAGGGTAGATACTTTTTACTTTACTACTATCTATGAGTGGATGGAATAAAGTTGCTATTCATGTTGTGTGAGTTTATTTTCTTTTATTTATACGATGTTCGTTTTTTTTATGTTGAGATTAAACATGGGTATTTATTACCTTTTTGGAGAGGATTATTTTATGTGAATGAGGTATTATTTGGTTAATTAAATTTTAATGAAAAATATTTTCGATGTTTACATACAACTGCTAATTCATCTCTACGGTTCAATAATTCGCCGTTGTTGGGGTACTTTAGAATGTGTAGTTTTTCACTTAAGCATAAAGGGCACATGTTGTTAAGCGAGTTGCAGGTTCTAGTTTTTTCCAGGATCTTCCATTTTACTTTGGGTTTCTGTTTTGTGTCTTTTAATTTCCAAAAATATGCAGAATGGGATGTTTGGTTTCGATATAAGTTGTTTTTGAATGAAGTTAAGTGCATGTACCAGCGCTGCTTAAAGTTGTTCTTTGTAGTTCTGATATACGCTTTATTTATAGTGGGGTTTTCTATTGAGGTTATATTGCATTGATAGACAATTGAATTTAATTTACACCTATTTTATAGTGGGCAATTGTTAGGGTTTCTACAATTGCATAAGTTTTTATTGTTGTTCTCTTTATTATTTTGGTAGTTAATTTTATTTCGATCCACGTGTTGATTTAAGATCATTTATTAAGATTAGTTATGATTTTTTCAAGGTTGTTCGTGCAACTATAACTCAGGTTAAGTGTATTTTTGTTAAAAATTTTACATAGAGGGTTGTTAGTTGGGAAATGTTTTTTAATTAAATTGAGGAACTTCTGCCCTAATTTGGTGTTTACCATTTGGTTGAAAGGAGGTGTGTACCAAATGATTTTTCTATTTCTATTTTTCCTGTTATGGTTATGGTCTGTTAGATACTTGATGTTTTGGTTTTTATAGCCACTTTTTTTAGGGGCTTATTGTAAATACTTTTATGTTTGTTAAATA
>JBBBDQ010002382.1:182500-350306 GCA_037127315.1 Ascarosepion bandense
CGCTTTAACTGGAAACAACTACTGCTTTTTAGTCTTTTGTGCCAACGTCCAAAGAGTCTGAGTTCCAGGACCATGGATTAGTTTTAAAGCTTTCATAACACCCGAGTACGCCGGGCTATACTGATAGTATTTACTAAATCAAAAGTTTACAACACAATATTTTTTTTTACAACAGCTTTTTTTTTTATAAAAGTCTTCAAATTTTACAAGAATGTTCCAGATTAGGATGGGTTTGTTTTTAGAAGTTTTCATATTCATTTTATGATTAATTTTAGGAATGATTAAAAGTATTGCGTCTTTCTTTTCCTTAAACATTGACAAAATAGAGAAAAGCAAAATATTTGATCAAGACCTCCGTAAAACTATTGTTGACCTTCATACAAATGGACTTGGTTGTAGGAAGATATCTAGTCAGTTAAATGTGCCATTGAGTTTGGTTAGTACGATAGTTTGCCACTGAACGATGTGTCATTCTATTTGTCCATAAAAGAAAAAAAAACTCTGGTCGTCCACGAAAGATAACGGAACATACGGCAAGATAATTGGCGAGAAAATTTGGCAACGAACCCCTAGTTACGCTTAAAGCAACTTCAGGGAGGACTAGAAGTAAGTGGAGTAAAAGAGATACAATGCGTCGATATGACATTATAGTGGGTTATTCGTTCTTTTTGCGTTGTGGTGCATTGGATATCGGCTCAGAACGAGAAATCGGGGAGCCGAGTTCGAATTCCAGCTGAATTCATTGCATTCACTTATGCGCAAATACCATTGGGAAAGGTATTAATCCGTCTCTTCCTTCCAGTTATGGGTTAAATAACAGGACAGATTGGGTTCTATAGCCTTGGTCGGCAACCAGTCTACCGCAGAAAGCAACGGCAACCTACTCCGGGACAATCTCCTGTCCAGTCAGTCATGTCTCTTTCGAGACATGATCGCCTAAGCGTGTATCACGTATGGCAATTATCTGACTGACTGATCCATTCTTTTCCAGTTCTAGTGATGGGTAGTTGTTTTTTGTTTTTTTTTGTTTTTTTTTTTGTGGCGAAAATTAAGTCGTTGCTATTTTTAGCACACATGGGTCGTGACCGTTTTCTGCCGATACAGGCGTATCAGGGATTGTTTAACACAAAGTGGGAGTGGTGATCGGGCCCACCGCGACACTTTATTGCAATTATTTGACTCTCGCATCTCCCTTGTAGCTCGCCCATTTGCCTCATGTAGATAATTGAAGCCTCATAACTCCTACACATATTGAGTACTCCTGACATGGACATTGCTTCGTTTTTACTGAGTAGTTGCTTTTGTAATTCAGGGAATTTTATTCCGGCAATAATCCGGCCGATTACTTGTTCTTCCTTCTCACGCTCGTCTCTGAATTTGCCTTTTTGTACCTAAAGCCTACATCTCGCCAGAAAATCGTCAATGTTCTCTGTTCCTTTTTGCGATTAATTATGCAAGTAGAAGCGTGCAATCCGAAAACTACTTTGTGGCTCGATTTGCTCTAGAAACTATAGTGGGTTATCCATTCTTTTCCAGTTTATAGTGAGGAGTCGTTCCTTTGAAGGGTAGTTGTATATTGTTGAAGATTAACAGAATTTCGCCTCATTGTAGATAGCCCACTATAAGTCATAAAATGATTATAGATCAAGAAAAGCAAATTGAGTTGAAAAATAACATTTTATATATACACATATCAATTAAGGTTTTTACAATTAAAGTAATACTTAAAGTATAGGTCCAACGGACGTTAAAATGTTCATGGCAATAAAATGCTGAAAAGAGAATTAATGCTTAGGAATGTAGGAGCGTTGTAAGTAAGGAATGTCTTTGATGTATCCGTTCCTTAGGTCAGTCAGTAGTTTTGAGACAGCGAAAGATAAGATGAGAGGGAAGGGAGGCTAGCATAGTAAGCCGCTTGACGTAGGTCAAGGGGGATACTGATTACACTCCTCCCTCTCTCGAGTCAGTCTGTGTGGGTCTGTCGGTCCGCGTCTGCCTGGCGATGCTTTCTGTATCGGCTTTTTATATCTTCTTTTTAGATCGCAGCAGATCATTTGGGAATTCATATCCGTATTTGATTCTGGGCTTCCCATTTGTCGATAGATAAAATTCGCGTAGGCTCGCGAAATGGAATTTAATATTTAATTCATTTTTAGTTTTCAACCGGAACATCTGCGCGAATCCAGCTGCACACCGACAACTTTTGGTCATTTTCTTTCTGGTCGTGAGAGTGAAAACATCCGGTACCTCGCTTTTGCTCGGTCGGTATCACCACAACATCTTTTTGAGGACTCCAAAGAAAAAAACACTTCTTAAGCGAAAATACGTTGTTGCTAGACTCGATTTTGCAAACGAGCATTGTATCCAACCTGCAGTGTTTGGGGAAAATGTACTTTGGTTAGACGAAATGAAAATTGAAATTTTTTACAAAACTGCTGTGGTAAAGGCCAGGAAATAAGAGCGCTGAATATTCACCGAAGAATACTATCCCAACAATAAAATTTGGAGGTGGATCAAACATGATCTGGGGTTGCTTTAGTGCCCAAGATCGAGGGAACATTGAAATAATACAAGGTAGTATGAACTGAGCATATTACAAGGATATTTTAAACAGGAATTTACGTCTCATTCGCTGGGCATGAAACCAAGTTGGGTTTTTCAACAAGACAACGATACTAAGCATATTGCAAAGCTTACAAAATCATGATCTATCTAAACTTATTTATAAATGGAACTTTGTCTGTGTGTGTGTATGTGTCTATGTTTGTGTGTCCCCGTTACCTATAGACTCCGAAACGGCTGAACCGATTTTCTTGAAAATTTACACAGTTGTACTATAAGCGTCTGCGAGTGTTCTTAGCTAGGTTTTGTGTCGATGTACCCCCGATAAATATCGAAAATCGATAATCGAAAAAATCGGGTTTGATACACTCATAGACAAAGACATAAGAAACGATATTCAGAAGTTTCAAGGTTGCAGTTCTTAAAATAGTGCAGAAAATCGGTAATATATATATATATATATATATATATATATATATATATATATATATAAAGGCAAGATGTTTGTGTGTGTCTGTTTATCTACCTGTATGTCTATATTTTTTCAGCCATTTCATTTTAGTTTTTGCTTCGTGGTTTGGCTCTAAGCAGGTATAATTGTAGTTCTTAGTCTCAGCTATGATGCCATTTACTCAGAGGACTTATTTAGCCTTCAAAATTCAGTTTACGACGAAAGAACTTATTTGATATCGATACCAGGAAATCAAAATTTGACTTACATCCATTAATTTTTCTTTCAGTCTACGGTTTCGCTTTAACTGGAAACAACTATTGCTTTTTAGTCTTTCGTGCCAATGTCCAAAGAGTCTGAGCTCCAGGACTATGGTTTAGTTTTAAAGCTTTCATTACACACGAGCAACGCGGGCTATACTGCTAGTATATATATATATATATATATATATCGTGCATTTGGCCACCAATGTCTCTTTTATAGTGGTTACATTAAAAAGACAGAAAAGGTATTATGGTTAATTTTTTAGGTAATGTTTCATGTGGTCTTACGATTTTTTCTTTTCAGAACATAATTTTATATAAATATATACAGTACGAGCATAAAGATCAGAATGATGTTGAGAAAAAGTTTAAATGTGAAATAACTTTTTTATTTTAAAACTTCATAGTTCATTTTATCAAGGAAAAATAAGGAAATAAAGGCAAATTATATGATTGAACTTTATATTTTGGAATTATATAATTTACTTTTATATTCTTTTTTTTTCCTTGATAAAATAATCTTTGAAGCTTTAAAATAAAAAGTTATTTCATATTTAGACTTTTTCTTAACATCGTTCTGATCTTTATGCTCGCTACTGTGTGTAAATATATATAGAGAGAAAGACAGACAAACAGACAGACAGAGTGTGGAGAGAGAGTTTTACTTTACGAAGCCATTTCCACTGAAAATACATCGGACATTTTTAATAAACCAGGATTTGCTTTTCTTTTTTTTTATTTCATTTTTTATTTATATTTAACTTTCTGTTTATTTTATTCTATTTTCATTAAGAAAGACAAAATTGGCACTTGTCCTTTCCAAGAACTATGTTGAAGGATTAAAAAAAATAAAAGACTGACAATTTACCTCGGGGACACCTAATTATACACATATATATATATATGTCAGTCATGGTCAACTCCCACAAAAGAGGAGCATTTGACATTTGAACGAAATTGATTATTTTTTGTTTTGTAAGAATAAATAAAATCATCCTAAAGACAGCGAGCAACATGCAAAATACTATCCCTCCCATCAGGACAATTTTCGTTTTTACTCATTCGCAATTGTTCCATCTATTTCACCAGTTAAACCCCTCTTTCATCGACGGCTGCCGAGAATAAATGCGCATGCGTGTCCGCTTACAAAGAAAACGTTGGCGGCACCCCGGGTGGCCTTGTTCGACAACAACAAAGAGGTGGGTAAGAACGATAAGCGCTTTCACGCAGCGACCTGTTTCAGTGAACCAGATTTTTTAAACTGCTAAGAACTGAAAAGAGAAAAAATATCATTTGTTTTCATTTTTCTGAGACAATCAGATCACTCAGGCACAAGGCCCAAATATTAGAGCACCCAGTGAAGATCAAAGGCATTTGAGTGATTTATAATTTCAGATTGTTAACCGTCGCTCGATGACAAACGTTCTAAAGATTTCTAAGATAGTCTGTAACAACGTGACAATAGTAAGACCTCAGCGAGAATTAAAATACACTAGAGAACGGTTTCTAATTCCTGCTGGTTAACCATCACACAACGACAGATGCTCTAAAGTAGGTCAGTCAGTCAGTTCAGTGCCATACGTGAAACACGCTTGGGCGATCATGTCTCGAAAGAGACATGACTGACTGGGTAGAAGATTATCCTGCAGTAAGTTGCCATTGCTTTCTGCAATAGACTGGTTGCCGACCAAGGCTATAGAACCCAATCTGTCCTGTTATTTAACCCATAACTGGAAGGAATAGATGGATTAATACCTTTCCCAAGGGTATTTGCGCGTAAGTGAATGCAATGAATTCGGCTGGAATTCGAACTCTGCTCCCCGATTTCTCGTTCCGAGTCGATATCCAATGCACCACAACACACATAATGAACAGCATAGTATGCAGAAAAAAGGCCCCAAACTTAATAAAAACGAACTTTTTCCATAAAATTGTTTATGCTATTATTAAGAGGAAAGATCAAAGTATTTTTTAATTATTTTTTTAAAATTTTTAATCCCTTCTAACACGTTTAAAATTTTGGTAATTTTTTATTTTAGTCAGCGGGTAACCAAATCGTTACGTGAGTTTGTGGTGATACCGACCGAGCAAAAGCGACGGACCGGATGTTTGCACCCTCACAATCAAAAAGCAAATGACCAAAAGTCATCGGTGCGCAGCCAGGTTCGCGCAGATGTTCCGGTTGAAAACTAAAAATTAATTAAATATTAAATTTCCAGTTCGCGAGCCTACGCGAATTTTATTTATCGGCCAATGGGAAGCCCAGATTCAAATACAAGTGTGAATCCCAAATGATCTGCTGCGATCCAAAAAGAAGATATAAAAAGCCGATACAGAAAGCTTCGCCAGACAGAAAGACAGACAGACTCGAGAGAGACGAATGTAATTAGTATCTCCCTTGACCAAGTCAAGAGGCTTACTATGCTCGTCGCCTCCACATCTCCTTTCTTTCTTCCCTGCCTCAAAACTACTTACTGACCTAAGGAGCAGATACATCAAAGACATTCCTCACTTACAGCTCTCCCACCTACCGTAAGTGTCGAATTCTCTTGTCAGCCTTCTATTAAGTTTACAATAGGAAACGTATTATTACATACCTCACTTTTTAGTTTGTTTCTTTGTTTGTTTGTTTTGTTTTTTTTTTTGTTTTTTTTTTTGTTTTTTTTTTTACGGTGACAAACGTTAATTTGGAAATTCTTGCAAAAATCAAATAATTGTCGGAACCTTAAGGAAACTTTCAGGACTTATTCACAAATGAGCGAAACTATTTTTGAAATTATTATTTTTTAAAGATCTTAGTAAAAATATACATTTTTACATCTGTTACCCACTTCACGTAAATTCATGTAATTTTAAGAAATTAAATTTTGTTGAAAAATTAGTTTTATTAGTTAAACGCAGAACTCATTAGGGAATCTAAATCAACTATTATCTTTTTTTAAACATTTTGTCTTTATTTCCGAAAATCTGCTCTTGAACCTTTTCACTCTTTTCTTTATTTTTTTCAATTGGAGTAGATGGACTAAGCTATCGCCCAGTTCACACACTACCCACGTCTATTGAACAGGTGAAGAGGCTCATCCCTTGTTTCCTGTTTAGGATGCGGTTTCCGGTTTTCTCTTTTCCAACCTTTTCACTCTTTTCTTTATTTTTTTCAATTGGAGTAGATAGACTAAACTATCGCCCGGTTCACACTCCACCCACGTCTATTGAACAGTTGAAGAGGCTCATCCCTTGTTTCCTGTTTAGGATGTGGTTTCCGGTTTTCTCTTTTCCAACCTTTTCACTCTTTTCTTTATTTTTTTCAATTGGAGTAGATGGACTAAACTATCGCCCGGTTCACACACTACCCACGTCTATTGAACAGGTGAAGAGGCTCATCCCTTGTTTCCTGTTTAGGATGCGGTTTCCGGTTTTCTCTTTTCCAACCTTTTCACTCTTTTCTTTATTTTTTTCAATTGGAGTAGATAGACTAAACTATCGCCCGGTTCACACTCCACCCACGTCTATTGAACAGGTGAAGAGGCTCATCCCTTGTTTCCTGTTTAGGATGTGGTTTCCGGTTTTCTCTTTTCCAACCTTTTCACTCTTTTCTTTATTTTTTTCAATTGGAGTAGATAGACTAAACTATCGCCCGGTTCACACACTACCCACGTCTATTGAACAGGTGAAGAGGCTCATCCCTTGTTTCCTGTTTAGGATGCGGTTTCCGGTTTTCTCTTTTCCAACCTTTTCACTCTTTTCTTTATTTTTTTCAATTGGAGTAGATAGACTAAACTATCGCCCGGTTCACACTCCACCCACGTCTATTGAACAGTTGAAGAGGCTCATCCCTTGTTTCCTGTTTAGGATGCGGTTTCCGGTTTTCTCTTTTCCAACCTTTTCACTCTTTTCTTTATTTTTTTCAATTGGAGTAGATGGACTAAACTATCGCCCGGTTCACACTCCACCCACGTCTATTGAACAGGTGAAGAGGCTCATCCCTTGTTTCCTGTTTAGGATGCGGTTTCCGGTTTTCTCTTTTCCAACCTTTTCACTCTTTTCTTTATTTTTTTCAATTGGAGTAGATAGACTAAACTATCGCCCGGTTCACACTCCACCCACGTCTATTGAACAGGTGAAGAGGCTCATCCCTTGTTTCCTGTTTAGGATGTGGTTTCCGGTTTTCTCTTTTCCAACCTTTTCACTCTTTTCTTTATTTTTTTTCAATTGGAGTAGATAGACTAAACTATCGCCCGGTTCACACACTACCCACGTCTATTGAACAGGTGAAGAGGCTCATCCCTTGTTTCCTGTTTAGGATGTGGTTTCCGGTTTTCTCTTTTCCAACCTTTTCACTCTTTTCTTTATTTTTTTCAATTGGAGTAGATAGACTAAACTATCGCCCGGTTCACACACTACCCACGTCTATTGAACAGCTGAAGAGGCTCATCCCTTGTTTCCTGTTTAGGATGTGGTTTCCGGTTTTCTCTTTTCCAACCTTTTCACTCTTTTCTTTATTTTTTTCAATTGGAGTAGATAGACTAAACTATCGCCCGGTTCACACTCCACCCACATCTATTGAACAGGTGAAGAGGCTCATCCCTTGTTTCCTGTTTAGGATGCTTTTTCCGGTTTTCTCTTTTCCAACCTTTTCACTCTTTTCTTTATTTTTTTCAATTGGAGTAGATAGACTAAACTATCGCCCGGTTCACACTCCACCCACGTCTATTGAACAGGTGAAGAGGCTCATCCCTTGTTCTTTGTTTAGGGTGTGGTCTCCGGCTTTCTCTTTTCCAATCTTTTCACTCCTATTTAGCCCCCTGTGCTTCAGTGGCGTTACTGCCTTGCTCGGGGAGATATAATTTTTAAAAAAATAGTAAAATAAAAAATGCAATAAAACTATGACATTATTCAATTTGATAAGCTTTTAATTACTTTAATAAATAATATATATTAATGACATTTTAGTCTGAAGAAAAAAAATTTTTAAAAGAATTGTTTTCATTTTTTTTTCAATTATAATAATTTATAAAGTTTCAAAAATATTTTTAAAATACTTCAAAGATTTGTTGTTACTTTATTAACTTATTAAATGAAGATTATATTTACTAATCGAACATTGAAAAATTTAATACAAATCGCCATGCCCTCGTATTTTTAAAATAATTTTTAACTTTTTTGTGTGCATTTGAAGTTTTTTTGTATAGAAATTTCTATGTGTACATTAAAAGTTCATGTGTTTCACAGTTTCTTCCTCTACAGGAAAAATTGTACATTTATGTCACTTGTGATATCCATACACTTATCTTATTTCACATCTGTCAGGCTGTTATCAAATTTCAAATATGGGAAAAGGT
The DNA here is from genome assembly GCA_037127315.1 of Ascarosepion bandense. Classification (NCBI taxonomy): domain Eukaryota; kingdom Metazoa; phylum Mollusca; class Cephalopoda; order Sepiida; family Sepiidae; genus Ascarosepion; species Ascarosepion bandense. The sequence continues at coordinate 191,116 of JBBBDQ010002382.1, forward strand.
CAAAAAGTTCAACTCTGTATTAAGAAATAGTTTTATTCTAAATTCTATGCTATAAATAAGAAATATTTGTGTAATTCTGATTAATTTAACATTAAATTTCCCAATTCTTCAAAAATAATGTGTCACAGATCTATACTTTTTGCAAGATTTTTAAACCCGAGAATTGACCTTTGTTTACAAATGTGTCAATCGCTCAAAAATGGCTAAAACAATAAATAAAAAAAATTAAACTCAACATTTTAGATTCCAGTCAATATAATTTCTGTTTAAAAAACAGCAGAGTATTTTGTTTACTGAAAATAGTAAACTTAATCATTTAGTTTCAATTAAAACTAAAATAAAAGTTTCAAGGATTTTTATTTTTTATTTTTAAACTTCAATTTAAAAGTTAGTTATCGAAAATGAGTGGAGGTATACCCACTCTAAAGGCTTATTAAAAGCCAGTCTGACACAAGGCCACAGTTGTGGAGCACCACGTGAGAATCAAAAGCACTAGAACCAGATCACAATACTAGCGCATTTAATAAAAATGAAACACACTAGAATGGTTTGTAATTCCTGCTTGTTAACCATCACCCAACGGCAGATGCTCTACAGATTTATAAGAAGCTAGTATGACACAAGGATACAATGTTAGGGCTCTCAGTGTGAATTAAAGGGACTAGAATTGTCTGTAATTCCAGCTTGTTAAAATGCAGATATGTATCAGTCTGTCACATGACCAAAATTTTTGGGGAACCAAAAGAGGATTCGAATTACTAGAATTGTGTGTAATTCCAATTTGTTATCACTTCAGAAGCTCTAAAAATTTATATGCCAGTCTGGCATAAGGCTAGAAAAGCAAGCACCCAGAGAGGATCAATGGTCAGTTAGTCAGTTAAGTGCCATACATGATCATGTCTCGAAAGAGACATGACTGACTGGGCAGAAGATTATCCCGCAGTAGGTTGCCATTGCTTTCTGCGGTAGACTGGTTGCCGACCAAGGCTATAGAACCCAATCTGTCCTTTTATTTGACTCATAACAAGAGGGAGAAGAGATGTATTCTATTATTATGTAATAATTAGTGGGTGATCAGTTTATTACTTAATAACAATAGAAAACCGATCCCCCACTTTATGACCAGAAGTCAATCATGATTCCAACTATTATATTCAGTCATTCAGTTAAGTGCCATACGTGATACACGCTTTGGGCGATCATGTCTCGAAAAGGACATGACTGACTGGGCAGAATATTATTCCGCAGTAGGTTGCCATTGCTTTCTGCGGTAGACTGGTTTCCGACCAAGGCTATAGAACCTGATCTGTCCTGCTATTTAACCCATAACTGGAAGGAAGAGACGGATTAATACCTTTCCCAAGGGTATTTGCGCGTAAGTGAATACAATGGATTCAGCTGGAATTCGAACTCGGCTCCCCGGCTTCTCGTTCCGAGCCGATATCCACTGTACCACAACGCTGGTATCATAACTAAAATTGGAGCTACGAATTCAGGATGTCAGAGTTAAAGAAGGATAGCAATTTAAGCGTTAATCCACCAGACGTCTGGTGTGAATATACAAAATGGATTAAAGATTTTAACACTACCGCCGAAGTAGACGTAGTGACATAACTTAATGAAACTTACATTCTTTTCGATATAGGTTGTGACGATCCTGAGAAATATCGTCCTCTAGCATTTATGTTATAAACCAACTATCGAGCATGTGAGCAATGATGAGGTCTTGGAAATGATGGAAACAAAAAAGAAATTAATACTGAGCATCAGGAAGAGACAGCTGAAGTTCCTGGGACACGCAATGAGGAAGGAGGGCTTGGAGAATCTGATACTAACAGGCCAGATAGTGGGAAAAAGAGACAGGGGAAAGCAACGGGTAACATATTTGAAGGACCTAATCAGGTGGATGACGGAACGAGGATTGCATGGTGTAACAGGAGGCGTGCTCAGAGCCACCAGGGATAGCGAAACGTGTAAGGCCATGATCACCTACGTCTTGAAGGGACAGGGCACATAGAAGAAGTGTATACGTATGGTAATCGTAATATACGCAGTTTCCTTATTTTTTTTATAATCATTTCACCCCAAGCAAGGCAGTATTGTCACTGGTGCACAAAGGGTTATATAAGAGGTGAGTGATGAGAAAGAGGAACAAGTTACAGATGGTGTCAGAGAATGGGTAAGAGAAGGATGAGAAAACCGGTGTGAAGAGAGCTGCGTGAGTGTAGAGTGGAAAGGGAGTGGAACAAGATACAGGGGGTGCCAGAGAAAGGATGGGAGTCAAGGAGAGATAAGAGATGGCAATTGATGTTACATATAAAATCTTAGAGATTGCATCTATCAGGGAAGCAAGTATACGAAAGAAAGTTCCACAGGTGGCAAGTGTGAGAAAAGAAGCTGTTAGAGTAGAAGTTGCAGTTACATTTGATAGTTATCACTTTCAAAGGGTGAGAACCAGGTTACCAGCCTAGTAGCTCTTATGTATGTGTGCATGCATATGTGTACATTGGATTCTCGTAGACATTTTTGTATCTATTTGGTATGTGTGTCTAATTCCTGATTATGATAGGGGAAGAAGATGTACCTGTATGTGTGTGTATGATTTTTTCAGTTTTTGTGAGAGTTGGTGGTGTCAGAACAGGTGTCGATTGAGTGTTAGCTGTATGTTGCAGTAAATTCTGTGACTGAGGAAAGAATTGTGCGTATTGCAGAGGGGAGAGGATTTGAAAATATGTGGGTGAGTAATGGCTTAATTCTGTTATTCTGGTTCACAGAGGGCTACATCGGAGGAGATTGAAAAGTTACATAGCAGGAGAGTGAAGAGAAAGAGGAACTGAAGGGGAACCAGTTCGAGGGAGTGTCAGAGAATGGGTAAGAGAAGGATGGGAAAACTGGTGTGAAGAGAGCTGCGTGAGTGTAGAGTGAAAAGGAAAAAGAACGTGACACAAGGGTTGTCAGGGAAAGGATATGAGTCAAGGAGATAAGAGACGGCAATTGACATTGGATTTAAATTCTTGGAGATTGTAGCTGACAGGAAAGCAAGTATACGGAAGAGAATTACAAGAAGATGCTACAGTAAAAGTTGCGCTTACATTTGATTGGTTTCACTGTCAAAGGGTGGGACCTAACCGCTAGTCTAGTAACTCAAATAAATTCTTGCAGAGAAGGCCCAAGGGAGCTACACTCATTGGAGCGAAGCCGTGAAAGTATTTGTAGAAAAGACAGAGAGAAGCCACATTACATTAGTGAGAAAGTAACTGAAGTTGAGCTACCAGGACAGAATAAATTATATTGCAGATTCTCCGTTGGATTTTGACAAGAACCCTAAGATGAACAGCAAGGGCATTTAACAAGATGTGACAGCAGTATTCAATGCACAGGCGGATGGCAGATTTATATATGTGCAAGATGGATTCAGACGGGAAAAACTTCCTGGCCCTACACAGTGAACTGACCTTCCTAGCAGCAGATTTACTATGAATTCAATGTAGTCATAAGGAAACGTCCGACATTCATCGAGCGAGCAGCCAGCCCTATTCGAGTTTCGCTTTTCTTCACTCCCTGACCATCAGTCTGGGATCAAAGTGTAGTATGTGTTTCTCCACATGGTAATGGTAGTATTAACCGCTTCCTTATGAGCAAACAACATTCATTTCCTAAGCAGCCAGTGCTACTCAGTTTAGAATTTTTTTTCACTTCCTGGCAATCAGGCTGGTATTAGAACGTATGTAGTTTGCTTTTGTTATTTTCTTGATGTAGCTTACAATTTAGATACTCCTCGATTTGTTTAGAAAAATGCATGACATCCACATGAAAATATTGATCTGACAAGGCTATTCAAGAACATGACTCGAGTTTTTAGGTTAATATGCAGTGGATAGGAAATTAAGAATTAAAATCAACCTTCTTTCCTTTTACAAAAATTCACATTAACGTGAGAAATCCTGGTTTTTCTCAAATAGAAAAAAGGAATAACCATGTGCGTAAAGAAAAAGTCGAAACCGGATTTCGCAAGTATATGTTAAATTGATTTTCTGACCAATGAGAGTGAGTTGCAAGACCAAAAAGGACTTAGCAATCTAGTTCGAAATTCTAAACGACTATATAAATGGCTTCGATCAGCATCATTCAGTCAGTGATGGAAGAAGCAGAGACGACAAGCTAAAATGTAACGGGAGAAACTTCAACCACGACCCGGACATAGGTCGCGACTCACATCGTTCTCTTCTCCTTCTTTCTCGTGTGATGATTCTTTTACTTCTTCTCCCTTCAAAGACACTCCTACGAACAAACGCTCATACATACATACGTACGTACCCATATACTCTTTCAACAAATTACTACTACGAACTCTTGATACCTTTAACTTTCTCATAGAGCTTTTAACTACTACCTATTCTTGTTATCCTATTCTTTTGATAAATTTCTATTTTAACATGCAAAATGTATATTTTTATTCTTACAATATTCCACTATTCCACACTATTATTACACAATCTCCAACCTTCTGCTGCCATTCCAATCTGATGAAAACCTTCTGATAATTCTGATGATGATAATTCTGGAAAAACTTGTAAGCTGTAGGGAGTTTGGTTATGTATGACACAAGGACGGATCAAATAAAACATTAACCACCTCCCTATAGTTACAAATATTTTGGTTTTGTAACAATTAACGGTGTCGGGTGAATGTAGTTGCATACAATACATGTTTTGTGTTTTTTTTTTTATTATACTGAGTTATCCGGGAATGTGCGTTGTGGTACAGTGGATATCGGCTCGGAACGAGAAACCGGGAAGCCGAGTTCGAATTCCAGCTGAATCCATTGTATTCACTTACGCGCAAATACCCTTGGGAAAGGTATTAATCCGTCTCTTCCTTCCAGTTATGGGTTAAATAATAGGACAGATTGGATTCTATAGCCTTGGTCGGCAACCAGTCTACCGCAGAAAGCAATGGCAACCTACTGCGGGATAATCTTCTGCCCAGTCAGTCATGTCTCTTTCGAGACATGATCGCCCAAGCGTGTATCACGTATGGCACCTAAACTGACTGACTGAGTTATCCGGATAGCTCATGTCAATTATTAGTCATTCATGTTCCGCCCGTCGAATTTATCGACAAATACAATGTTTACATTCCCGATTAGAGCAAACTTCAAACTATCTCTTGAGAAAGAAAGTTTAAAATGACTTAATATCAATTTTGCGTCCTTATGAAAATGGAAGACTATAAGATACATCTTAGACACTTGATACCTTTTTTTAAATTATTATTATTACCATAGAAGCAACAAAAAAGATAGGTGTTGTTTATGATAAAGATGCTTTAGCTGACAGTACTGTCAGTCAGTCAGTTAAGTGCCTTATGTGATACACACTTAGGCGATCATGTCTTGAAAGAGACATGACTGACTGGGCAGAAGGTTATCCCGAAGTTGGTTGCCATTGCTTTCTGCGGTAGACTGGTTGCCGACGAAGGCTATAGAACCAAATCTGTCCTGTTATTTGTCCCATAGCTAGAGGAGGAATAGATGTATTATATTTTTAATTAGTAATTGGTGGGGGATCAGTTTATTACTATATATCAATAGAAAACCGATCCCCCACTTTATGACCAGTAGAAACTTTCATCATGTTTGCAACTATTATATTCAGTCAGTCAGTTAAGTGCCTTATGTGGTACACACTTAGGCGATCATGTCTGAAAGAGACATGACTGACTGGGCAGAAGGTTATCCCGAAGTTGGTTGCCATTGCTTTCTGCAGTAGACTGGTTGCCGACGAAGGCTATAGAACCAAATCTGTCCTGTTATTTGTCCCATAGCTAGAGGAGGAATAGATGTATTATATTTTTAATTAGTAATTGGTGGGGGATCACTTTATTACTATCTATCAATAGAAAACCGATCCCCCACTTTATGACCAGTAGAAACTTTCATCATGTTTGCAACTATTATATTCAGTCAGTCAGTTAAGTGCCTTATGCGATACACACTTAGGCGATTATGTCTTGAAAGAGACATGACTGACTGGGCAGAAGGTTATCCCGAAGTAGGTTGCCATTGCTTTCTGCGGTAGATTGGTTACTAGCCAAGGCTATAAAACCCAATCTGTCCTGTTATTTAACCCATAACTGGAGGGAAGAGACAGATTGTTACCTTTCCCAAGGCTATTTGTGCGTAAGTGAATACAAGGAATTCAAACTCGGCTCTCCGATTTCTCATTCAGATAACCAATGCACCACAACACATATCATGACAGAACTGTACAGAAGTGGTTTACTAAGTTTAGAGTTGGTCATTGTTTCTTTTTAAACAGATAAACCTCAGTAGGGCAAAGAAAATCTCAATATATCACAAAAATATGTCTGTTACAATCTTGTAATAACACAACAAGGATGAAGATTGTTGACAGGTTGTTCAGAAAGTTCATGCCAATTTTTAGTCATTCATGTTTCAACACATCAAATTTATCGACAACTGTAATATGTTTACATTTCCGATTAGAGCACACTTCAAACTATCTCTTGAGAAGGAAAGTTTAAAAAGACTTCGTGTCAATTTGAAAAAAGGATGATGATAAGGTGCATTTTTAGACACCTGATGCTTTTTTTTTATTACCGAAAAGCAACATTGCCTCGCAAGCAACAAAAGATATGTGCGGTGAACAAGTGTAGGTGACAAAACTGTACGGAAGTCTTTCGCTAATTTTAAAGTTGTTGATTGTAGTCTTATTAATGAATAACGCTCCGGTAACCACCCCCCAACACACGCAATACAGATGACAACCAGATCAAGACATCGTTTGAGAATAACCCGATGACACAACGTGAGACTTGACAGAAACTATAAATTTATGAAAATCCACACACATAGTGAAGCTTAAGTAGTCAAATTGCAACGATGTGTGGGTTCCACAAAACCTGAGTGAAAAGAATGTTTTGGAAGACATTTCTATCTGTGATTTGCTCTATAAACGCAATGAAAATGCACCTTTTTTAATCAAACTATGACGGGTGATGAGAAATAAATTGTTTGCAATAATGCTCAGTGAAAAAGATCCTGAGACAAATGACATGAGCCAATTTTAGCGACCCCAAAAGTAGTTCTTCATCCTAAGAAAGTCATGCTGCGCATCTGATTGGATTAGAAAGGAATCCTGTACAATGAGTTTCTACCAAGTAATCAGTTAATTGATTCTAAAATTTACAACTCACAACTGGACGAATTAAAGGCAGCAGTACAAGAAAAACGCCCGGAACTGGCGAACAGGAAATATGTTGTTTTTTTTTTAGTATAATGCCAGAGCTCACGCTTTTTTTTTTGTTTTTGTTTTTTTTTTTGTTTTTGTTTTTTTTGTTTGTTTCTTTTTTTTTTCATTCATTCAGGTTCTTGCAAAATAATCTCAATAGTAAAGAAAATTTCACTCTTTGGATGACATAAAAAACACGCATATACCAACACACTCTTACGTAAGGACCGCACGTGAAACTTTCTTTTTTCCCGCGTTTATTAAGAAATATATAAACTGTTTCTCACACGTGTTTAGCTAGTTGGAAGATGTTTTTTCGGAGCGTAAGACCGAATACCGTTCGTCTCTTCCAAATCACACACACTGCTAATTGCATTCAGTCTAGGAATATGTGAAACAAGATGGCCTAATAACACGAAAAAGGGGTCGCTTTAATACTAAACAAACAAGTGAAGAGATGTGTACTTGGATACTGGCAACTGTCAGAGGGAGTCCTCTTGGTTAAACTGCGGGGAAGGCCCCTCAATATAGCTATTATAGTAGTCTATGCGCCAACAACTCAAAGCTCAGAGGACGAAATAGAATCATTCTATTCAATACTGGACAGCGCTAAGGCTCAGTGCAAAAGCCAAGAAGTTAGGATAATAATGGGGGACTTAAATGCAAAGGTAGGTAAAGATAGAGAAGGAGACACGAACGGCAACTTCGGACTAGGAGAGCGCAACAAAAGAGGAGAAAAATGGATCCAATGGTGCTCAGCCAATGACCAGGTCATTACTAACACCTGGTTCCAAGAACACCCACAACGTTTATGGACATAGAGAAGCCCAGGAGGGGACACGAAGAACCAAATAGATTATATAACTATAAACAAGAGATTCAGGAACGCAGTAGTCCAATGCAAAACATACCCAGGTGCTGACTGCAGAAGTGACCACGTCCCAGCCATCTGCAAACTAAAAGTGAAACTCCGAAGACTGAAGAAGCCCAGCATATCACCAAGACTGCAATACGACACACTAGAGGACGATCTCACCCTGCAGAAAGAATATAATAACAGCGTGAGAAAGAAATATGAAGAACAAATTGGAAAAGGATACTCAAAATGGGATTCACTAAAAGAAGCAATGGTGACCTCAGCGAACAACATAGCCCCAAAGGAAATCAGACGCAGAAGAAAAAATGAGTGGATGACCGAAGAGATCCTCCACATGATGCAAAGGAGACAAAAATTAACGCCAAGACACGGAGCAGAGTACAAAAAACTTCACAGGGAGATAAGGAACAAATGCAGACAAGCCAAAGAGGAATGGCTTAACAACAAATGTGCAGAAGTAGAGAGACTGAGCAGGAACAACAAAGCAGAGATGCATAAAGAGATAAGAGAACTGACAGGACAAAAAACCTGTTCCTCAACAGGATGCATAAAATCCAAGGAAGGGACAATCATAGTAGAGAAAGAGGAAATACTCCAGCGATGGGAAGAATACATAAAGGATCTCTTTTGCGACAAGAGAGAACAACCGAGAATACACAAGATGGATGGACCGGAAATACTAAAATCCGAAGTGGAAGCTGCAATGGCCAAAATGAAATGAAACAAAGCACCTGGCCCAGATGGCATAGTGATAGAGCTGCTGACAGCCTTAGAAGAATATGGCATAGAAAGGATTACCGACATAATAAACGAAATTTATAGCAGCGGAATAATACCAGACGACCTATGCAAGTCAATATTTATAGCGCTGCCGAAGAAACCTGGTGCAAACGAGTGCGAACTACACAGAACTATCAGCTTAATGAGTCACATTACAAAACTGATTGTCAGAATCCTGATGAATAGAGCGAGAAGCAGAATCAGGCCAGAGATAGGGCAGGAACAGTGCGGGTTCGTCAAGGACACTGGAACAAGGAACGCCATATTCATGATTAGGATGCTCTCTGAAAGGGCATTACAAATGAAGAAAGACTTGTACCTATGCTTCATTGATTACGCGAAAGCATTCGACAAAATACGACACAAAGAATTGATGGAAATGCTAGGCAACCTCGACATTTTCGGCAAAGACATAAGAATAATCAAGAATCTCTACTGGCAGCAAACGGCCTGCATACGGACAGGTAACGACCTCAGTAGATACACAAAAATTGAAAAAGGCGTAAGACAAGGATGTGTCTTTTCACCGGATTTGTTCAACCTATACAGCGAGAATATTTTGAGGACCCTAGATGACACACCAGGATTTGTTATTGGAGGCCACAACCTGAACAACATAAGATACGCGGACGATACAGTACTGATTGCGGACACGGAAAGGAAACTGCAAGATCTCATACAGAAAGTAGCAGTGGAGAGTGACAAGAAGGGACTACAAATAAACTTTAAGAAAACTGAGTGCATGGTCATCAGCAAAAGATACAACCCAAAATGCCAAATACAGGTGGGGGATAACAGAATCAAACAAGTCCAAGAATTTAAGTACCTAGGAAGTGTTCTAACAGGAGATGGAAAGTGCGACACGGAGATCCGAAGGCGAATTGGCATGGCAAAGGACGCGTTCCAGAAGATGAGCAAAATACTAACACACAGGAAGATCTCAATAGAAACGAAGAAAAGAGTGCTAGACTGCTACGTGATGTCAGTTCTTCAGTACGGCTGTGAATGCTGGACAATATCATCGAAAATGAGGACAAAACTGGAAGCGGCCGAAATGTGGTTCTACAGAAGGATGCTACGGATATCGTGGACTGAGCATACAAGCAACGACGAAGTGTTAGAAAGAATGGCAACAAAAAGGAAATTGATGCTGAGCATCAGGAAGAGACAACTGAAGTTCCTGGGACATGCAATGAGGAAGGAGAGCCTGGAGAACCTGATACTGACTGGAAGGAGAGACAGAGGAAGGCAGCGGATAACATATTTGCAGGGTCTAATCAGGTGAATGACGGAACGGGGGTTGCCAGGAGCAACAGGAGCAAACATACTAAGAGCCACAAGGGATAGGGAGACGTGGAGATCCATGATCGCCTACGTCCGGAAGGGACAGGGCACATAGAAGAAGAAGAAGAATTAGCCACATAAAATGTTTCTCTCTATCTTATAAGAACATTTCAATACATGTATAATTATATTCACTACTAATCAGTACAAACATATTATTTCCTTTTCAGGAACTTTTCTAACGTGAATATTCCGACAATATCTTTAATATCTAAGAGAGAACTCTTTTCACGACATCTTACATTCACGAATTATTCAGTTCTGTAACCTTACTTAATACAATGTTGTTATATTCGTTACATTGTGCTTTGAGTTATTTTATTTATAATTGTGGTGTTTTGGACAACCAACCTTTTCTTCACTGTTGAAATCACTACCCTGACGGTCAGACATATTGGCACCCAAGTTGTCCAGACCACTACAAGATCCTTGCCGAGAAACCACCGAAATTCCGGGACGACGGAATCTTTAAGTTAAAAAAAAAATGAAAAAGGTTGTGCAAAAAGAAAAATGGTTCATATTTAATTGAATACATATTTAATGGTACAATTTTGTTTTGTGTTGTAAGTTCCATTAAAAATTCGGCATTAATTTTCTGGACAAAACAATAATGTTTTGGAGTGACGTTTAGTTTAATCCTTTATGCAGAGCATTCAATCAAAACAAAAATGGCGACAACCATGTGAACTCGCTGAGCTGATAATCACTGATAATAATTCACAGAAATTAACGAAAAAGGATCTGTGGAGAGCCATCATCGCTTACGATGGCATATTGTGTCGTTCTGCTTAGTCTTTACTGCAGAGAAATTAATCGAAACCAACATGGTGGCAGCCATGAGAAATTGCCATCAGCATCTTTATAGCATTTCCAGTAGACAGTAACTTCTTAAATTTCCCAAAACAGGGCCAGCACAGCTATGCAACAATGCTATAACAATTCAGCAGTTAATGTGTTAACTCGGCAGTTCCGGTGTCTCTACATTCAATCTCTCTGGCGTCCGCCAATTATGTAGATTGCACATACTATTTCAAATACTTTTTACTAGTTCTTTCTTCCTTTCTTTCATTTACTCTTTCCTTTTTTCTTTTTTATTCTTTCACTTGCTCTTTCCTTCTTTTATTCTTTCACTTAATTTCCTTTTTCATTCTTTCACTTGTTATTCCCTTCTTCCTTTCTCTCACTTGCTCTTTCCTTCTTCCTTTCTCTCACTTGCTCTTTCCTTCTTCCTTTCTCTCGCTTGCTCTTTTCTTCTTCCTTTCTCTCGCTTGCTCTTTCTTTTATTCTTTCACTTACTCTTTCCTTCTTTTATTCTTTCACATACTCTTTCCTTTTTTCATTCTTTCACTTGCTCTTTCCTTCTTCCTTTCTCTCACTTGCTCTTTTCTTCTTCCTTTCTCTCGCTTGCTCTTTCTTTTATTCTTTCACTTACTCTTTCCTTCTTTTATTCTTTCACATACTCTTTCCTTTTTTCATTCTTTCACTTGCTCTTTCCTTCTTCCTTTCTCTCACTTGCTCTTTTCTTCTTCCTTTCTCTCGCTTGCTCTTTCTTTTATTCTTTCACTTACTCTTTCCTTCTTTTATTCTTTCACATACTCTTTCCTTTTTTCATTCTTTCACTTGCTCTTTCCTTCTTCCTTTCTCTCACTTGCTCTTTCCTTCTTCTTTTCTCTCGCTTGCTCTTTCTTTTATTCTTTCACTTACTCTTTCCTTCTTTTATTCTTTCACGTACTCTTTCCTTTTTTCATTCTTTCACTTGCTCTTTCTTTCTTCTTTTTCTCATTTACTCTTTTCTTTTTTCATTTTTTCACTTGCTCTTTCCTTCTTTCTTTCATTTTTTCCTTCTGTCATTGGGCGGTGGGAAATACCAGTGGCATGAAATTACCATGAATGTCGCCATACAAGAACATTTTTTGCTTTATATATTTTAATTTATTTAACGCACCTGAACTGATTGAAGTTTGCCGACCGTTGCTTTAAATACTTTTTGTCTGTTCTGTCAATTTGAAAGTCATAATTTTAAAATTTTTAATTAACCTGTGATTAAGTGTAAAGACAGATTTTGTTTTGAATTTATTAATTTAATTTTTTAAAAAGAGAGTTTTTAGTCAATTTAAAGCGATTCAGTAGTATTAAAATTGTTTTGGGGAAGATGATAGAAAATGGTTAGTTTGAAGCCTTGCTGTGTAACACAAATATTTATTAAGAAATTTTACTTGGGCCTCATTGAATTTCCCAGGAACGAACCCAAATCACAACCTGTGGGTCTCAGAGACTCGCTATGTTGAAAACCTATAATCATTACTGTATTTGTATTATAAACTAACCAGCATTTATATGTAATAGTATACAATACCTGTTTTGTGGTGTATTGTTATTACATTGGTTGCTAAGGGTATTATTTAGCTTAACCTGCACTTAGTATCGGATCAAAGCCAAAAAGAGTGAAAATTCTTTATTATCATATTTATAATAATTTATTTCTTGTCAATAACAGTTCCCCGTTTTTCCACAAACGCGATAATACATCTGTACAATTCTATAACGATGCACAATGCGATAATGTTAGCGATAGATTCTTTGAAAATACTTAGGAAGATTCTAGAACATTGTGAAAACTTGTTGTCCTTGACTCTTAATCTTGATTTTAAAATACCAAGTCTGGCACAAGGCAAAATGACACGGCTGAATTGGGTTTAAAAAGACCATGTTAAGATTTAAAGCAGAGAAAATTGCTTTGTCTAAGCACCTGCATTCAAAATCCTTTCATTGACCTGTCTCTGTTTGCAAATTTATCCCAGCTTATCATTGTGAGGCACATAGAGTGGTTGGAAATAGAAATATTGCATCATATGAAGTTTACGAGTAAAGAGGACTGACTGACTTGAAAATGAACATTTGAAATCTTGGATTTTAAGCTTTTAAGCTGCACACATGCCTTGGGTTGTGTTGTTTTGAGTATATGTCATTTGTCAAAAAAACTATATGGAAAAGTAAAAATCAAGTTAAAGTCATTTTATTCGACCTTACGTTTGTCCACCACAAATATTGAAGTCGTAATATTATTGGAAAAGCATTAAAAGCACAAAAAATCATGTTAATGTATATTGGAGTAGATAGACTAAACTATCGTCCGGTTCACTCTCCACCCACGTCTATTGAACAGGTGAAGAGGCTCATCCCTTGTTCCTTGTTTAGGATGTGGTTTCCGGCGGCTTTCTCTTTTCCAATCTTTTCACTGTTTTCTTCTTTTTTTTTTTCAATTGGAGTAGATAGACTAAACAATCACCCGGTTCACACTCCACCCACGTCTATTGAACAGGTGAAGAGGCTCATCCCTTGTTCCTTGTTTAGGATGTGGTTTCCGCCGGCTTTCTCTTTCCCAATCTTTTCACTGTTTTTTTTTCAATTGGAGTAGATAGACTAAACTATCGCCCGGTTCACACTCCATCCACGTCTATTGAACAGGTGAAGAGGCTCATCACTTGTTCCTTGTTTAGGATGTGGTTTCCGGCTTTCCCTTTTCCAATCTTTTCACTGTTTTTTTTTTTCAATTAGAGTAGATAGACTAAACTATCGCCCGGTTCACACTCCATCCACGTCTATTGAACAGGTGAAGAGGCTCATCCCTTGTTCCTTGTTTAGGATGTGGTTTCCGGCTTTCTCTTTTCCAATATTTTCACTCTTACGTAGCCCCCTGCGCATCAGTGGCGTTATCGCCTTGCTTGGGGTGATATGATTAAAAAAAAATATCATCATGAATGTCTGAGAGTTTGACATGTTGAGGTCTTCCAAAATTCTGTTCTTTTATTACCTTTTTTACTCACTAAATCTTTCAGTTCCACTTTCACTTTCACTAACTACTTGCGTCTTAGTAGCATTATCACCTCGTTTGTTATGCGAAGATTAAAAAAAATGAATCCTTAAATTTGATAACTGACTTGGAAAGATATCTCTAAAAAAAAACTATTTTATGTTTAAGATTTTTAAATTTACTTCTTAGGTCTTTAAAAGCGCGAAAAATTACTGTTTACACACAGGAAATCATTTTTCTTTTAATGCGAAATAGCTTTAGGCTATTATCTTTCAAATAAATTTCTAATATCTTTCAAAAGCAAAGAAGATATTTAAATTATTTAAAATTTCCTTTTTACGTGGGGTAGAGGGGAAAACCGTGGTGGTACCTAGAAAAGACATATCAGAGACACTGTTTGGTGTCAGTGAAAAAAAGAAAGAATAAAAAACAAAGAAAACAGACAAACGAAGAAAGAAAGAAAGAAAGAAAGATCTGAAAATACTAAATAAACAATTAACTATTTAGTTTTGATCGCGAGGAAAGGCGGAAAGATGAAATCAGAGGCGCTGGTTGATTTTAGTGAAAGAAAGAAAGAAAGAAAGAAAGAAAGAAAGAAAGAAAGAACCAGACAAAGGAAGGAAGGAAGGAAGGAAGGAAGGAAGGAAGGAAGGAAGGAAGGAAGGAAGGCATTAACACTACCTAAGAAACAATGGACTATTTTGATCACACTGAAAGACGGAGAAGACGTTTTTTGTGTTTCAATTAAAAAAAAGAAAAAAACTAGAGGAGGCGATAATGTTTTCATGTGTTTACCGTCTGCTTCAATGAAATGCAAATCCTTGGCATATTTCAAATATTTTCATTTGTACCCTCTTACTTCTTTAACTACTAGGGCATATTTCCATAGAAATAGGAGAATTTCCATCGTAAAATTCGACATGGTCTCATTTAATCATTAGATTTAATATTATGAATCATCAGAAAATTCGAATAGCAAAACCATGTAATTTTCATGGGTGTTTCGATTTGTCATTATGTTTGTTTTTCTTGTTTTCTTACGCGCTTATCTGAAGCAGTAAAAGAAACCCTTTTCCTTAAATATTCTGAGATTAGTCGATCCAACCGAATGCAATGATGGCGTTTCCAGCTTTTGAAAAGGTTAAAATTCAAACTGATGTTTTTTCCTTCTTTTTACAACTGCCATTTTGTTTTAGCGACTGATAAAATAATTCAACTATGATATCACTGGTGTGTATAAGGTTTTACAGACGCCACTGATATCACCCTGCTTGACATTTTTATTGAGAAAATTGTTTTAATCAAATAAGAAAAAAAAAGAAACTGAAAAAATAGATCGTAGATATTCATTTGCAAATATACATCATCCTCTATAAATGTTTGTACCTCCAGAAATTTATAAAGATCGAATTTCTGCTTGCACTGTAACACGTGAAAAGCGACACGTTGTAGCCTGATTTCTGTTAGCGCAATACCATTACTCATCTCGAATTTCAAGGATAAATTTGCCACTAAATAAAAGTTGTATTGTATCGACATTCATGCTTGCGCCTATAATAATGATCTGATTTTGTATGGTTATTTTATTTTTACAGTATTTACGTTATTCGGACTATTCTCCTCATTTTTGTTGCCATTTGTATGACTCTTTGGCCGTTGTACGCTACGGCCTTCTTCAGGTGCTAGGAATTTCGAACCGAACCCTTTATTACAATCACTGGGGTAAATAATCTTCGTTTCTTGCGTTGTAGTCGCTCTACTACGCAAAGAATGAAATTCATATACCCCAGTGAATGTAATAAATGGTTTGGTTCGAAATTCTTAGCATCTGAAGAATGCCGGAGCGTACAACGGCCGAAACGTCGTACAAATGGCAACAAAAATGAGGACAATAGTCTGAATAATGTCAAAACTGTAAATACTACCTCATCTGAGAAATATAGACAGAGACTATTGGTGTTAGCCGAAACTAATGTTCTCTCCAGGATTTCAGAGCCCGGATGAAATAATATAAGCCGACAACTCAACTCTACGCTGGAAGCAAAAGAGGCGGTGAGAGTGACAATAGACGCTACCGCGGAAAAACCAGCCATGCATGACGCGTGAAGAAGTAGTTAAGATGTCACTTGTTAATTATATTTCCGCCCTGCTTAAGGCCAAGAAAAACACAGTAGACTGACACTAACCTATTTATAATATTACTATTCCCACTAACACGGTCTGTATTCAAAACTAACCCGATCAGAACATCAGTAGTCTCTGTCTATATTTCTAAGATGAGGTAGTATTTACAGTGCTAAGTGCCCCCCTCTTTCAGAGTTCCACAATCGTCACTGGGTACAAGGCCACAAAAGTAACTTTATGTATCGAACTCAGTAATCATTAGTCGTGACTTACATTGCATTATAGATAGAGTATTTCTATTTTGTGAGCTGTTTTGTTGATTTTTTCTTTTCTGGTGGAATTTCAAAGATCGAAAAAGAAATATTTCTTATAATAACTGCTTATTATGAAATGATGTGTGAAAAAAATCCTTTCAGTTTAACGTTATTTTAAAATCTGCAAAATCATATTCGCTAATAGTCATAATAAGATTAAATCAAATGTCTAATATCAATAAAAACTTTCCGAATTGTTTCTGCGTTCCAGGATTTTTTTTATTTATTTAAATATTCTTGAAGAACACAAAAGAAATCGAATAGATTTAAATAAAATAAGATTTACCATCTACAATCTGTTGTGCTTATCTCTCACTGTCCACGATAATCCCGTTCTATTGGAAGCACCGGTTACTGAAATCTCTTCTCTTTGTGTCTCAGAAATATCTTCAGGGAGCGTTCATTTTCTCCCGATTCCTTGGCTTAAACTTCATAATCTTTGAATCTTTTCAAAAACTAAACTTTTAAACCTTTCTCGAGATTCTGTACAAAGAAATCACGGGTATCCACCGAGATAAACGGATTTAGACGCCAACACGACCACTGTTCTTTATCCCTGATTTCGACAATGTTCGATATCCTTGGGGAACAGCTTCTGATCATTAATGTTGTGGCTTATCTATTAAAGATATAACAACAACAACAACAATAACAATTTCCTTTAAACGCAGCAAAAAATATCTGACAAATTTTATCGGGTACAAATGATTCCTCACAAAACTCTATTGAGCCTCCTGACCGTTGTACCCCGAAATATTATCACACCTTGGGTATGACAATAAACTACATCGGATAGCAAGGCCTCTGATCGAGAGGTTCTGAGGAGCATCGAACTACCACTTAATTGCGGTTGTATCCGGATCAATCCTGTTAGGATGCCAGCTATGGACAAATCGTGGACCTCTAAACAAAACCAAAACCCTGTGAAAGTATAAAATATGAGCATTACATTTTTATATTCAAAAATATCATACATTTTTATAGTAAAATGACCAACAATACATTTTATATCAAAATGACTAAAAATATATTTTATAGCAAAATGACCAGTAATACGTTTTGTAGCAAAATGACCAACAAAATCTTTTATAGCAAAATGACCAACAATAATTTTTATAGCAAAATGATCGACAATATATTTTATAGCAAAATGACTAAAAATACATTTTATAGCAAAATGGCCAATACCTTTTTATTACAAAATGATCAATAATACATTTTTATTGCAAAATGACTAACAATACATTTTATAGCAAAATGACAAAATAAATATATATTGTAGCAAAGTTACAAACAATATATTTTATAGCAAAATGATCAACAATACATTTTTAAGTAAAATGACTAACAATATATTTTATAGCAAAATGACCAAAATACATTTATAATAAAATAACCAACAATACATTTTATAGCAAATGACAAAAATATATATTTTAAAATAAAATGACTAACAATACATTTTATAGCAAAATGACCAAAAATACATTTATATCAAAATAACCAAAAATACGTTTTATAGCAAAATAACCAAAAATACTTTTTAACCCTCTAGGGCCATTCGTATTATATTTGATACAGTATTTCCCTATAAGGAAACATTTGGTATTTCCCTATAAGGAAACATTTGGTATTCATTGACTGAGCAGTCAGTACTGCTTTCATTTGAAATTTATAAAATATTTCTCTTAAAAAATTTTTCAGGAAAATATTTCTTTCAAGGCTTGTTTTCATACTGTATCAAATATGATACGAATGGCCCTAGAGGGTTAAAACAAAATTACAAAAATATATATTTTATAGCAAAATGACTAAAAATACATTTTCTCTCAAAATGACAAACAATACATTTATAGCAAAATAACCAACAATATATTTCCTAGCAAAATGACCAACAATACATTTTACAGCAAAATGACCAACACTAAATAATTTAGCAAAATGATTAATAATACATTTAATAGCAAAATGACCAACAATAAATGTTAACTGTAGTTGAAGACATGCAATTGTGTTCAAAATATTTAGATTAGAGGTTGAATACCAA
Organism: Ascarosepion bandense; assembly: GCA_037127315.1. Classification (NCBI taxonomy): domain Eukaryota; kingdom Metazoa; phylum Mollusca; class Cephalopoda; order Sepiida; family Sepiidae; genus Ascarosepion; species Ascarosepion bandense. The sequence goes on from JBBBDQ010002382.1 coordinate 209,669, forward strand.
GAGAGTAGGAGGAAAAACGAGAATTTAGCACCTCCTATTTGGAGTGATGACACGAGATGTAAAGTGGATCAAGCTGAAGTTAAGAAGAGAAGCGATTCCTGTGACTACTCAAAAAAAAGGGGGTAATTTTCCAAATTTGAAATGTTAACTGAGATTTCTGAAATAGTGGACAAAGAACCTTGTTGGAATTAATGCTAAAATTGGGAAATTCTTTAATCCTCAGAACCCTTCGGCCCCACATCAGTTCTTCGGGAATCCACGTCAGCTGCCACCAGATATTCTTAGTTTAAAGAAGGTTGAACCCAGCACTTCCAAAATTTTGACGAGACACAGTGTCATTATAGAGATTGATGCGGGATGGGTTAATTTTTGTCTTACTAAGAACAGTATAAACCAATTGAATATTGATTATAAATACTTTCACGGCTTCTGCTCCGATGAACTTAGATCATTGGTGCCGCCTAGGTACGAATTTACACGAGATACTAGATTAGCAACTAGGTCCCACTCTTCTACAGTAAAACAGATAAGATGTAACCGTAATTTCTATTCCAACAGCTTCTTTTCTCGTGCTTCCCGTTTGTGGAATTCCCTTCCACATGTCTGCTTTCCCGACAGCTACAATCTCCAGGAGTTTAAATGTAAGTTTCAATAGACACCTCCTATCACACTTGCATCTATTCTTCCAACACTCTCACCATCTATCCAACCCTCATTCTCGGTATCCTTACCCGTCTATCACCCTCTTTCTGACATTTCCTATATCTAACCATCCTTTCTCACCACTTTCCCCTCTATGTAACCCTCTGCACAATAGTGGCAGTGAAATGCCTTGCTCGGGGTGAAACGATTATAAAAAAAATATATAAAAAAAACTATTCTTTTGTTTTTATTTTTTCTTCTGAAGACATTGCTTCCCTTAATAAAGCTTCCGACATGGTTCAACCCAGCGCTTCAATTACTGCAACATTCGATCTTCCACTAGAATCAGATCTAGAATACAACGTGGGCAGAGTTGGTGTAGATCGAAGCGACCAGCTATTAACAGCCAGCCTGGTCCGGCGTCAGTGTCCAGTGCAGGATTAACCCGTCCGAAAGGCTTATATTAATTGATGCCGAGACCAGGATTTGACCCTGTGTTGCTGACCGAGGAACAGCGACCAAGCACCTGAATCAACCAAGAGAAGACAATGAAAATGTATTGTTACGAGGATGCATCTTGTTATAGTGGAACATCCTACCACCCCCGAGAATGGAATGCCCTAGACTATAAAGGACGGTGACACGCGGAGAAAAGCAACCGTCTAAGGCGAAGGCATTCTCTATTTTATAGTTTATTCCGTTCCTACTCGTTGATTGCTTATCTGTATCTTATTGTTAATTGTACAGTAGTACAATAAATCCGTTATATCGTATTCCTGTGTCGAGTACCATTCTTCCACTAATCTTTACACTGATATTCCTTTCCAGGATATATCACATTTATATATAAAAAATAAGATTAATAATATATAAAAAGTTATTGTAATGAATTCTATTGTGTCCCAAGTGTCATTCCAAAAACATTTTTAATTCATAAAGTAGTACAGAAATTAGGAATAGAACGCTTTGGAAGGGTCTAGAATGTTCCGGTAGAATCTAGAGAGTTCGAAAGATTCTAGAAGTATGCAAATTAGGTGTTAGCCCCTATAAAAATAGGTTTTGAGCAGAGAACAATCTGTTGTCACCAGGGTCTGCTGATGTCATCAACTCCGGTTGTGATTCAAGGATTTATATCCAGCCGAAAGGATCAATAAGAAGTTGCTGATCAACAAAAACCTGAAAGAGAAACTCATGGAACTATATGAGTAAATACACATATTTGAGGGCTTACGGCCATATCACGTTGAATACACCGGTTCTCGCTCGACCACCGAAGTTAAGCAACATTGAGCCTGGTCAGTACTTAGATGGGTGACCGCTTGCGAATACCAGGTACTGTAAGCGTTTAGTGACGGATGTGCGTTGTGGTGCAGTAGATATCGGCTCGGAAAGAGAAATCGGTGAGCAGAGTTCGAATTCCAGTTGAATACCCTGCATTCACTTAAGCACTGGTACCCTTAGGAAAGGTATTAATCCGTCCCTTCCCTCCAATTATGGGTTAAATAACAGGGTAGGACTTGGGGACACTACCCTTAAAAACAAATCCCAATGAATCTTGTTACTCGAAAAGAAAAGTATTACTAGACACAAAAACTTATATAAAAACAACAATAAATTGTTGAAAGAAAAAGGTATTACCAGCAATAAATAAATAAAATTTAGTTGGCAATAAATGACCCACGAGGTTGATATGCCATAAAACAAAACAACCAACCAACATATTTTTGACTATTTCATTGACCATACTTAAAATATTTCTTTATATACTCATTTGAGGATTTTCAAAAAGTATAGCACTTAACTTCCTAGTCTACTTAACTGGGTAAAGAAAAAGATATTGATCTTACCTTCACCTTCTCTCCTCGTAACACTTGCCAGTAGTAAATTCTATGTTTCTTGTTTTGAATGCAACAAAAATTGTTTATTTGTAAATATTTTATTTGGTGTGTTTTATAAATTAAATATTTGTCTGTGATTTATCTCTGAGTTTTGGTCATTCATTTTTTCCCCTTTTGTTACACTGTTGGGACGCCCGCGCCTATTGGATACTAATAACCTTTGTAAATACTATTTTCACGGAATACAACAATTAACCTATTCCTGTTGTTGAGTTATTTATTCTTACTCACGACACAACGTACACTTAACACCTAACATGTATAAAGAGGACAATTCGTTATATGAGTAGAAACCGACGGATTTTAGTCGATTGATTTTAAGATTCTGAAACTGTGGGCCAAGTAAATTGAAGAGGCAGGAAGCTGTTAAGTTTCACTGTATTTTTCTTTTCTCGTGTTGAGTTTCTTTTTGCACCTCGCCGATAGATTTTTTCTTTTCTTTTTTTTCTTTTTTTTTTTTTTTGTTACTAGATTTTATCGGATTGTCTCTGTTTTTCCTTGTTTTCGGTTGATAAGTTGGAATGAGCGACGCCGTGTCTTATGTCAGAACTGACGTCTATAGATGAGAACGAGGTGAACAGACATCAAGTGTCGAATACCTTTAAAAATCTATTAGGGGTAATCAGCGTGCCATCGTATAGAGAAGACCCGGTGGAGTTTTGAAAAAATCTGTTTGACGGCGATTGAGAAAAAACAGCTCATCTACGAAGTGTCTCAGGGGAAACAATGATTTTAGCGTATGATGCAACTGATGGCCCGGTTTCCGTTTTCTTTTTTTTTTTCTTTTTTTTTAAGAGTTTTTTTCAGAGAGGAGGAGGTGGGACTTAGCGAAAGACCCTGGGTTGAGCTACAGAAACTGCTGATAAGCGAATATGCAGATGAGGAGACGGGGATAGAAGCCATGAGTGGCCTCATGAGACACATCAAGGCAATGTATGAAACCTCAGGAGGATTAGAAGAAAAGCAATGAAATTGTTAGTCTTAGCTTTCCCCGAGTAAATAAGGGAAAATGTTGCCATTCAGAAGCAGTTGGCGGAGTTGTGTGTCAATGCACTGGAGAAAAAGCGCATCAGACATGATGTGATTAGAAAGATCTCCGACCAGGTTGTCAAAGGTCTATCCTTTTGTTTTGTTGCTATCACAAGATTAATTTCTTGTGAGTTTAAGAGGACATTATTAAGCAGTAACAGTTGTGAACAACATCCGTTTCTTTCCTTCTTTTTTTTTTAAATATAGACACTGCTTTATTGTTTTTCTTTAATAAAATTGATTTCATATCATAAGTCTTTTTCTCTCTTCAATTGTGTAATGGTAACGTATACGTGAAAAGCCCTTTGTTGGAAGTGACGAACAAAATTTTCACCATTCGTTACCGAAAGCATTTAGTGAGAAAGTTTGGAAGAAGACGCGAGCTGGGGGAGCTCACTTTCAGAGTCAGGGGGTTAACGATCTAAAGTTAGCTGAGGTAGATGATTAGAAAAGAGCTGATCAATAAAATAAGAAGAGAAAGAGGAAAAGAACGACCAAAGATGGGCACAGATAACGAATCCGAGGAAGAAGGAAGATGGATGATGAATCAACCGGAAGTTGATAAGAAGGAAGATGGATGATGAATCAACCGGAAGTTGATAAGATGTTGTAACTTCGTTGGTTATTGTTGAGACTTAAAAAGTTACTGACATGTTGTGGCATCACACGGTTTTACTCGGGCAACCAGACTGGCAACAAGGTCCCACCTTTTTACAGTTAGATCTACCAAATGCAGGTGACAATTATACTCCAGCAGCTTCTTATCTCGCGCTTCCCGCTTGTGGAACTCCCTTCCATATACTTGCTTTCCTGACGGCTACAACCTCCAAGAATTTAAATGCAAAGTCAATTCCCATCTCTTATTCACTTAACTCCAGCCCTTTCCACATCACCCCGTGTATCTTGTTCTTTTCCTTTCTCTCTACCTTCGTAACTGCCTTCACTCCTTCTTTTGATCTTTTTCTTTCACACCCTGTAGCTGGTTTGTTTTTGTCTTCACTCTCCCCCTGTCTAAAACTTTAACTCTCTTATGTAGCCCCCTGCACATCAGTGGCGGTACCGCCTAGCTTGGGTGAAATCATTAAAAAAGAAAAAAGAAGAAGAAAAAGGTTGTATTGTCTTTGGTCTTGTTATGTTATCTCTGTTACTCGTGTATTTGTAGTAAGAGTTATTACTACGCGGTGATATTCTGCTATCTTGCTATTGACAAGATAGTTCACGCGATATAGTACTGTATTAAGAGGTCCCCCCCCCCCTGATAATAGTAGTATCCTCTAGTGCAGGGGTCGGCAAACATTTTAAGCCATCGACCCCCTCATGGAGTACTTGATCTCATATCGACCCCCTATTATGCAAAATGTCTACGGCTATATCTTTATGAATACACCGGTTCCCGTCCGATCACCGATGTTAAGCAACATGGAGCCTGATCAGTACTTAAATGGGTGACCATTTGGGTATACCAGGTGCTGTAAACGTAAGAATGGTCCACCGGTTCTCTAGTTTTGGGGGTTGGGCGCAGAGCTAACAACCCTGCCCCGTAAAAAACAGTTTGTTACAGAAACAGCAACAAAAAGTTACTGTCCTATGCACCATTGGGTGTGATGGATAAATGATGATGATGATTGTGCAAAATATATCTCTTGCCCATGCCCTGGTGGGCTTCCCTTTGTTCAGGCTCGCCTTTTTGTACATTCTTAACATGGTTTAAAAATATATTACTTTGATCTCCCATCCTTGACATGACGGGTAAAATTTATTCAAAATTATCTATTCAAAGGTTGAAATGAATAAATCATACTTATACTCACCAATAAGGCCACTTTTAAGTGTCTTTACCTGTAAGCACTTGGCTTCTCGTAACAATATAAATGCTTTCGGTAACGAATAGTGAAAATTTTGTTCGTCACTTCCAACAAAGGGCTTTTCACGTATACGTTACCATTACACAATTGAAGAGAGAAAAAGACTTATGATATGAAATCAATTTTATTAAAGAAAAACAATAAAGCAGTGTCTATATTAAAAAAAGAAGGAAAGAAACGGATGTTGTTCACAACTGTTACTGCTTAATAATGTTCTCTTAAACTCACAAGAAATTAATCTTGTGATGGAAACAAAACAAAAGGATAGACAAGAAAGGAAAGATAGAAAGGTAGAAGAGAAGATATTGTCCACTTACAGTTTGGTAGATCTTACAGTTTTAATTCGACATTCACATTCTTATCATTACTTCTTTTTTTTTTATTTAGTCGAATTTAAGAATAGTCTCAAAAAAGTTCTCTCCCTTGTATCGTAACATCAAAGTCTATTCCTTTTTTGGGGGAGAATGTCTGTCTTTTTTCCAATATTGCAGTTTGTTGAATCTTAATTTACAAAACGATTCATTCCTCCCTCAATCCACCAATATTAACTTCTTCCTTTCATCCTGAACTTAGGATAATCCTTTTTTCAACTGTTAAATCCAGTTACGACTGTGCTGGGATAATCATTCAGTCTCAGCATTCACTTAGAGACCTGAATAAGAACATGACTTAATCATAGACGAAAATTCGTTCCTTTATTTACGTCTAATATCGACGGAGGAGAATCTACATGACTAAATCTTTAGTCAGCTTTTCTTCTTGAGTCATGAGTTCTTGTGACTACTTTAATGTCCAGTCAGGACAGAGTTGATTAATCCACAAGACCTCTGCATTTCTTCAGAGACCAGAACATTGCATCAGGTAACTTAGACGCCGGCTTCTTCCTCATGTCTGTTCTTTGTCGAGTCTTTTCGTCAACTGGCTTCTTTATTTCAAATTTCTTTCAAAAAGGCGGGAAAAGGTTATCCAGACCATTCAGAATGCAGAATCCGATCACATGACATAGCAGTCAAAGAAGTCGAACAATACATCGAGAGGAAAAGAAGAAGAAATAGAAACCTATAGAAATAAAATTTTAAAAAAATTTCTGAATTATATGTAATCATTCGTCCTAATTTCCTTTTACCCCCTTTCTTTAAAACAAGAAATATTCAAAGAAATTTATGAAAAATAGTAAAATTACTTACTTTGATTTTCTTGGATTGGTTAATGGGAAGGATGTGTTTGATGAGGACAAGCCAATGCACTGACATTGGGTCGAATGTTGGTGAGCATTAAATGTAAGTCACCACGTTCTTCCAGGTTTATTCTATTTCTCTCCTTTGCTAAAATTGAATTTGCATGGCTAAAACCTGCTTCAACCATATATGAACCAGGGAATGCAAGTAAAAAAGGCTCAACGGCTGAATTAAGTTTTGGGTACTTATTAGTATTCACACTGCTCCAATACTCACAGAGAGTAAGGCCTTTAAACAAGGATTTAGCTTCAAGGTCCGCACATATATCAATGAGCTTCTCTTGCAAGTAAAATTCAATGTCTGAATTCTCCATCTTCAAATCAAAAGGTGTTACAATCCAGTCAGGTACATTCATTTCACCCAAATCCTTGAAACGTACTTTAAAGTCTTCCTTTAATTTTTCTAGGTGATTAATGTATATCTCCAGCTCACAATCTGAATTTTTTTCTTTTTCTCCAACTTCCAGTTGTCGTAAGATTGAAAAGTAGCTGAAATCTCTGCGAGCCATTGAAGATTTAAATATGCCTATCTTGGTTTGAAAGCCTATTAAGATTGTTCGGGCTTGAATGATTGTAGTTTCTGTGTCTTGCAAACGTTTCTGTAATTCATTAAATTTTGAATATAGGTCTGCCAAATAAAAAAGATGATTTTTACATTTTTTCAATTTGTCACATAGTGATCCATCCACATCCGTGAGAAATTCAACAGTTGAGTCGTACAAATCAACAAGTCTTTGAGGAATCCCCTCGCGACAACCATCTTACTTCCGTATGTAAAATGAGTTGGTTATACGTTTCGTCATTTTTTTCGCACAACATTGCAAACAGTCAAAAACTCAGAGGATGTACTTTAATCTTATTCATTGACCTAATAAACACTTTTAAAGCAGCATGCAGTTCGCTACTTAAATTCTTGGCTACTAAATGGCTTCTATGTAATACACAGTGAATAGTTCGCACACCGGGAACCTTTCCTTTCAGCAAGGATGCAAATCCTCTGTAACGACCAATCATTGCTGGTGCTCCATCGGTAGCCACTGCAGTAATATTTTCAATAGGAACATTCAGTTTATTCAAGTAATCCTCTAGGCATCGCAAAATTGTCTCGCCTTTTGAATCAGCTCTGAGGTACTTGGCAAACAAAAACTTGTCAATGATACACTTTAGACTCGGACTTTTCTATCTCACATAGGTCATGAGAATATTTGAACTGCCGAATGTTGACTCATCGAGTTGAAAGGAAAATTTGGAATGTTGCAGCTCTGACCCCAAAGTTTTCTCCACATCGTCACTCATCTCATCAATTCGCCGCCTCACTGTCTTGCACATTTTAAAATACGTTCAGAGTCTTGCTTCAGAACAATTTCACACACATTTTTAATAGCTGATGTAATAATCTCCTCAGTAATGGTATGTGGTTTTCTTTTTTGTGCTATGTTGAGAGCAATATTGTAAGATGCTTTCAGTCCATCATAACCAACAGTGACAGGTGCTTTAATAAATCTCTTTAAAGTTGGTCGTTTTGTGATCTTCTCTTTCAACTCCTTAAAAAAATCAAGATCCTTGTTCTTCTTGTCACAGTGAATTCTTTCAAGGTGATCTTTCATCTTTGCAGGCTTCTTTACATCGTTACTAAAAGTCTTCTCACATAAAAGGCAGAAAGACACTGTTTCATTAGTAAATGATGGTATAAATCCAAATTTTAGATATTCTTGCGAATACTGTCGACATTTTTTTCTTACTATCACGTGTAGACTTCGCGTGCGTCACGCTTTCTGATTGGCTCCTGATTAGGGAGAAGCAAGCGGCAGCCAGACTGAGCAAGTAAATTTGATTGATTCAAAGTGTGTTTTCTCAGTGGCGCGCGTATTCACTGAAGACCGGCAACACCTTGTTAGTTTCTTTTTGGAGAAGCAGATGAAATTTTTTAAGTTGAGAGTAGATTTGATTCAGCCATTTTGATGAAAAAAAGCAAGAGAGAATTGCAGTGTGGCTGTGTTCATTTTCGACTGTAGTCTGATGTTGAAAGAAAAAGAAACTTTTTCTATATTTCTAAATTGTAAAAAAGAAATGTAGCATTTCATAAAAATAACAAGTTATGAAATGAAACCAAAGAAATAGATTGTTAAAAAAGAAAAGAGGGCTTGGAGAACCTGATACTAACAGGCCAAATAAAGGAAAAAGCTTACAGGGGAAAGCAGCGGATAACATATTTGAAGGACCTAATCAGGTGGATGACGGAACGAGGATTGCATGGTGTAACAGGAGAAAGCGTGCTCAGAGCCACTAGGGATAGAGAAACGTGGAAGGCCATGATTGCCTACATCCTGAAAGGACAGGGCACATAGAAGAAGAAAATATATGCCAACTGTTTATAATAAATTATAATGTGGACATAAAGTGGGGGATCAAATCTATATAATAATCAATATATAAACTGATCCCTCATTTTGTAGGTATGCTAGTTTCTATACATTTATATTCTAGATTTATGGACTTGAGCAGGTGGATGACAGAACGAGGGTTGCATGGAGTAACGGGAGAAAGCGTGCTAAGAGCCACCAGGGATAGGGAAACGTGGAGAGCCATGATCGCCTACATCCTGAAAGGACAGGGCACATAGAAGAAGAAAATATATGCCAACTGTTTATGATAAATTATAATGTGGATATAAAGTGGGGGATCAAATCTATATAATAATCAATATATAAACTGATCCCTCATTTTGTAGGTATGCTAGTTTCTATACATTTATATTCTAGATTTATGGACTTGAGCAGGTGGATGACAGAACGAGGGTTGCATGGAGTAACGGGAGAAAGCGTGCTAAGAGCCACCAGGGATAGGGAAACGTGGAGAGCCATGATCGCCTATGTCCTGAAAGGACAGGGCACATAGAAGAAGAAAAAGTACTTTTGAGATATCGTTTCTTCTTTATGTCTTGTGTTTCTTCAGAACATAGTCGATCATGAACTTCCCTTTGCCCTATCCCTTCTCGCTCACAATACCTGTCTTCTTGGTATCCATTCCAGACCCCACTTCGCTATCCACTCGCTCAAACCCATCAAGTATGTCACGCGCTGCCTTTCCTTGTCTCTCTTTCCCTCTATCCGTCCTTTGAGTGTCAGATTCTCCAAACCCTCTTTCTTCATTACGTTTAATGTCATAACCTTACCCATTCCAGAGCAGGGATTAGGAGTAATTGCAAAATATCAAATTGAGACAGAGTATATAGCTTTGAGGTCGGTAAGAACAAAGTTTATTTTGAGGAGAAGCAAGAAAAATATAAAGCCGGTGCTTTGGGGAGGTTCTACCTCATTAAGTCCCATGTATGTGACGGTTCTACCTCATTAAGTCCCATGTATGTGACGGAGGTTCTTAATGAGGTTCTACCTCATTAAGTCCCATGTATGTGACGGTTCTACCTCATTAAGTCCCATGTATGTGACGGAGGTTCTTAATGAGTTTCTACCTCATTAAGTCCCATGTATGTGACGGTTCTACCTCATTAAGTCCCATGTATGTGACGGTTCTACCTCATTAAGTCCCATGTATGTGACGGAGGTTCTTAATGAGGTTCTACCTCATTAAGTCCCATGTATGTGACGGTTCTACCTCATTAAGTCCCATGTATGTGACGGAGGTTCTTAATGAGGTTCTACCTCATTAAATCCCATGTATGTGACGGAGGTTCTTAATGAGGTTCTACCTCATTAAGTCCCATGTATGTGACGGAGAATCAGAAGTTTGTGCGGTTGAATGAAAGGAGATAAAGAGGGAATTAAGAAGAATTGTCAGTTGGAAACATTGACAAATACAATATTACCACAAGCTATCAGTATATCTTGATAGAGTCTGATAAGTTGTTACACATATTAATCTGTCTAGAGCAGCGTTTCTTAACCGGGGTTCCTCGGAACCCTAAGGTTCCGTAAAAGGTCTCTAAGGGTTCCAAGAAAACAAATGAGATAAGCACTTTTGACTTTTTATTTAATTTCACATACGTAATATTACTAAGCACGCACAATATATTATGGGTTATTGTAATAATGTGATATGTCCATCATCCCATCTAACCTATTATGTTATCAAAAAAATATAACAATCATTAGGAATATATTTAGTGATGTCTGTACGGTACCAGTGTATACAGTTTCACCTAGGTACCTCCACTCATTCGCTAAAAAAACAACAAAAGAAAACAATTAAAAAATTTTTTTAAAATTGTTTACATGGGGATTAGTTAGGACTTCATAGAGACATTGAGGTGTTATCTGTAGTAGTGAAGTGTATGTATGTTGAAACAAATTAGTTTGATTTGGCCTTCTTAGATATGCTCACTATAAGAGGGGTATAAAACAAGAAAATCAAATTGTAAATAGAAACAACAATTTTGTATACATATAATTAAGATTTTTACAAATAAAATTAATGTGTTTTGGTTTATACAAGGTCGTTAAATGTTCGTAACAGTCCTTGCAAGAAGGAGCTCATGTGTATGTAGGCAGGAACGTATGTGTGTGTGTATGTATGAGCGTTTGTTGGTAGGAGTGTCTTTGAAGTATTCGCCCAGTCTTAAAGGATTCCATCCGGTTATCAAGTATAAGAAAAGGCAGACGGATGAACCGTAAGAATAAAAAGGTAGACAGATGAACCGTGAGAATAAATAGGTGAGAGAGAAAAACAGAGATGATAATAATAACGATCGCTTGACGTTTGTCAAAGGTACGTGTTAGTTATGCACGTATTCTTATCCCTGGCGACAGTCGACTTGGCTCGTTTTTTATAACGTTTGGTGGCCAGAAAAGGTCATTTGGGAATTCACTCCCGGATGTGATTCTAGCCTTTCCAATGGACAACAAACAAACTTAGCTTCTTCTCGCAAAAAGGGTTCGTAAAAAGTATTTGTTTCTGATAATTAAAGATTATTTGATTTTTTTTATGTTTCCTAGTTTTCTATTGGCCGAAAAACATTTCGCGTCGAGGTGTGAAATTTACGAGTTTTGTGTGTTAAGCAAAGTTTGTAAATTCGAGAAAATTTGTTTATTTCTAACAAAATCAAAGAGTCAGTGCTTATCATTTGGATTTTTAAATCTAGAACTTGTTTTGTTCCCTACAAAACAAACGAAAAGGGAGTTGTAAGCCTCAGGGTGAAGTATTAATTTGCAAGGGGTGGTGCGAACTCCATTATGAAAGCGCATGCTCATTTACCTGAAAAGAAAAATGACTTTTTAATTTTACTGCATGTTTAGTAGGAAGAATATTTTTGGTTGATTTTATTCTCTTACCTTAGGGAATGTGATGTTGAATGTCATATATGAGGGTCATTAAATAAATAAGGTGATTTTTTCGGTATAAGGACTTCTAATACAGATAGAAGCTTACTTTTTTTAATTTTTTCCTTTGCTTCTTTTTCAAAGGGATTTAATTTTTTTACAGATTAAAAAAATTTTGAGAGTTTTCGAGATTAACAAAGATGGCCGACCAAGAACCATGCTCCAGGATTGAACAGAGGTCAGTTATCACATTTTTGGTTGCTGAAGGGTGAAAACCAGTTGAAATTCATAGGAGAATGTCAACTGTGTATGGTGCCACATGTTTCAGCCAAAAAAAATGTCTACAAGTGGGCTAAATTGTTTAAAGAAGGACGGAGCAGTGTTGAGGATGAAGACAGGCTTGGGAGGCCGACAGGTGAGGTCTCCTGAGGTGATCGAATCAATCAATGACCTCATTCAGTTTGACAGAAGGGTGACTTTGAACCTATCTGTTGAATAAACGCAGGGGTCATCAGTCACATGGAGTCGTCTTGCATCAAGACAACGCAAGGCCTCACACAGCAGCCCAAACGGTGCAGACCATCAACGAGCTGGGCTGGGAACTGCTCCCCCATCCCCCGTACAGCCCAGACTTTGCCCCTTCAGATTTTCACCTGTTTGATCCCTTGAAATCGTTCACGAGAGGCACGAAGTTTGAAAGTAACGATGAAGTCAAAAATGCTGTGAGCAATTGGCTGAGACGTCAGTCCATCGTCCTACCTTTCCCTCTCATATTCCCAGTTCCTTTCTTTCTCCCCATTTTTACAGCTTTACGGACAATTTCATTTTTGTACAAAAAAATAATTCTTTTATTTTTTTTACGAAAATAAACAAAAGTTTATTTTACTTTATTTGTAGTGCATTTTTCTTTTTATTATTTGTTTGAGGGACTTCTTAGACCCGCTACACCCTCGTACAAGTAAATGACAAAGAAGAAAGTGGTAGATGTGACACTGAGACCATGAAGTAGTTAATATTTGGTATAAAATAGAAGAGTAAAATAGTTAAGTATAAGCTAGAAGAGCTCTGAAGGGGTTAATATGGGGTATAAACTGAAAGATAGATAGATAGAGAGAGAGAGAGAGAGAGAGAGAGAGAGAGTGGAAGACATTTTCTCAGGTGATGGGTCATCTAGGTTTTCTCGTCCTTACGAATCGGTACATTGCATGAAGAGTTTATTTATCGATTGTCTAGCATTTGGTTAAAACAAATTGAAAAATAACCTTATCTCTTCCTTGAGAATTTAAGAAAACAAATATCGTTAACATTGTGGGAGATAAACCTGGGCTATATTTTCGCTGATAAAAACGAACTGGGAAATTGAAATGACGGTTAAATGAGAACGAATCTTTCTTAAGGGTCGAATGTACGATAAATCCTGAAAATACGTTCTGTTGTGGATCTTCATCGCCAATTTTTTTTTTTTTTAATCATATCACCCCGAGCAAGGCGGTAACGCCACTGATGTGCAGGGGGCTACATAAGAGTGACAAGATTGGAGAAGAGAAAACTGGAAACCACATCCTAAGCAGGGAGCAAGGGATGAGCCTCTTCACCTGTTCAATAGACGTGGGTGGAGTGTGAACCGGGTGATAGTTTAGTCTATCTACTCCAATTGAAAAAAAAACAAAATGAAAAGGAGTAAAAAGATTGGAAAAAAGAAAACCGGAAACCACATCTTAAGCAGGGAACAAGGGATGAGCCTCTTCACCTGTTCAATAGACATGGGTGGAGTGTGAACCGGGCGATAGAATTTGTTTTTGAGTTGCGGCGAAACTTCACCGCAAAGTTGTATTAACCAGTTTGTGCCGGAAGTAAGAAAAGGAACATGAAGGTAGGCTCAAAAAAAGTGTATTAGTATAACAAGAAACAAAATATTTAAAGGAAGTGTTAATGATAAGTAACTAGAAATAAGTAATTTCGACGGCATTGTTGCGCTGCTTATTGCCTGACTAGTAGCTATCGTCAACTGCAGTTAACTGCTTCTGTTAACTGCCTTTGTTAACTGCTCTGTTGACTGCTCTCGTTAACGGCTCCTGTCAACTGCGGTATTTAATTGCCTTCCTAAAATGTGGCACAAGGCCTTTTAAATGTGGGTAACCCGGGCCATATAGCCCGGGTAAAAATTTCAGTCTAATTTTCCCCAGACGAAACTCTAACCTTCGGCGGAGCCTCGACTGGGTTATTGCTCTCCGCCTGAAGGCAGAGAGACATTGCGCGAAGCAGCCAACTGTTCGTTAACCGCAGTATTTATTCGTCTTCCCACTTAAGGCAAAATGTGGCACAAGGCCTTTTTAATGTGGGTAACCCGGGCCATATAACCCGGCCAAAAATTTCTGTCTAACTTTCCCCAGACGAGACTGTACCCTTCGGCGGAGCCTCGACTGAATTAATACTCTCCGCCCGAACGCAGAGAGCTCGACAGTGCGTAAGGCTGTCAACTAGACGTAACTACTCTCCGGAAATCACGCAGGTAACTATATATAACAAGAGGAAGAGTCCATTCCTCGTAGGAGAGCACCATAACAAGTTCTGTTGATGGCGAGCAAGAAAATGGCCTGGTTTATATCATTGCTGGACAGAGATAAGTCCAAAATAATGAATAGGAACCAGAGAATTAAAAATTAATGACGTGAATAAAACTCAGCATTTTCGCCTGTGCGCTTTAAAAGTTAGGTTTGTCACAATGACAGTTATGCCTTCTCTGGGAAGTAGGCTGAGGTTTAATACCAAAAGGGTATGAAGAAAAACGAGAATTTAGCCCCAACTGCTTGAAGTGATGGTACAAAATGTAAAGTGAAGCAAGTTAGAATTTAGGGGAGGAGCTATTCCTGCTACTACTCCCAAGGAAGGTGAATCTGTCAGGGCCATATGTAATACACGCTTGGATGATCATGTCTCGAAAGAGACATAACTGACCGGGCAGAAAATTATCCCGCAGTAGGTTGCTATTGCTTTCTGCGGTAGACTGTTTGCCAGCCAAGGCTATAGAACCCAATCTGTCCTGTAATTTAACCCATAACTGGAGGGAAAAGACGGATTAATACCTTTCTCAAGGGTACTTGCGTGTAAGTGAATGCAAGGAATTCAACTGGAATTTGAACTCGACTCCCCGATTTCTCGTTCTGAGAAATCTTTGTGCGTAAGTGAATACTATGTTATTCCGCAGTAGATTGCCATTGCTTTTTGCGGTAGACTGGTTGCCAGCCAAGGTTATAGAACCCAATCTGTCCTATTATTTAACCCATAACTGGAAGGAAGAGGCGGATTAATACCTTTCCTAAGGATGTTTGTGCTTAATTGAATGCTATGAATTCAAATGGAATGCGAATGTGGGTCGCCTGGGGGGGGGGGGGGCTAAGTATTTTCTTGCTACATGGTGTTCTCTCTGTTCTCTATTCCCTTGCCTCTCTGATTGACCGACCGACCAAAAAACGTGAAGTATGTAGCCAAGTCGTTTAGCTCCAAACGCAAACTCATTTTTGTGCAGGAAAACATATGACGCGGGTCATTGAAACTTCAATTTGATGTTTTCTGTAAATCGATCTCTTTTCACTGGTTATTAAATATTTCACATTTGCTCACGAAATTTTCCTTGTTTTTTTTTTTGTTTTATTTTTTTTTTTTTTTTTTTTTTTTTCTCAGCACAGAGGCAGTCTTCTTTTTTTTTCCTGTTGGTCAAAATAGATTTTCACACTGACTCACGAATCTGCAAACAGTAAAGAAAAGAAAGTTATCTTCTTCTTGTTTTTTTTTTTTTTTGTACTCACCGGACACCCTCTAAAATAACCATACATTGACCGATCGAAGCCAAGGTTTATGGCGAAGTGCAAACAGGTATGGGAGAGGAGTACAAATTACAATTGGTTTTATCAGGGTGCGTACCTTAGTACAATAAATTTTCATTCATTCTACAATTGCGAGAACTATAAAACTGTGGTGAACAAAGCAAGTTCTAGAAAAAAATTTCAAATGCTAAGCACGGACTCATTGATTTTGTTAGAAATAAACGAATTTTCTGAAATTTACAAAATTTGCTTAGCACACAAAAAACTCGCGAAATTTCACACCTCGAGGCGAGATGTTTGTCGTTTAATGAAAAGGCCAGAATCACATCCAGAAGTGAATTCCCAGATGACCTTTTCGGGCTCCTAAACGAAATAAACAGACAAGCAAAAAAAAAAAAAAAATAACAGCGTAATTAACACGTCCCTCGACAAACGTCAAGCGATCGTATTATTATTGTCTCTATCTTTCTCTCTCAACTTTCACCTTCTTCCTTTTCGCCCATTCACCCTGAGCGATAACTTCAAAGACTTTCTACCCAACAAACGCTCATACATACATACACGCATACATTCCTGCCTACATACAGTTAAACTCATTCTTGCAAGAACTACTACGAACATTTCAACGAACTCTTGACACCCTTAACTTCTTAATACTGTTTCTCATTGTACATTAAGTTCTACTAATTCGTGTTATTCTTTTCTATTAATAAATTTCTATTTTACACATGCAAAAGGTGTACTTTTATTTTTCCACGCATTCCAAACTCCAACCTGCTGATAAGCTTCTGATAATTCTGAATAATCTTAAGTTGTAGGGAGTTCGATTATGTTTGACACAAGGCCAATTTAATAAACATTAAGCATCTCCCTATAGCTTCGAACAAATCACAAGGCCCAAACTTCAAAAAGTTGGAATTTGGGCCCAGAAATAAATATTTACCCATGGCCATTCATGAATGTTATGTTGGGGCCTCAATATGCATAGGAATTTTAGGTTTGAATTTTACATGGCACAAGGCCATTCCCAAAGACTTCATAACTAAATGTCTGCATTCCAACAATAAATTTATACGGTTGCAATCACTCATCAAATTAACAAATGGAATATTGAATAAATGATAAAAGCATTATTTGTTATAAAATAAAGTGTATTAACAAATAACAAGATTTACATACATTGTACAAACGTTGAGTGTATCTGATTAAAATGTCTTTCATTTTCTGCAGAAGATTGTGTTAAATTTTTTTTGGAAGACTTAGCTGTGTCAAATGTAATTTATGTTTGGGTTAATATTGATAGAAATTTGGTGTAGAATACTGAATTTGTGAATAGGTTAATCTTGTGAGTTTTAGAAGATTGATTCAGTAAGAGAAGGTGAGTTGGACTTACGTGTTATACCGACGAGAAATCTTGTGCCAACTGTAGTAATTTGTACACGTGTTATTCAAAGAAATAAAAAGGCATCTACTTGCGTCCTGCAATTAGTGCGGGTGCGTGAGAGAATTGCTTGATATTGAAGAGCGCGAACCCTGCCATAGCCTGCTGCTATTGGGGGCGGCTGTGAACTGTCTTCCTTTGTAATCTCTGGTTCTGCTGCTACTGTCTGGGTGTACTACGTGTCTACTGTATATACATCCCGTAAAAGAGCGAGAAAGCAAGATTATCACGGGATTGTTGCGCGTGTATATGTACAATGAGTGAATGTAGTTGTGTGGAAATACACGTGATCATAGTTACATGCTCAAGAGTAAGAAATCTAAAAATTTATTCTTCGCTGGTAAAAAGGAAAAAAAATACTTAAAAATATTGTTTACCATGAAGTCTCTAGTAAGATGAAATAAAAGAAATTATTAAACGGTGAAGTACATTTTTTTTAATCGTATCACCCCGAGCAAGGCGGTAACGCCACTGATGTGCAGGAGGCTACGTAAGAGTGAAAAGATTGGAAAATATAAAGCCGGAAACCACATCCTAAACAGGGAACAAGGGATGAGCCTCTGCAACCTGTTCAATAGACGTGGGTGAAGTGTGAACCGGGCGATAGATAGATCTATCTACTCCAATTGAAAAAAAAAACAAAGTGAGAAGATGGGTTGTTTGTTGTTGTTTTTTTTTGTTTGCTTTGTTTTTTTTTTCTTTTTTCTTTTTTTCTTTTTTTGTTTTTTTGTTGATTTTGTTTTTTTGTCAAAGTATTTTTCCAAACAAATTAGCTTGCTGCTAGTTCAAATTTCATCGATTTTGCGAAACTGAAGAGGTAAAAAAAGTGACAAAAAACTGTTCGCGATAACTTCTACACTACAGTACTAAATACTGCTATGATTTCAACACGCACCAGCGGATTGCAAAAATATTCTAGTATTTTAAATTCATATTTACGTGACGCTGAATTCCAATTTCATCATTGTATTTAAAAAGTGCTGCTGCTTCTTCTTTGCCTGCTTTTTTTAGTGTTGGTTGACTTCTGTTCGTTATTTATTTATCTTGTTGCTAAAATGGCTCAGTTACTTTAAAAAATTAAGACTATTAAATACTATTACCATATCAAAGCAATAGATAAATACTTATTCTTCATGACGTTGTAAATTATTAATTATTTTCATATTTTTAATTTTATTAATTTTTAATAAGTTTCACTCGACGGAATTTGATAAAATAGGAAAATTTACTTAAATCACCGGTTCAAAGTTTTCTTTGACACCGGCAACATGGATGACAACAACGTGCTTTTGTGAAAACTTGCATCATCAATGGACGAAAACGACAAAATTATTCAACTTGTTTATCAATCCGGACCTGTCACAGCACTAAAAGTGATTGACGACACTCTTTTAGCAGGTTCATTTACGTTTAATTCGTCTTATTTTTAGATTATGATTGTTAATTTACAACAAAATGTGTTAGTTTTTTACTATTTTAGGCTATCGTATGTAAATTCACAGTTCACACCAAAAATTATAAATTTTAATATAAATTAAAGTTTGTTAGTTTTTTTATTGAGTTTTTGGCATTCTTTTGAAATTATAAATCTTAAATGATTTTGATTTAAGTTGAATCAAAATTTTTTTTAGCTTGCCTCGCGACAACTCCAACTAATTTTTTAATTAAAAATTACCAAAATTTATTCAGTGATTTCGTAAATGTGGATGAGATACTTATCTTTTTTTTTTTTTTTTCACAATTTAAAAAAAAAATTGTTTTTGACTTGTTTATTGCAGTCAGCGCGAACATCGATCCCCACACTTAGAAATAGCGCACATGAATCGCTCACATTTTCACTCATCAAAAGGTCAACAAGACTGGAGTGGAATTTTATGGGATAGCCTCGCTTTGGGAAAATTTGGTGTTAATTTTTTAGTAATATAATTTCTTCTTTAGTTTAGGGTGAATTAACAGAAAAGATCCTTATTTTTTGAAAAACAGATTTGAATTTTTCTTTTTTTTTTATTTCTGACTCTTCTTAGTTATGTGCGTTGTAGTGGTGTAGCCAGAGAGCCGAGTTCGAATTCCAGTTGAATTCATTGCTTTCACTTACGCGCAAGTACGCTTGGGAAAGTTATTAATCCGTCTCTTCCTTCCAGTTATGGGTTAAATAACAGGACAGACTTGGTTCTATAGCCTTGGCTGGCAACCAGTCTATCACAGAAAGCAATGGCAACCTACTGTGGGAAAATCTTCTGCCCAGTCAGTCATGTCTCTTTCGAGACATGATCGCCCAAGCGTGTTTCACGTATGGCACTTAACTGACTGACCCTTGGAAAAGGTACGAACCCATCTCTTCACCCCCCAACTATGGGTTGAATAGCAGGACAGATTGGCAACCAGCCTACTGCAGGAAGTAATGGCAACCTGCTACAGGAAAATATTCTGTCTAGCCATCCATGTCTGAAGAGTGTATCATGTATGGCTATTAACTCACTAACTTCTTAATTATGCAATTACTGTTTTTAAATCAAATATGACAATATCTGGTGATGTTCTACAATAGGCACTGCAACCATTTTTTTTTTTTCATTTTTTTTATACATTTTAAGCTCGTCAGATAATGAATATTGAAATAAATTAAAATTAATTAAATTTTATAAAAGTTTATAGAGGTAGTCCAATTAGTTGTCTAAATTCATTGTGTAAATTGATCTTCTCCTGTTGTCTGCCATGACCTTTCAGGATGTGTTCACCATGGCTCTCCACAATTTCCTTTCTATTGTAGCTTTATATGAAGTTTCTCTTTTTGTTACTTCTCCTTCCTCCCACTTCTGCCAACCATTTACACAAGCTCATTAGGCAAGTGTCCTGTGAGTATCAAATTTTCCAAACCCTCTTTCCTCATTATGTACCCTAGAAATTTCAACCTGTCTGTTCCTGATGTAAGTATAAGTGTTCTTTTTGTTTCCATTTTCTCTAAAACTTTACCATTGATCACATGTTTAGTCCATGGTATTCTGGGCATCCTTCTGTAGGACTACATTGCTGTTGCTTCAAGTCCCTTCATATGTCCAGTATCATGACCTTCGCTATATTGTTATAGTGACAGTCGTGCCAGTATTCACTGCCATACAGGAAGCTTCATACTACTTAGCAGTTCAGTACTCTTTGTTTCTAACAAAATTTTTCTGTTTCTTAATACTTTGTTTAGCTTTCAGAAGACATCTTTCATTTTACCAATGCCCCTTTGAATTTCAGTGTTGCACACTCTATCCTCTCTTAAAACGCATCATAATTTGAATTGTTGTACATGTTTCATTTTGGAATCTCCAATTTGTTATTTAAATATTGGACTGTATCCTTTGCAGACAATCATGCATTCTGTCTATTTACAATTGATGCTTAGTCCTTTCTTCTTGCTTTCCCTTACTATGTTCTTTCTTTTTTTCATTTTTTTAAAATGATTTCATCCCAGATAAGACGGGACCACCACTAGTACACAGGTGGTTACATTGAAAGAAAAGACTGGGTACAGGTGGTATTGAGGAAAGAATAAAAGATGAATTGGATTCAAAAAGAGAGAAGATGGCGGTTGATGTTGCATTTAATGTTTTGGAGATTGTAGCTCTCAGGGAAGCAAGTAAACATAAGGGAGTTTCATTTGTGGGAAGTGCAAGAAAAGAAACTGTTTGAGTAGAAATGGTGGTTACGTTTAACTACTTCAATGGTAAAAGGGTGGAAGTAGGAGTTTATTTAGTTGCATTTTCATTTCTGCTATCTAAACTATGCTCTCTGCTTATCTTATATTGTTAAGATTGCAGCTGCCAGTAATGACTAAGGTGTAAAGCAAGAGAAAGAAGATGAAAGAAATACTAGTCAAAAATGAATAAAAATTTCCAATGCTTCATCTAAGAAATTCAAACAACTTATGTCTATTACTACTTGGTGGAAAAGCAAGAGAAATAAGATGAAAAAAATACTAGTCAAAAATGAATAATAATTGCCAATGCTTCACCAACCAGATTCTGACAACTTAAAACTATTATTACTACTGCATGAAAAGTACTAATAATTGCCATTGCTTCATTTACGAAATTCAGACAGTTAAAAACAATAAGGCTACTACATAAATGATTCAGTGAGTGACTTGCATTAATCCCTCTCCCCCTACACACACAAACACTTAACATGGTTATAATTAGTTTCTAGAACAAAAAGGAATACTTACTTTTTATCTGATCATATTTCTAGCACACTTTTTCTCTTTCACATACAAAATCATCTGAAAAATGAAAAATGTCTATCAAATTAGTGAATACCTCTCTGTCATGAGATTGCTTAGAGTTTCATATGTATAAATTTTTTTCATGTGAAAGCAGAGTTGGACTTGGCTTAATGGTATGAAATCAAAAAAACAGTTAAAAATTCATCTTAAACTTCATGCAGATTCCTTTGTGAAGACATGAGTCTCATTTTTGCCTCCCCTTGCTAGATATCTAAACACATTATCTCATTATTGATAAGATATAATATTTTATTTACAAACTAATTAATAATGGATTTTTCATTTTCTAATTATTGGTAGATTTTTATTTTTACAATTAATGTTGGATTTTATGTTGGGTACTAATGGTTTAATAAAATTGCTAAATGTATTAAATTCTCTTCCACACAATTGCTTCCCCGACGGCTACAATCTCCAGGAGTTTAAATGTAAGGTCAATAGACACCTCCTAACACACTAACCTGCTCCCATTCTATCAAACACTCTTCCCATCTGCCCAACCCTCATCCTCGCTATCCTTACTCATCTGTCACCTTCCTCCTGACATTCCCTATGTCTAACCACTCCTTCTCTTTACCTTCCCCTATGTAGCCCCATGCGCAATAGTGGCAGTGGAATGCCTTGCTTGGGGTGAGATGATTAAAAAAAAAAAAAATTTTTTTTCTTTTTCCTGACAGCAGGGATTGAAAGTCATCTTCATTTTACGAGCTGAAAATCAAAATCAAAATTAATAATGGATCTTTATTTCTTCTTCTATACGCCATGTCTCTTCAGGATGTGGGCGATCATGGCTTTCCACATCTTCCTATCCCTTGTAGCTCTTAACACCCTTTCTCCTGTTACCCCTCCCTAACCCTGCTCTGCCAGCCATTTGTTCAAGCCCATCAAGTATGTCACACATTGCTTTTCCCTAGTCTCTTTTTTCCTCTATCTGTCCTGTGAGTATTGGATTCTCCAAGCCCTCCTTCCTCATTACATGCTCCAAAAACTTCAGCTGTCTTTTCCTGATGTTAAGTATCAGTTTCCTTTTTGTGTTGATCCTTTCCAAAACCTTGTTGTTGCTTATATGTTCAGTCCATCTTTTTGTAGAACTAGATTTTGTTTGCTTCAAGTTTTTCCTTCATCTTTGATGAGATTGTCCAGCATTTGCTGCCATAGTGAAGGACAGACATCACATAACAATCCAGTATTCTCTTCTTTGTTTCCAACAAAATTTTTCTGTCTCAATACTCTACTCGGCTTTTGGAATGTATCCTTGGCCATACCAGTAAACTTTCGGATCTCAGTGTCACACTTTCTGTCCTCTGTCAGAACACTTCCCTGGCATTTAAAATTCAGTACCCCCAACTTATAGTTGGCATTTCAGGCTCCTCTTTTTACTGGTGACTGTGCATTCAGTTTTCTTGTAGTTTATATGTAATCTTTTCTTTTTGTGTTTTTTTAGAAACCTTTAATTAATAAAAGATTTTTTATTTAATAATAAATGGTAAATTTTTGTTTTAATTTGGCAATTAATGTCAGACCTTATAGTTGACATGAATGAGCTAATAAAATTGACAAATGTATTATTTTTTTTTTCTTTTCCTTATCACAGGGATTGGAAGTCAGCTCCACATTTATGAGTTGAAAACAAGTCAAAGAATCCAAGTGATCCAAACATTACCGCACCAAAATATCCATGGCATTTCAGAAGGTGGTTGGCTTTTCTTATTTAACCTTTCCCCCCACAAATTTCAATATTCCATCAAGATTTGTGCACTGAAATTGTCTAACCAATGACCTCAAGAGATGACAACAGCATCACAAATATTTAATACAATGGCTACTATTACTATCATACGTATTAAAAAAAAAGAAAAGTGGAGCTTTTATGACATGACATGAAGCTCAGTGTATCTCTATGCTGGTGTTTTGTTTTTGTTTTTTTGTTATCATTTCACCCCAAGCAAGTTTTACTGCCACTGGTGTGCAGGGGGCTATATAGGAGGAAATTGATAAGAAAGAAGGATATCGGGGTTAGAGAAGAATGAGAAATACTTGTGTGATGAGAGTGGAGTGGACAAAGAAAAGAACTTGAGAGAAAGGATGCGGGTCAGTGAGATAGGAGATGACTATTGACCTTACATTTAAATTCTTGAAGATTGTAGCTGTTGGGGAAAGCAAGTATACGGAAGGGAATTCCACAGGTGGGAAATGTGAGAAAAGAAGCTGCTGGAGTAGAAATTGCGGTTACATTTTATTGGTTTCTCTGTAAAATGGTGGGTCCTTGTTGCTAATCTAGTAGTTCGAGTAAATTTATACATAAGGGGCACCCGTGAGCTAAGTTCATAGGAGCAGAACCGTGAAAGTATTTGTAGAAAAGACAAAGAGAAGTCATATTATGCCAGTGAGAAAGTGACTGCTGGCATCTGAACTGCCAAGTTGGAATCGATCACATTACAGATTCTTCACTGGATTTTGTTAAGGACCCTTAGGTGGATAGCAAGGGCACCCGACCAAATATGGCTACAGTATTCAATTTTTTTACTTCAGGGGGCACTTGTAAAATACCAGAAATTACAGCATACATGTCATGTTTTCAAGCCTTAAAAGATATTTTCAAAATTAGCAGCTAGCATACAGTTGTGGACAAAATTATTCATACAATTTACATGGTTTGGACTGTTACCCTCATCTTTGTTGCCATATTCACAATGTTTTGCCCATTGTACACTCTGGCTCTCTTTAGGTGATTGGAAATTCAAACTGAACCCTTTATTTCATCCACCAGGGTAGATTGTTCTTGTTCCATGTGTCATGCCTCTTCCAGATGTCTCAGTATCGGTTATCTTACTTTAATTCAACTTAAGTTTTTTGTTTATCTGGTTCCAGCAGATATTGAAATCACAACTCTGGGTCAAGTTATAATCCAGCCAACCATCCACTGAGCCATGTGTCCTCAAGTGGATATCTGGAAGAGGCATGACTTGTGAAACTAGAATAATCTAACCTCATGGACAAAATAAAAGGTTCAGTTCAAATTTCTCATCACCAGAAGAAGGCTGAAGCATACAACGGCCAAAACATGAATATGGCAACAAAGATGAGGACAATAGTCCATAAAATGTAAATCATGTAAATAATTACAATACCTCATCTTAGAAATAGAGACAGATCCTGGAGAAGGCTGAAATGTACAACGGCCAAAACATTCTGAATATGGCAACAATGATCAGGACAACAGTCTGCACAATGTAAATAGTGTAAATAATCAAAATACCTCGTCTCAGAAATATTGAGAAATACAAAATTATTCACCTCCCCACTTCGATAATTACAATTAAATCTGTAATTTCTCAAATTTTCATAGAAACTTGGGGCTTATGGCCATATCATGTTGAATACACCAGTTTTTGTTCGATCACCGAAGTTAAGCAACGTTGAGCCTGGTCAGTACTCAGATGGGTGACCGCTTGGGAATACCAGGTGCTGTAAGCGTTTAGTGATGGATATGCGTGCTTACGGCCATATCATGTTGAATATTCCGGTCCTCGCTCGATCACCAAAGTTTAGCAATATTGAGCCTGGTCAGTACTTAGATGGGTGACCGCTTGGGAATATCAGGTGCTGTAAGCGTTTAGTGATAGATGTGCGTTGTGGTGCAGTGGATATCGGCTCGGAAAGAGAAATCGGTGAGCTGAGTTTGAATTCCAGTTGAATACCCTGCATTCACTTAAGCACTGGTACCCTTGGGAAAGGTATTAATCCGTCCCTTCCGTCCAGTTATGGGTTAAATAACAGGGTAGGACTTGGGGACCCTGCACTTAAAAACAAATCCCAATGAATCTTGATACTCGAAAAGAAAAAAGTATTACTAGACACAAAACTTACATTGAAACAACAATAAATTGTTGAAAGAAAAAGGTATTACCAGCAATAAATAAATAAAATTTAGTTGGCAATAAATGACCCGCTGAGGTTGATATGCCATAATACAAAAACAACCAACGAACCAATCATGGAAACTTCTTGTGCATTTTTCCACAAATGATGAAATGGATTTGAAAGAATCTGCAGTGATACACACAATAAAATTTTTATTTTAATGTCAAACAATAATATAAAGACAAAACACAAAAGAAAACATAGAAAATTATTGGCCCTCTTGACTTAATAATCAATTGTGTAACCTTAATTTTTCATTATTGCCTTTAATCATTTTTGATAATTCTTTACAAGATTACAACAGACACTGATAGGCATTTTGCTCTATTCTTCCTTGGAAATAGCTTCTAGTACCATTAATTTCAAAGAATTTCTTTCTCTTACCTATTTTCTTCAAATATGAGCACAAATTTTCAAGATGGTTTTGGTCAGGAATTTGGGCGAAACATTTAAAAATATTAAACATTTAAAAAACATGATTTCTCATACTTGAGAATTTTTTCATGTGAAGTATATTGTTATGCTATAAGATATTTAAACGATGGTGTTACGTCGAGTAACAGAATTATATGAAATAATGCAAAACAACATAATAGTATAAAAGTAGGTGTATTGACAGGAAAGAGAAGTATTTACAAGAGGTGAGGATTGGTAGAATACAGAACAAGGTAATTAGTATACAGTATCGTCGTAGAGACGTGATAGATTGACTAGTAGAACACTTCTGGTGCAATACCGGAAATATCCGACTGACTCGCTCACTCAACTTCCTTACTCGAGGTATAATCACTACTATTTTATATAGTGATTCGAATAGTCCATTTCGGTGGAAAGGTGGAGAGCGCCTCAACAGATGGAAATTTAACAAATTTTTTTTTATTTTTTATATGTTTGTTGTATATGGGAAAATAGTGGTTCTAAAATGATGTTTTTTTAAATGTTTAATATTTTTCAGTTGACCAAATAAATAATTATGAGCGTTTTTCCAGTAACCAAAAACTTTTTTTTATAGATACTTTATTTTCAAATAAATTCATTTCAACTTTTGCTTTGATAAAGTCCGTCAGTGGACAAAACGTGTTGGCTAAAACAAAATATAGTTTTCCCTTGTCTTTTTTTTTTACTCATTGTTCCTCTCCTCAGATTTTCTGAGAATATTTACACACACACACACACACGTGTGTGTGTATATATATATATATATATATATATATATATATAACCATCTTAATAACCTCTCTGAAGATGGCTCATGTGAGCTGAAAGCTTAGAACCAAATTAATAAAAAATTATCCAAATTTTTGTCTTTATTTTCAACTGAAATTAAAGCCAAAATACGACATTTAGAATGGCTCATGATTAAACATAATAGACATTCATTGTCTCTTATATTTAACAGTATATGTTTAGAAAAAATATATATACATATGTCTGTGAACACTGAGTGATGACAGTCTGTTTCATGCTTGAATGTAGACTACAGGCTTAAAGTCAATCATGAAATAAACTGTTGTCAATAAAATCACTCAGAGGACAAAACACATCAGCTGAGATAATTTTCCCTTTTGCCTCTATTCAAATCTTTAAGAATAACAGAAAAATGCTATATTGCATAAACTGTAAATAAACAGCTGCAAATGTTCCAAGCATTAACCCTAAAAGACAATCAACAGTGACCAGACGAAGGTGAAGGTGATTAGCACTGCAGTGATAGTAACTGATTTTTGCTTTCACTTTCTTTCTTTTTTTGTAATTTTCATTCGTTTTTCTTTCCAAAGCTTTTTCTGCCAATGATAAATCTTCAAACAAGCTGCTATGTATCTTTGGAGAGAAAACCTTCCAAGTCGTCGATTTTGATTTTAAAGCAAAAAGGTAGGAATCAACAATTATAATTTTTTTTCTTTTGTTGTTTTTTTTTTTTAATTACCTTACAATTAGTTGGGATGTGCGTTGTGGTGCATTAGATATCGGCTCGGAACGAGAAATTGGGGAGCCGAATTCGAATTCCAGCTGAATTCATTGTATTCACTTACACGCAAATATCCTTGGGAAAGGTATTAATCCGCCTATTCCTTCCAGTTACGGGTTAAATAGCAGGACAGATTGGGTTCTATAGCCTTGGTCGGCAACCAGTCTACCGCAGAAAGCAATGGCAACCTACTGTGGGATAATCTTCTGCCCAGTCAGTCTTGTCTCTTTCAAGACATCATCTCCCAAGCGTGTATCACGTATGGCACTTAACTGACTGACAATTACTTGCAGAAATTATGAAAGATTAAATCTCTAAGTTTTGAGAAATTGATTCCAATTTAAAAATGCAAAAACAAAGAATCTTTTTTTTTTCTTTTTTTTTACTGGGAAAATATCTTCTTTAGTTACCTTTCCATTGGGACAATCATTTTTCTGTTTGTGCTGATTGAAAAAGTTGTAATTAAAAATGTTAACATTTAGCAATTTGTTTTTTTTTTTAATGACATTGCATTGATCAGAGGCTTTACTTTATGGAACTGCATTAGCGCATGACTTCTATGGGGGTAGATTGTTCTCATCCCACTGTCCACGTCTAGGGATATCTCATCTTGTTCTCTTTTTAGTACTGTTCATTTATTGCTAGCTGTGTTTCCATGAAGCAATAATAATTATATTATAATGTCATTTAATCTATTTGGGGTAGATTGTTCTCATTCCACTGTCCACGTCTAGGGATATCTCGTCTTTTTCTTTTTTTAGTACTGTTCAGTTATTGCCAGCCCTGTTTCCATGAAGTAATAATAATTATATTGTCTAGGGATATCTTGTCTTGATTCAGTTTGAAATTCCCTGAAGGATACTTGGATCAGCAGAAACCTGAAGAAGGTCAAAGAATAGAACAGCTGAAACATAATAACAAGAAATGACATCTAATGACAGACAACATGTCAAAACAACCTTAACTCCGAGATAGGACGTTAAATAATTTTCAATCTAGTATTTTGTGTTAACGATCACGAAACCTCGAACTTAGTCTTGCACAAGGTCAATACAGTTGGATTTGAATTTAAGTTGGTCAGTTCAATTTCGAGGGCTTTATTTGTCTATGGGAAGTAACTCTGTGATTTATTACGAGTTATTTCCCTTGTTCTTTTACTACATTACTTTTTCAATGTAACTTTTTAGTAGTGTTTTTCTTTTTAAATATTTCACTCCCAAGCAAGGCGATAAAGCCGCTATAATTTCTTGAGTCTTAGCAGCAGAGAGAGAAATAAATATAGAGGGCCAAGAAAGGGTAAATTTTGACTATTTTGTGGCGCATTGGATATCGGCTCGGAACGAGAAATCGGGAGCCGAGTTCGAATTCCAGCTGAATTCATTGCATTCACTTACGCGCAAATACCCTTGAGAAAGGTATTAATCCATCTATTCTTTCCAGTTATGGGTTAAATAACAGGACAGATTGGGTTCTATGGCCTTGGTCGGCAACCAGTCTACCGCAGAAAGCAATGGCAACCTACTGCAGGATAATCTTCTGCCCTTTCAATCTTTCTGCTCTTTCGAGACATGATCGCCCAAGCGTGTATCACGTATGGCACTTAACTGACTGACCCGTGCTATCTGTTCAATTCCGCCTTTTATGAATTAAAAAACCTATTATAAAAAGAATAGTCGGGGATGAATCAGGTGTAGTCACTTTACAACTACACGCAGTGAAACGAAAGAAATTCAGAGTGATGCTAGATGACGTTTAATGTTGAACTTAAATTTTTTTGAAGATTGTAGTTGACAGGAAAAGAGCAAGTCAGAAGAAAATTCCACAAGAGAGAAGTGCAAAAGAAATTATTAGGATAAAATTGACGGCTACAGCTTGCAATTTCAACAATGAAATTTATGAGACTGAACAGCCAATCTAGTACTTGGTTTTCCCTGTCAACACACATTGCATTTGTCAAAGGTCATAACAAAGTATATAACAATTGTTTGAAAAATTATTCAGAATTGTGTCTTCAATTTTTTTGTCTTCATTCACAACGCTGCCAGCAAACTGCCTTTATGTAAACAGAAAAATATATACATATATATATGTGTGTGTGTGTGTATACATACATATATATATATATATATCATAATTATGCGTGTATTTATTTATATATATATATATGTTTTGTTTTTTTTTTGTTTTTTTTTATTAATCATATCACCCCGAGCAAGGCGGTAACGCCACTGATATGCAGGGGGCTACGTAATAGTGAAAAGATTGGAAAAGAGAAAGCCGGAAACCACATCCTAAACAGGGAACAAGGGATGAGCCTCTTAACCTGTTCAATAGACGTGGGTGGAGTGTGAACCGGGCGATAGATCTATCTACTCCAATTGAAAAAAAAAAAACAAAGTGAGAAGATTGGAAAAGAGAAAGCCGGAAACCACATCCTAAACAGGGAACAAGGGATGAGCCTCTTAACCTGTTCAATAGACATGGGTGGAGTGTGAACCGGGCAATAGATAGATCTATCTACTCCAATTGAAAAAAAAAACAAAAAAACAAAGTGAGAAGATTGGAAAAGAGCATGGTAATTGTTCTGATGAGTTTTTCTTTATGGTACCGAGACTTTATGAATTGAATTGCAATACTTGATTGGCAATAAAGACTCATCATTTTACAGTTGAAATGGGGAGATCTAACCATAAATTCTAGGCTAACAGCCCCTTTTTGCAATTCCCACTTGCCGAACTCTCTTCTGGCTTCAAGCTTCCCAGTCAACTTTGCAATTCTAGTTTGGAAGATCAATGTCAATTGTTATAATTCTTGTTCTTTTGTAATGTTCTCTCACACTCAGTAATCCCTTGTGTCTTAGTGACTTTATTGCCTTGCTTGAGGCAAAATGATTAAAAAAAGATAAATGTGTAAGTTGGGCAAATGTGTCGGTGAAAACTGATTTTTAGTGATAAATGTTGAGCTAGATGGGATGATTCTGATGGTTGGGTTGGGTCAGTCAGTTGAGTGTCATACGTGATACACGCTTTGGGTGATCATGTCTCTTTTGAGACATGACTGACTGGGCAAAAGATTATCCCACAGTGGGTTGCCATTGCTTTCTGCGGTAGACTGGTTGCCGGCCAAGGCCATAGACCCCAATCTGTCCTATTATTTAACCCATAATTGGAGAGAAGAGACAGATTAATACCTTTCCCAAGGGTATTTGCTCGTTAGTGAATGCAAGGAATTCAACTGGAATTTGAACTCGGCTCGCCGATTTGTCATTCCAAGTCGATATCCACTGCACCACAAAGGAATACAACAACCTGAGATATTCACTTTGTCCTGGGTTATATCATAATTATGTGTATATATATATAAATATGTGTTTATATATATCATAATTATGTGTATATATATAAATATGTGTTTATATATATCATAATTATGTGTATATATATAAATATGTGTTTATATATATCATAATTATGTGTATATATATAAATATGTGTTTATATATATCATAATTATGTGTGTGTTGATATAAATATGTGTTTATATATATCATAATTATGTGTATATATATATATATATAAAGATGTGTTTATATATATCATAATTATGTGTATATATATATATATATATAAATATGTGTTTATTGTTTATATATATCATAATTATGTGTGTTTATATATATCTCATATTTATGTGTGTATATATATGCATGTGTGTGTATATGTACATATAACTGCAAATGCATGTCTGTGTGTGTGTGTGTGTGTATATATATATATATATATATATATATATATATATATATACTAGCAGTATAGCCCAGCATTGCTCCAGTGTAATGAAATCTTTAAAACTAATCTATGGTCCTGGAGCTCAGACTCTTTAAACATTGGCACAAAAGACTAAAAAGCAATAGTTGTTTCCAGTTAAAGCAAAACCATAGACAGAAAGAAAAATGAATGGATGTAAGTGAAATTTTGATTTCCTGGTATCGATTTTTTTCGTCGTAAACTGAATTTTGAAGGCTAAATAAGTCCTCTGAGTAAATGGTATCATGGCTGAGACTAAGAACTACAATTATACCTACTTAGAGCCAGACCCAAAGCAAAAACTAAAGTAAAAGGGCTGAAAAAAATACAGACATACAGGCAGATAAACAGACACACACACAAACATCTTGCCTTATATATATATATATATAATCGATTTTCTGCACTATTGTATGAACTGCAACCTTGAAACTTCTGAATATCATTTCTTATGTCTTTGTCTATGAGGGTATCAAATTTGATTAAAATTGGACCCTCCTTCTATAACCTGATTTTTTTGATTATCGATTTTTGATATTTATTGGGGGTACCTCGACACAATATCTAGCTAAGAACACTTGCAGACGCTTATAGTACAACTGTGTAAATTTTCAAGAAAATCAGTTCAGCCGTTTTGGAGTCTATAGGTAATGGACACACACACAGACAAAGTTCCATTTATAAATGAGTTTAGATTAGCTATATATATGTCTGTGTGTGTGTATATATAATTGTGTGCACACACACATATATATTTATATATATATATATATATATATATATATATATATATAATAATTATGTGTGCATATATAATGAAAAAAATACCTTTAAACCCCACCTTATTGGCATTAAGTAACCCACAAATGTGTTGATATGCCGTTAAACAAAACTCAAATTCTAAGAGATTATATATATATATATATATATATATATATATATATATATATATAATCTCTTGTCAGACTGGGACTGAGTTACAATGAATTGGCTCAGAGGAAATCCCGACATGTATTTGTGTGGTTCTGCCTAGTAATTTGGGTAGGGAGTAAGTATTTTACAGTCATTCCTAGTACAGACTGGAACAAACATGTTGTTTTGCATGTGAACAAAGACAGTATTCAAACAGAATCAGATATATAATGCGCAAGAGCCACTAAAGGTAGTGTATTACAGTGGAATAGAGTGTAAGAAAAGGAAAAATATGATATACTTCTATAAAGATCATTGTGAAAATTCATACATCAAAGAGAAAGTGCGGTTGAGGGTTGCTCCCAGGGTAATGTGAGTTCTTTTTTATAGGGATTTGTGTATCACCAATACAAACAATATTTCAAATAAATCTAAGTAAATTAACAATGTTTTACTTTTTTACTGTTCTACTTTACAAAATTCCCAATTTATAAATTGCTTTATGATTCATTTTCTTTGTTTTCTTTAAGGATTTCTAAAAAGGGCCAAGCTCTGGAGATTAGGGACTGGATCTGGGATGTGCAGTGGTTGAAAACGGTAAGGAATATCAAACATTTCTTTTTTAATCGAGCCACTAAGATATATGGGTTACAGAGTATGAGAGAATACCAGACAAAAGGAAAACTATTATTAAGAAAAGACAACAAGGAAAGAACAGAAATTACACAGATGGAAGATAACACTTGACAGTGCATTTAAATTTTTAAAGATCAAATTTAACTGGAAAGCAAGATGCTGGAAAAGTGTTCCACAAGAGAGAAGTATGAAAGAAGAAACTGTTAGCATAGAACTTATGGTTACACCTAGCCATTTCAACTGTAAAATGATGAGACCTTGCCAGGGAAGCAAGAAGCAGAAAGAGAGATGTACAAGTGAGAAGTATGAAAGAAGAAACTGTTAGCATAGAACTTATGGTTACATCTAGCCATTTCAACTGTAAAATGATGAGACCTTGGCAGGGAAGCAAGAAGCAGAAAGAGAGATGTACAAGTGAGAAGTATGAAAGAAGAAACTGTTAGCATAAAACTTATGGCTACACCTAGCCATTTCAACTGTAAAATGATGAGACCTTGCCAGGGAAGCAAGAAGCAGAAAGAGAGATGTACAAGTGAGAAGTATGAAAGAAGAAACTGTTAGCATATAACTTATGGTTACATCTAGCCATTTCAAGTGTAAAATGATGAGACCTTGCCAGGGAAGCAAGAAGCAGAAAGAGAGATGTACAAGTGAGAAGTATGAAAGAAGAAACTGTTAGCATAAAACTTATGGCTACACCTAGCCATTTCAACTGTAAAATGATGAGACCTTGCCAGGGAAGCAAGAAGCAGAAAGAGAGATGTACAAGTGAGAAGTATGAAAGAAGAAACTGTTAGCATAGAACTTATGGTTACATCTAGCCATTTCAAGTGTAAAATGATGAGACCTTGCCAGGGAAGCAAGAAGCAGAAAGAGAGATGTACAAGTGAGAAGTATGAAAGAAGAAACTGTTAGCATAGAACTTATGGTTACATCTAGCCATTTCAACTGTAAAATGATGAGACCTTGACAGGGAAGCAAGAAGCAGAAGAGAGATGTACAAGTGAGAAGCGTGAAAGAAGAAACTGTTAGCATAGAACTTATGGTTACATCTAGCCATTTCAAGTGTAAAATGATGAGACCTTGCCAGGGAAGCAAGAAGCAGAAAGAGAGATGTACAAGTGAGAAGTATGAAAGAAGAAACTGTTGCTTATGAACTTATGGTTACATCTAGCCATTTCAACTGTAAAATGATGAGACCTTGCCAGGGAAGCAAGAAGCAGAAGAGAGATGTACAAGTGAGAAGTATGAAAAGAAGAAACTGTTAGCATAGAACTTATGGTTACACTGGCCATTTCAACTGTAAAATGATGAGACCTTGACAGGGAAGCAAAAGCAGAAGAGATGTACAAGTGAGAAGCGTGAAAGAAGAAACTGTTAGCATAGAACTTATGGTTACACCTAGCCATTTCAAGTGTAAAATGAATGAGACCTTGGCAGAGAGCGAGAAGCAGAAAGAGAGATGTACAAGTGAGAAGTATGAAAGAAAAAACTGTTAGCATAGAACTCATGGTTACATTATCCATTTCAACTGTAAAATGATGAGACCTTGCCAGAAGCAAGAAGCAGAAAGAGAGATGTACAAGTGAGAAGTATGAAAGAAGAAACTGTTAGCATAGAACTTATGGTTACATCTATCCATTTCAACTATAAAATGATGAGACCTTGACAGGGAAGCAAGAAGCAGAAAGAGAGATATACAAGTGAGAAGTATGAATGGAAAGAAACTGTTAGCATAGAACTTATGGTTACATCTAGCCATTTCAGCTGTAAAATGATGAGACCTTGCCAGGGAAGCAAGAAGCAGAAGAAGAGATGTACAAGTGAGAAGTATGAAAAGGAAAACTGTTAGCATAGAACTTATGGTTACATCTAGCCATTTCAACTGTAAAATGATGAGACCTTGCCAAAGAGCAAGAAGCAGAAGGAGAGATGTACAAGTGAGAAGTATGAAAGAAGAAACTGTTAGCATAGAACTTATGGTTACATCTAGCCATTTCAACTGTAAAATGATGAGACCTTGGCAGGGAAAGCGAGAAGCAGAAAGAGAGAGATGTACAAGTGAGAAGTATGAAAGAGAAAAACTGTTAGCATAGAACTCATGGTTACATCTATCCATTTCAACTGTAAAATGATGAGACACTTGCCAGGGAAGCAAGAAGCAGAAAGAGATGTACAAGTGAGAAGTATGAAAGAAGAAACTAGTAGCATAGAACTTATGGTTACATCTAGCCATTTCAACTGTAAAATGATGAGACCTTGACAGGGAAGCAAGAAGCAGAAGGAGAGATGTACAAGTGAGAAGTATGAAAGAAAGAGCTGTGTGCTTATGGAACACATGGTTACATCTAGCCATTTCAACTGTAAAATGATGAGACCTTGGCAGGGAAGCGAGAAGCAGAAAGAGAGATGTACAAGTGAGAAGTATGAAAGAAAAAACTGTTAGCATAGAACTCATGGTTACATCTATCCATTTCAACTGTAAAATGATGAGACCTTGCCAGGGAAGCAAGAAGCAGAAGGAGAGATGTACAAGTGAGAAGTATGAAAGAAGAAACTGTTAGCATAGAAATTATGGTTACATCTAGCCATTTCAAGTGTAAAATGATGAGATCTTGACAGAGGGAAGCAAGAAGCAGAAAGAGAGATGTACAAGTGAGGAAGCGTGAAGAAGAAACTGTTAGCATAGAACTTATGGTTACATCTAGCCATTTCAAGTGTATGAAATGATGAGACCTTGCCAGGGAAGCAAGAAGCAGAAAGAGATGTACAAGTGAGAAGTATGAAAGAAGAAACTGTTAGCATAGAACTTATGGTTACATCTAGCCATTTCAAGTGTAAAATGATGAGACCTTGACAGGGAAGCAAGAAGCAGAAGAGATGTACAAGTGAGAAGCGTGAAGAAGAAACTGTTAGCATAGAACTTATGGTTACATCTAGCCATTTCAACTGTAAAATGATGAGAACTTGCCAGGGAAGCAAAAAGCAGAAAAGAGAGATGTACAAGTGAGAAGTATGAAAGAAGAAACTGTTAGCATAGAACTTATGGTTACACCTAAGCCATTTCAAGTGTAAAATGATGAGACCTTGCCAGGGAAGCAAGAAGCACAAAGAGAGATGTACAAGTGAGAAGTATGAAAGAAGAAACTGTTAGCATAGAACATGGTTACACCTAGCCATTTCAAGTGTAAAATGATGAGACCTTGCCAGGGAAGCGAGAAGCACAAAGAGAGATGTACAAGTGAGAAGTATGAAAGAGAAACTGTTAGCATAGAACTTATGGTTACACCTAGCCATTTCAACTGTAAAATGATGAGACCTTGACAGGGGAAGCAAAAGCAGAAAGAGAGATGTACAAGTGAGAAGCGTGAAAGAAGAAACTGTTAGCATAGAACTTATGGTTACACCTAGCCATTTCAAGTGTAAAATGATGAGACCTTGGCAGGGAAAGCGAGAAGCAGAAGAGATGTACAAGTGAGAAGTATGAAAGAAAAACTGTTAGCATAGAACTCATGGTTACATCTATCCATTTTCAACTGTAAAATGATGAGACCTTGCCAGGGAAGCAAGAAGCAGAAGAGATGTACAAGTGAAGTGTGAAAGAAGAAACTGTTAGCATAGAACTTATGGTTACATCTATCCATTTCAACTATAAAATGATGAGACCTTGACAGGGAAGCAAGAAGCAGAAGAGAGATATACAAGTGAGAAGTATGAATGAAGAAACTGTTAGCATAGAACTTATGGTTACATCTAGCCATTTCAACTGTAAAATGATGAGACCTTGCCAGGAAGCAAGAAGCAGAAAGAGAGATGTACAAGTGAGAAGTATGAAAGAGAAAACTGTTAGCATAGAACTTATGGTTACATCTAGCCATTTCAACTGTAAAATGATGAGACCTTGCCAGGGAAGCAAGCAGAAGGAGAGATGTACAAGTGAGAAGTATGAAAGAAGAAACTGTTAGCATAGAACTTATGGTTACATCTAGCATTTCAACTGTAAAATGATGAGACCTTGGCAGGAAGCGAGAAGCAGAAAGAGAGATGTACAAGTGAGAAGTATGAAAGAAAAACTGTTAGCATAGAACTCATGGTTACATCTATCCATTTCAACTGTAAAATGATGAGACCTTGCCAGGGAAGCAAGAAGCAGAAAGAGAGATGTACAAGTGAGAAGTATGAAAGAAGAAACTGTTAGCATAGAACTTATGGTTACATCTAGCCATTTCAACTGTAAAATGATGAGACCTTGACAGAGGAAGCAAAGCAGAAGGAGAGATGTACAAGTGAGAAGTATGAAAGAAGAAACTGTTAGCATAGAACTTTTATAGTTGCATCTATTACATTTCAACTGTAAAATGATGAGACCTTGGCAGGGAAGCGAGAGAAAACAGAAAGAGAGATGTACAAGTGAGAAGTATGAAAGAAAAAACTGTTAGCATAGAACTCATGGTTACATCTATCCATTTCAACTGTAAAATGATGAGACCTTGCCAGGAAGCAAAGAGCAGGAGAGATGTACAAGTGAGAAGTATGAAAGAGAGAAGAAACTGTTAGCATAGAAATTATGGTTACACATCTAGCCATTTCAAGTGTAAAATGATGAGATCTTGACAGGAAGCAAGAAGCAGAAAGAGATGTACAAGTGAAGCGTGAAAGAAGAAACTGTTAGCATAGAACTTATGGTTACATCCTAGCCATTTCAAGTGTAAAATGATGAGACCTTGCCAGGGAAGCAAGAGAAGCAGAAGAGAGATGTACAAGTGAGAAGTATGAAGAAGAAACTGTTAGCATAGAACTTATGGTTACATCTAGCCATTTCAAGTGTAAAATGATGAGACCTTGACAGGGAAGCAAGGAAGCAGAAGAATGTACAAGTGAGAAGCGTGAAGAAGAAACTGTTAGCATAGAACTTATGGTTACATCTAGCCATTTCAACTGTAAAATGATGAGAACTTGCAAGAGGGAAACAAGAAGCAGAAGAGAGATGTACAAGTGAGAAGTATGAAGAAGAAACTGTTAGCATAGAACATGGTTACACCTAGCCATTTCAAAGTGTAAAAAAATGATGAGACCTTGCCAGGAAAGCAAGCACAAAGAAGAGATGTACAAGTGAGAAGTATGAAAGAAGAAACTGTTAGCATAGAACTTATGGTTACACCTAGCCATTTCAACTGTAAAATGATGAGACCTTGGCAGGAAGCGAGAAGCAGAAAGAGAGATTTACAAGTGAGAAGTATGAAAGAAGAAACTGTTAGCATAGAACTTATGGACACATCTATCCATTTCAACTGTAAAATGATGAGACCTTGACAAGGAAGCAAGAAGCAGAAAGAGAGATATACAAGTGAGAAGTATGAATGAAGAAACTGTTAGCATAGAACTTATGGTTACATCTAGCCATTTCAACTGTAAAATGATGAGACCTTGCCAGGGAAGCAAGAAGCAGAAAGAGAGATGTACAAGTGAGAAGTATGAAAGAAGAAACTGTTAGCATAGAACTTATGGTTACACCTAGCCATTTCAACTGTAAAATGATGAGAACTTGCCAGGGAAGCAAGAAGCAGAAAGAGAGATATACAAGTGAGAAGTATGAATGAAGAAACTGTTAGCATAGAACTTATGGTTACATCTAGCCATTTCAAGTGTAAAATGATGAGATCTTGCCAGGGAAGCAAGAAGCAGAAAGAGAGATGTACAAGTGAGAAGTATGAAAGAAGAAACTGTTAGCATAGAACTTATGGTTACATCTAGCCATTTCAAGTGTAAAATGATGAGATCTTGCCAGGGAAGCAAGAAGCAGAAAGAGAGATGCACAAGTGAGAAGTATGAAAGAAGAAACTGTTAGCATAGAACTTATGGTTACATCTAGCCATTTCAAGTGTAAAATGATGAGATCTTGCCAGGGAAGCAAGAAGCAGAAAGAGAGATGCACAAGTGAGAAGTATGAAAGAAGAAACTGTTAGCATAGAACTTATGGTTACTTCTAGCCATTTCAACTGTAAAATGATGAGACCTTTCCAGGGAAGCAAGAAGCAGAAAGAGAGATGTACAAGTGAGAAGTATGAAAGAAGAAACTGTTAGCATAGAACTTATGGTCACATCTAGCCATTTCAAGTGTAAAATGATGAGACCTTGACAGGGAAGCAAGAAGCAGAAAGAGAGATGTACAAGTGAGAAGCGTGAAAGAAGAAACTGTTAGCATAGAACTTATGGTTACATCTAGCCATTTCAAGTGTAAAATGATGAGAACTTGCCAGGGAAGCAAGAAGCAGAAAGAGAGATGTACAAGTGAGAAGTATGAAAGAAGAAACTGTTAGCATAGAACTTATGGTTACACCTAGCCATTTCAAGTGTAAAATGATGAGACCTTGCCAGGGAAGCAAGAAGCACAAAGAGAGATGTACAAGTGAGAAGTATGAAAGAAGAAACTGTTAGCATAGAACTTATGGTTACACCTAGCCATTTCAACTGTAAAATGATGAGACCTTGGCAGGGAAGCGAGAAGCAGAAAGAGAGATTTACAAGTGAGAAGTATGAAAGAAGAAACTGTTAGCATAGAACTTATGGTTACATCTATCCATTTCAACTGTAAAATGATGAGACCTTGACAGGGAAGCAAGAAGCAGAAAGAGAGATATACAAGTGAGAAGTATGAATGAAGAAACTGTTAGCATAGAACTTATGGTTACATCTAGCCATTTTAACTGTAAAATGATGAGACCTTGCCAGGGAAGCAAGAAGCAGAAAGAGAGATGTACAAGTGAGAAGTATGAAAGAAGAAACTGTTAGCATAGAACTTATGGTTACACCTAGCCATTTCAACTATAAAATGATGAGAACTTGCCAGGGAAGCAAGAAACAGAAAAAGAGATATACAAGTGAGAAGTATGAATGAAGAAACTGTTAGCATAGAACTTATGGTTACATCTAGCCATTTCAAGTGTAAAATGATGAGATCTTGCCAGGGAAGCAAGAAGCAGAAAGAGAGATGTACAAGTGAGAAGTATGAAAGAAGAAACTGTTAGCATAGAACTTATGGTTACATCTAGCCATTTCAAGTGTAAAATGATGAGATCTTGCCAGGGAAGCAAGAAGCAGAAAGAGAGATGCACAAGTGAGAAGTATGAAAGAAGAAACTGTTAGCATAGAACTTATGGTTACATCTAGCCATTTCAAGTGTAAAATGATGAGATCTTGCCAGGGAAGCAAGAAGCAGAAAGAGAGATGCACAAGTGAGAAGTATGAAAGAAGAAACTGTTAGCATAGAACTTATGGTTACTTCTAGCCATTTCAAGTGTAAAATGATGAGCCCTTGGCAGGGAAGCGAGAAGCAGAAAGAGAGATGTACAAGTGAGAAGTATGAAAGAAGAAACTGTTAGCATAGAACTTATGGTTACATCTAGCCATTTCAACTGTAAAATGATGAGACCTTTCCAGGGAAGGGCAAGAAGCAGAAAGAGAGATGTACAAGTGAGAAGTATGAATGAAGAAACTGTTAGCGTAGAACTTATGGCTACATCTAGCCATTTCAACTGTAAAATGATGAGACCTTGCCAGAGAAGCAAGAAGCAGAAAGAGAGATGTACAAGTGAGAAGTATGAATGAAGAAACTGTTAGCCTAGAACTTATGGTTACATCTAGCCATTTCAACTGTAAAATGATGAGACCTTGCCAATGAAGCAAGAAGCAGAAAGAGAGATGTACAAGTGAGAAGTATGAATGAAGAAACTGTTAGCCTAGAACTTATAGTTACATCTAGCCATTTCAACTGTAAAATGATGAGACCTTGCCAGGGAAGCAAGAAGCAGAAAGAGAGATGTACAAGTGAGAAATATGAAAGAAGAAACTGTTAGCATAGAACTTATGGTTACATCTAACCATTTCAAGTGTAAAATGATGAGACCTTGGCAGGGAAGCGAGAAGCAGAAAGAGAGATGTACAAGTGAGAAGTATGAAAGAAGAAACTGTTAGCATAGAACTTATGGTTACATCTATCCATTTCAAGTGTAAAATGATGAGACCTTGCCAGGGAAGCAAGAAGCAGAAAGAGAGATGTACAAGTGAGAAGTATGAATGAAAAAACTGTTAGCGTAGAACTTATAGCTACATCTAGCCATTTCAACTGTAAAATGATGAGACCTTGCCAGAGAAGCAAGAAGCAGAAAGAGAGATGTACAAGTGAGAAGTATGAATGAAGAAACTGTTAGCCTAGAACTTATAGTTACATCTAGCCATTTCAAGTGTAAAATGATGAGACCTTGCCAGGGAAGCAAGAAGCAGAAAGAGAGATGTACAAGTGAGAAGTATGAAAGAAGAAACTGTTAGCATAGAACTTATGGTTACATCTAGCCATTTCAAGTGTAAAATGATGAGACCTTGGCAGGGAAGCGAGAAGCAGAAAGAGAGATGTACAAGTGAGAAGTATGAAAGAAAAAACTGTTAGCATAGAACTTATAGTTACACCTAGCCATTTCAACTGTAAAATGATGAGACCTTGCCAGGGAAGCAAGAAGCAGAAAGAGAGATGTACAAGTGAGAAGTATGAAAGAAGAAACTGTTAGCATAGAACTCATGGTTACATTTAGCCATTTCAAGTGTAAAATGATGAGACCTTGCCAGGGAAGCAAGAAGCAGAAAGAGAGATGTACAAGTGAGAAGTATGAAAGAAGAAACTGTTAGCATAGAACTTATGGTTACATCTAGCCATTTCAACTGTAAAATGATGAGACCTTGCCAGGGAAGCAAGAAGCAGAAAGAGAGATGTACAAGTGAGAAGTATGAAAGAAGAAACTGTTAGCATAGAACTTATGGTTACATCTAGCCATTTCAAGTGTAAAATGATGAGACCTTGGCAGGGAAGCGAGAAGCAGAAAGAGAGATGTACAAGTGAGAAGTATGAAAGAAGAAACTGTTAGCATAGAACTTATGGTTACATCTAGCCATTTCAAGTGTAAAATGATGAGACCTTGGCAGGGAAGCAAGAAGCAGAAAGAGAGATGTACAAGTGAGAAGTATGAATGAAGAAACTGTTAGCATAGAACTTATAGTTACATCTAGCCATTTCAAGTGTAAAATGATGAGACCTTGGCAGGGAAGCGAGAAGCAGAAAGAGAGATGTACAAGTGAGAAGCGTGAAAGAAGAAACTGTTAGCATAGAACTTATGGTTACATCTAGCCATTTCAAGTGTAAAATGATGAGACCTTGGCAGGGAAGCAAGAAGCAGAAAGAGAGATGTACAAGTGAGAAGTATGAAAGAAGAAACTGTTAGCATAGAACTTATGGTTACATCTAGCCATTTCAAGTGTAAAATGATGAGACCTTGGCAGGGAAGCAAGAAGCAGAAAGAGAGATGTACAAGTGAGAAGTATGAAAGAAAAAACTGTTAGCATAGAACTTATGGTTACATCTAGCCATTTCAAGTGTAAAATGATGAGACCTTGCCAGGGAAGCAAGAAGCAGAAAGAGAGATGTACAAGTGAGAAGTATGAAAGAAGAAACTGTTAGCATAGAACTTATGGTTACATCTAGCCATTTCAAGAGTAAAATGATGAGACCTTGCCAGGGAAGCAAGAAGCAGAAAGAGAGATGTACAAGTTAGAAGAATGAAAGAAGAAACTGTTAGCATAGAACTTATGGTTACATCTAGCCATTTCAAGTGTAAAATGATGAGATCTTGCCAGGGAAGCAAGAAGCAGAAAGAGAGATGTACAAGTTAGAAGAATGAAAGAAGAAACTGTCAGCATAGAACTTACAGTTACTTCTCGCCATTTCAACTGTATGAAGAGATTCTGCTACCAATCTGTTTAGTGCCATACATGATGCATGATTGCACGATCATGTCTTTTTTGATCCACGACTAAGCAGAAGATGTTCCTTCAGTAGGTTGCCATTTCTTTTTGAGATAGATTGGTTTCCAACGAAGGCTATAGAACCTAACTGTCCTACTATTCAACCCATAGTGGGAGGTAGACGAGATGGGTTAATACCTTTTTCAATGTCTGTATCCACTAGGACATGTGTAGACAAGAACAACTGAATTTTGGGGACTTATAAACCTCATGTCCAGTAACCCTTTTTTTTTTTTTTTTTTTTTATTCATATTGCAATATTTTGATGTTAATGGTTTTCTCTAGTATTTTTTTTACCAGAGCTCATACTTTAATTTGGACACTAATGATTTTCTCTAGCACTCCATATTACTGGTTCCCATTTTGTGTTCATATCTATACTTAGTCGGCTTAGTATATTTTTGACTTGACTTGAGTTGTGAGTTCAATACCAGGCTACAGCAGTGGTGAACAAGTAACTTACAGAGTTAGAGGGAGATAATTCATGACTACTAGAAGAGGCTCTATGCATGGAATGAAGATCATATATCCCAGTGACTGTAATAAAGCATTCAGTTCGAAATTCATAGCACCTGAAGAGGGCCGGAGCATACAATGGCCGAAACATCATACAAATGGCAACAAAGATGAGAGCAATGGTCTGAATAATGTAATCACTGTAAATACTATCTCAGAAGTATAGAAAATATATATATATTTTTATTCAGATATTTTAATCCAAGTGGAAAAAGCAGGAAGGTAAATTCCAAAAACCTAATCCTAATTAATATTAAAAATTTTATTTTAATATTAAAAAATGATACAGGAAGAGAGCTCCATGTAATAAAATATTACAGAGCAAATATAAATTAACTAGGATTAATTCAAGGATGTTGAATGACCATTTCGATATGAAATCCCCACAGGGGATAACACATCACCTACGCAAGAAAAAAAATCCTCTTCAAAAAATATATATATATATATATATATATATATATATATATATATATATATTGTGTGTGTTTCATCTACCCAATTTAACTCACAAGGTACTTTCTAAACAAGGGACAATAACATGAAATCACATTCCTGATTTAATCAACCATGGTGAGATTTGAACCTGGGTTTCATGGTCAGAAAGAGAAGCATTTAGTACATGCCCATCAAAGGTTGTGCTAGTACAAGTTAGCAAGTCA
The DNA here is from genome assembly GCA_037127315.1 of Ascarosepion bandense. Lineage (NCBI taxonomy): Eukaryota > Metazoa > Mollusca > Cephalopoda > Sepiida > Sepiidae > Ascarosepion > Ascarosepion bandense. The sequence continues at coordinate 253,431 of JBBBDQ010002382.1, forward strand.
TTGTAACCAAGTGTTTGAGAAAGCTGGCCTTGTTCAGGGTATTAAACACACTAGATGATGCACTTTTCTGTAGCCTACACAAAATAGTTTCAGAAGAAACACTGTTAACAATAATAATCTAAACAATAACAAATACATCAAACTACCAACCAATTCCATTACATCCAATATCCGAAACAATCTATCTCATATAAAAAACACACACATAGTAACAACTACTTCGAAAACTATTATGGACATTATCAGATCTAAAAATAACCGAAATCAAAATGATGAACAAGCAGGTGTATTCCGAATAAATTGCCAGGATTGTTCCTCCATCTACATCGGAGAAACAAGTAGAAATCTAAAGAAACGTATATATGAACACAAAAGAGACATCACTAATAATAATCTTATAAATGCATTCGTGATTCACAGAAATAAATTCAACCACAATTTCGATTTTAAAAATGCTACACTAATAAAAAGAGTAAACAATTTATTCAGAAGAAAAGTTCTCGAGAACACCGCTATCCAATACTACCAAAACATCAATTTGCACCCCAGATTTTTCACAATCTCACCTTTACTTATGGAAATTATACTAAAACAGACTAACATACATAATAAAAATTTCAAAGAAAACGGTTGAATTCCCTTCATTTTAACATCTCATGACTTTGCGCTACACATGAAGAAATTCTAAAACAGACTTACACACGAAATAAACAGTTTTCAAAGAAAACGGTCAAATTCCCTTCATTTTAATATCTCGTGACTTTGCACTACATATGAAAAAATTCTAAAAACTAAAATATTCTGTTGATCTTTTGAAATGATTTGTGAGCGTCTTTGTGGTTGCCAACACTGTTTGTTTATAGATACGTAATTTAGAATAAAGCTCATTTCGTCTTTTTGCCTTGATAAAGTCCATCACAGGACGAAACGTGTAGGTGATTTAAAATACAGTTTTCCTTTTGTCTTTATTTTATTTAACCATTCTGTCCTTAATCTCAGATTATAACTGAGTATATTTTTACATATATATATATACACATACACACACACAAGTATAAGGTAGGTATGAATGAAATTATATTCCATATCCAAAGAAACACTATTATTAAAAAAGTTCCCAATACAAAGTAAAGCTAATAATATTTATTTAAAATTCATAACATTAATATGTTATAATATCACGACAAAAGTAGCCATTTTGTTTCAACACTATCCGTATCTTATCAAGTGATTAATTCAATTACAAGTTTGAGGGTTTTAAAAGTTTCAAAGAGTAGCTAAACCCCCTTAATCAGGGAGGTGCTGTTCCCAGGTCCACCCTGACTTGGATCGGTAGCTCCTGTTAGGGTCCCAGCTATGGGCAAACTGGGGTCAAAATACTATGAATGTATAAAAATAGACTTTTATAGAAAAATTAACATTTTTGAAGGAAAAATATTACCAACAATACATTTTTGAAGGCAAATAATTATTACCATAATACATTTTTGAAGGGAAATACTTATTACTATAACGCATTTTTGAAGGGAAAAAATTATTACCATAACACATTTTTGAAAGAAAGAAAATATCGCCATAACACATTTTTTAAGGAAACAAAAATTATTTCCAGCAATACATTTTTGAATACAAAACTAGAAGACGTTTTCAGTTTTCTAAAATAAAAAAGAATAAAAACAAAAAATTTTCATTAAAATCTGACTAAATCAATTTTGTCACTATCACCAAACATTAAAAAAAACCTTAGAACCCCACGTTTTTGGCATTAAATAACCCACAGAGGTTGATATGCCATTAAACAAAACTCAAACTTCTGACTTGCATTTTTTATATAAAATTAATACAAGTAAAAGGTTTATCACTTAGCCGATTGATCATACTTATTTTTTCATCCGCTCTGGTGGTATCTTAACTATTCGACTATTAATTGTAGGAGATTAGGTTTTTTATAATTAGATTTTACACTATTTACAGACTGATATTTTCATCATTATTGTCATATTCACCACATTTTCAGGTGATATATATTGGATTTTCTAACCAAATTATTTATTTAGTCCACGGGAAAAGATTGTCCGAGTTCCACATGCCATTTTACAGTTGAGATGGCTAGATGTAAATGTAAGTTCTATGCTAATTTTTTTTTTTTTATCACACTTCACTTGTGGAACTCCCTTCCAGCTCCATGCTTCCCAGTCAAAGTTATTGCTTTTATTCTTTAATAAATTTTTTTTTCCCCTATTCTCTAACTTTTAGTAACTGTTTGTGTCTGTAGTGGCTTTCTTGCTTTGTTTGGGGTGAAACAATAGAACTCCACTTAATGAATTTAAGTGCAGCACCAGATTAGAAATTGTTGGAATGGCCAGATATAAGCGGCTCGATGCAGACAGTTTCTCCTCTTGCACTTCTCGACAGTGAAATTTCCTTCCAGTTTCTTTCTTTCCACTCAACTTTAATCATCAAAAATTTAAATGCAATGTCAATCGCCATCATCTATGTTTTTATTTCCTGTTCTTTTACTATTCTCTCTCGTTAATATCTTTTTCTCGGTGACTTTCTTGTATCTTAGTGGCTTTATTTTCTGACTTAGGATGAAATGATTGAAAATGTTTAAAAAAAAAAGAGTTAACTTGGGATGTTTATAAAATAAAACTTTTAAAAATCCAACACTTTTGGTTATTATTGGATAAAATATTTGAGATAATTCATTGAGGTGTTGATAATTCATTGAGGTGTTCATAATTGGTGTTATCCTGTTATATACCTACCTCTGAACATTAATAGGCATGTCCCAATCCTCATAAATATGTTGGACACTATTGTGGGAGGGTGATATTACAGACTAGCAATTCACCACTAACAATGGTTAACTACTTCACGCAGCTGGTGAGTATTGTATTTTGTTGATGTTACAATGATTTCTATTTCATTTTCCGAACTCTGTTTCGTTTTTTCTCATTCAGTTACAAAATATTCTGAAAAGAACAATTTTTTAAAAAATATCCATACTTTGGATAACTTATTAAGGGATAAATTACTCGATAATCCAGTAAGCAGTTAATTAGTGATGTTCAGAAAAAAATTCTGAAAATTTTCTTAACACTGGATTGATGGTGATTAAAATGCTGATTATTTATTTACATTATTTTTTTATCTTCATACAGTAACGTTCATTATTTAATGTTGGAATTTTTAAAAATGTATTCTTGGATTGATGATTATACATTTAGTTCTATTTTTGTTGTTTTTAGGCTCAAGAGGACACTTTTGACTGCCTTGCTCTGGTGACCGGTCATAATTGCATTGTCCGGATAAATTGGAAATCAAGTTTATTACTTGACAGAATTCAGTGTGAGGAACAATGCATACTGTATCTTTCAGCAATTAATATTACCTATGTTATCATCAGTACATTAAATAGTAACACAACCAGTATATTAAAAGTAAATAGAAATGCATTGAAAATGATTTTTACCATAAAAATAAATTGAAAATGATTTTTACCATAAAAATAAATTGAAAATGATTTTTACCATAAAAATAAATTGAAAATGATTTTTACCATAAAAATAAATTGGAAATGATTTTTACCATAAAAATAAATTGGAAATGATTTTTACCATAAAAATAAATTGAAAATGATTTTTACCATAAAAATAAATTGAAAATGATTTATTACTATCAAAATTCAATGGAAATGATTTTTGCTATGAAAATGCATTGATCAATGATTTATTACTATGGAAATGCATTGGCCAATAACTTTTGCTATGAAAATTATTTGTATTGCAAATCTTTTAGAATTTAAGAAAATATACATCAGTAGATTTCATTGTTCTCTCATGTTTACATACCTTACAATACTGCAAACATTTAAAGAAAGGCATTGAATGTTATTTTACTATAGAAATTATTATAGCAATTGATTCCCAATTATATTTACTAGAGCAGTAAGGATTGAACCCACTACTCAATAATCAGCAAAAGCTTCTAACAATTACAGCAATGTGAAGCATGTTGGTGTCCAAGCTGCATTTTATAAGACATGACGAATAGCACTTGCCTCAACAAGACATTCCCTGCATCAAGATCTCGAACTTTCCTATGCTCTAATTATATGCAGAATGATTTATGCCCGTGAAATGTGGACATTGATGAAAGAGGACTGTCATAAAGAAAAAGCTAGATTGAAAGACAGACATGATGACCCTGATTAGAAGGAGGACGTTAAACTATATTTTTCGCATAATTAGATGAGGAGAATGTAGCTTTGTGTATAGATCCTGCAAAGATAAATTCCTCCACAAAAGACCATGCAGTAGTGACCCTAAGAAAAAAGAATCTAAAATTATTATAATTCTCTGAAATTTACCCAAATCTGACGAAGGCTAGAGAGCAAAACACCTGAAATGTCATGATAATCTAAACTTATTTATAAATGGAACTTTGTCTGCATCTGTGTGTGTGTGTGTCTGTTACCTATAGACTCAAATGGCTGAACCAATTTTCTTGAAAATTTACACAGTTGTACTATAAGCATCTGCAAGTGTTCTTAGCTAGGTTTTGTGTCGAGGTACCCCCAATAAATATCGATAATCGAAAAAATCGGGTTATAGAAGGAGTGGTCCGATTTTAATCAAATTTGATACACTCATAGACAAAGACATAAGAAACGATATTCAGAAGTTTCAAGGTTGCAGTTCTTAGAATAGTGCAGAAAATCGATAATATATATGTATACTATAGTCATTCGCAGACAGATCTGTTTCACTGTATTACAGCTCATCAGTACGGCTTAGACTCTGGTTGCTTCCTTACCCAGGATTGAAACCTGACCGAATTGGCGTCAGTCGGCAATTCTACCCCTAGGCCATGAGCATCCAGTAGAAGATAGTAGGCTTTTTAGCGCGTATAAACATGGCCAATAGCTAGAGTGCTCCAATTCATTATCGAATGAGCGGTGTGTAAATGCCGGGGTAGCTACTGTTTACAAAGTCTACCACTCTTCCAGAGTGCTCAATCAGGGTGTGAGAGCGTAAATACTATAGTCATCTGCAGACAGATCTGTTGTGTGTGTGTCTGTTTATCTGCTTGTATGTCTGTATTTCTTTCAGTTCTTTTATTTTAGTTTTTGCTTTGGGTTTGGCTCTAAGTAGGTATAATTGTAGTTCTTAGTTTCAGCCATGACACCATTTACCCAGAGGACTTATTTAGCCTTCAAAATTAAGTTTACGACGAAAAAAACTTATTTGATATCGATACCAGGAAATCAAAGTTTGACTTACACCCATTCATTTTTCTTTCAGTTTACGGTTTCGCTTTAACTGGAAACAACTATTGCTTTTTTTAGTCTTTCGTGCTAACGTCTAAAGAGTCTGAGCTCCAGGACCATGGATTAGTTTTAAAGCTTTCATTACACCCGAGCAACACTGGGTTATACTGCTAGTATCCAATAAGTGAGGGTAGTGGAATATCACTACTGACAAACGATTGCAACCAATTAAGAGATGGAAAGATAAAATCAGACAGAGGAATATTTCTGTTGATACTTTAAAGGATTGCCTTACACTAGGAAACATAACAAAGTTGCATTGGCAAGAATTGTGCAAAGATCTCTTTGACTCTAGGTCAGTATAAATGACTAGTGGGGTTCAAACTCTGTACTTATCCGCACGTGTATTGCATACCTCTGCCACATCTGGTCGGGTGCCCCTGCTATTCACCTTGGAGTTTTTGACAAAATCCAACGAAGAATCTGTAAAGTGATTGATACCAAATTGGCAGCACAGCTGCAGTCGCTATCTCACCGATGTGATGTGGCTTCCCTGTGCCTCTTCCATAAATACTTTCACAGTTTCTGCTCCAATGAACTTAGATCACCGGTGCCCCCATGTATAAATTTACACGACCTACTAGATTAGCAGCTAGGTCCCACCCTTTTACAGTGAAACTGATAAAATGTAACCGCAATTTCTACTCTAACAGATTCTTTTCACGCACTTCCCACCAGTGGAATTCCCTTCCATATACTTGATTCCACGACAGCTATAATCCCCAGGAATTTAAATGTAAGGTCAATAGACATCTCCTATCACACTAACTCGCATCCATTCTCACAAGCTCTTTTTCCATCTACTCCACCCACATTCTTGGTATCCTCATCCCTCTATTACCCTCCTACTAACATTTCTTATAACTAACCCTCTTTCTCATCACTTTCCACTATGTAACCCCCTACACAACAGTGGCAGTAGAATGCCTTGCTTGGGGTTTGATGAAAAAAAAAAAGGGAGAAATTGTTTTGGCAATCAGTAATGTTTTTGTGTTGTCTTTTTAATTAGAATTTTGTTTTTTGTAAATATTCCTTAAATTCTTGCTCAGCTACTGTGCTCATTTCATTGGTTCACAATGGAACCAGTTAATCCTTGCTGCAGGCACTGTATTTAACCAGATTATCCTATGGGCTCCAACGACCAATTTGAGTACCAGTGAAAATTTAATCATCAGTAAACCCTTCCATCGACTTACTGGACATCAGGTGAGTGGATCACAACTAGTAATTTTACCATATTTTCTTGTGTATAATACAGCCCCATGTCAATGAAGTTAAAAAATGGGAATAAATTATATCTTTCTTCAATACTCCCTGTACTCAGTCTTTTCTCATACTGTAAGTGCAGGGGGGCACACTAGTGGTGCTTCCACCTTGCTTGGGATGAAATGATTTTTTAAAAAAAGTGTTTATGAGAATTAAGCTTTGAAGTAAAAGGCTGTCAAAAATGGATAATACTGTAAGGATACAAAAGGCAATTATCTCCCCTTAGTGAAGATAGAATCATGTGGGTCATGTGACTGGCATATCTAATCTAAACCTATCTATCTAAATTTAAATCTAAATTTATTTATAAATAGAACTTTGTGTGTGTGTCCGTTACCTATAGACTCCGAAACGGCTGAACCGATTTTATCTTGAAAATTTACACAGTTGTACTATAAGCATCTGCAAGTGTTCTTAGCTAGGTTTTATGTCAAGGTACCCCTGATAAATATTGCTAATCGAAAAAATCGGGTTATAGAAGAAGTGGTCCGATTTTAATCAAATTTGCTACACTCATAGACAAAGGCATAAGAAACGATATTGAGAAGTTTCAAGGTTGCAGTTCTTACAATAGTGCATAAAATCGATTATATATATATATATATATATATAAAAGGCAAGATGTTTGTGTGTGTGTGTTTATCTGCCTGTATGTCTGTATTTTTTTTCAGCGTTTTTATTTTAGTTTTTGCTTCGGTTTTGGCTCTAAGTAGGTATAATTGTAGTTCTTAGTCTCAGCCATGATACCATTTCCTCAGAGGACTTATTTAGCCTTCAAAATTAAGTTTATGACAAAAAAACTTATTTGATATTGATATCAGGAAATCAAAATTTGACTTTGTCTGTGTGTGTGTTCATTACCTATAGACTCCAAAACGGCTGAACTGATTTTCTTGAAAATTTACACAGTTGTACTATAAGCGTCTGCAAGTGTTCTTAGCTAGATATTGTGTCGAGGTACCCCCAATAAATATAAAAAATCGGGTTATAGAAGGAGGGTCCAATTTTAATCAAATTTGATACACTCATAGACAAAGACATAAGAAATGATATTCAGAAGTTTCAAGGTTGCAGTTCATACAATAGTGCAGAAAATCAATTATATATATATATATATATAAAAAAAAGGCAAAATGTTTGTATGTGTGTCTGTTTATCTGCCTGTATGTCTGTATTTTTTTCAGCCCTTTTACTTTAGTTTTTGCTTTGGGTCTGGCTCTAAGTAGGTATAATTGTAGTTCTTAGTCTCAGCCATGATACCATTTACTCAGAGGACTTATTTAGCCTTCAAAATTCAGTTTATGACGAAAAAAATCGATACCAGGAAATCAAAATTTCACTTACGTCCATTCATTTTTCTTTCAGTCTAGGGTTTCGCTTTAACTGGAAACAACTATTGTTTTTTAGTCTTTCATGCCAACGTCCAAACAGTCTGAGCTCCAGGACAATGGATTAGTTTTAAAGCTTTCATTACACCTGAGCAACGCCAGGCTATACTGTTAGTAGTGACAAAATTTAAGAGTCAAATATACCTGTTGCTTTTTAAGCACAGGTGAGGAAAGGTTTACGATTTTTTATTTGGTTAAACCAAAAAAAAAAACCTATGGAAAAAAATAGTTCAAACCGATTATTGAAGTAACGTAATTTATGAGAGCACACAGCAAAGCCAGACAACACGAGCCAATGTACAAGTTTAAGAAATGGACGATAAATTTACAGGAATCCCTCAATTAATGTGTATTTTGTGTAGATGTGAATTCTATTTTCCCTGTGTGGGACAAAACTCTGAGAACCAAGCATGTTTGTTATTCCTTTTCTTTGAGTTGTACCATTCTATTATTTATACTCTTTATTTCTTTTGTCCTCATCTTTATTGCCATGTTTGCAACATTTCAGCCATTGAATGATCAGACCTTCTTCAGGTGCTAGGAATTTCAAATCAAACACTTTATTTTGATCACTGGGGTATATCGTTCTTATTCCATGTGCAATGCCACTTCCAGTAGTTATCTTCCTCTCACTTACCTCTTTAAGTTATTTGTTCCAGCACTCTGTATTACTGGTTCCCACTATGCCTCCTTGGTCTCACACTTTCAGCAGACCTCAAGTGGAATGACTATATCGAATCCATTGCTAAATCTGCTGCTATGAGAGTCGGTTCTCTGTGCAGGGCCCAGAAGTTTTTTTCCATCTGAATCTATCCTGAACATATATAAATCTACCATCCGCCGTGCATTGAATACTGCTGCCACATCTGGTCTGGTGCCCCTGCTATTCTCCTCAGGCTTCTTGACAAAATACAACGGAGAGTCTGTAATGCGATCGATACCAACTTGGCAGACCGGCTGCAGTCTCTCTCTCATCAGCGTGACGTGGCTTCCCTGTGTCTCTTCTATAAATACTTTCACAGCTTCTGCTCCGATGAACTTAGATCATTGGTGCCCCCTAGGTACGAATTTGCACGAGATACTAGATTAGCAACTAGATCCCACCCTTTTACAGTGAAATCGATAAAATGTAACCGCAATTTCTACTGCAACAGTTTCTTTTCTCACACTTCCCAACTGTGGAATTCCCTTCCCCATGATTGCTTCCCCGACAGCTACAATCTCCAGGAGTTTAAATGTAAGGTCAATAGACACCTCCTAACACACTAACTCGCATCCATTCTTTCAAACACTCTTCCCATCTACCCAACCCTCAGCCTCGGTATCCTTACCCATCTATCACTCTCCTTCTGACATTTCCTATATCTAACCACTCTTTGTCTTTAACTTCCCCTATATAACCCTATGCACAATAGTGGCAGTGGAATGCCTTGCTTGGGGTGAAATGATTAAAAAAAAAAAAATATGGTATCCATTTCTGTGCTTGGCCAGCTTAGGAGATCTTGTGGCCTAGCATATATACTGATTCCTTAAGTTTACGTAGTTACCAATAGTGTTCTCTATCAATTATTTCAACTTTATCCCATAGGAAGCAGTGATTTCCTTTCTCCTTTTATATGATGTCAGCTGCACCTGATTTTTCTATCTCCTCTCACGTTACGGCCTTGCGATGTTCTTGCAGGCTTACCTTAAGAGGAATGAGATTGATATACCCCAGTGTTTGAAATAAAGCATTCAGTTTGAAATTCCTAGCACCTGAAGAAGGCGGGAGCATACAACAGCCAAAGCATCATAAAAATATGGCAATAAAGATGAGGACAATAGTCCAAATAATGTAAATACTACTTCATTTCAGAAGTATAGACAAATACTATACCATTCTGGCCATTACAATACTTTTGATACCCCCTAATAATGATAATATCATAAAATCATAGTCTTTGTATATGAAATATGCTTTAGTATGAATAGCTGTAAAAAAATAATAAATAAAAAGAAAATATATTTTTGAAATGAGCTAATATTTTACCATGCAATAAAGGATGCCTCAAAGACAAAACTCTGTCTTCTCTCTTGCCATTTTCTGTGGGCAAACATTACATTTGTAAAATGTCTAATTTTCAGGGTGTGATTTTTTCTATCAACTACCATGAAGGCCTTAAGAAGATCTGTTCTGCTTCTGATGATCGGAGTATCCGAGTTTGGCAGCTGCACTTTGCTAAGAATTCTGAAAATAGTCCAAACATTTTTGACTGGCAAGGTGTGCATAGTGAGTGCATTCATGTGCTATATGGCCATCAGGCTAGAGTGTGGCGAGCACTTCTGACATCTACAGGACTGACCAGTATTGGGGAGGTAAGTGATTGAAAAGCTTCAAGCCGTTATTTAAAGGAGGAGTCTTGGAATGTGGTCAATACAAAATTATCTCTAGTATTTTTATGTAAAGCACTTAATTTGACACACACACACACACACATTACAGAAATGGTCTACAAACAACCGACAATTTGAAATGATTTGTTTGAACATTATTTTTAGTCGATACTTGTATTTAAGTAGATATTCTGTTTATAATCAAACAGTATTATATATTTATTTCTACCACCCTGATTATTTACAATAAATTTTTCTTACGAAAATGTGTCATTCGGCAGGATTTGAATCTATATATTCCATATATGGATAGGGGTTGCAGGTTCCAGCAGCAGCACTATATATCATACACGATACTGATGTATATTTAGAGTTTAGAATTAAATTACCCATAGAGATTGATATGCCGCTCAACTTAAAAACAAAATCAATTAGCAATAAGACAAGGGAGTTATAAAGGGAGTTTCTCTCACAAAAATGTTTTCATTGAAAATTTTTGCCTCTTATTCAGCATGCAGGTCTGAAACTGCTTAAAAGTAACAAGCCAAAAATTGATAGGCACTCACTTATTCATTTTTACTCTCTCCTTCACTGATGCAAAGTTTCCCTATGAAGGGCACTAAAACAATTAGTACAGACCACATGATAGCCATTTGCCACCATGACAAGAATCCTTTCTCCTTTGCTGGAGTTTTCTAATTTGATTTTTAGCAAGAGGGAGAGACAGGCAAACTTTAGTATATTGGTGCCAAGAAAGCCATGGAAACTGATGTAGTGATGTAACCAACTTGGTCAACTACCAAACACAGAACGGTTCTCATTTGTATTCTTTCTGCCACTATCTCTTTCTTTTCACTATATTCCATGCTGCATTCTTCACTAACATATAAAAGAATTTCTTATGTTGGCAAATTTTCTGAACTCCAGAGTATCAGATATTTATATATCCTATTTTAGAAATCTAACATATCTTCAACAACACGAATCAGGAGTGGATGGGTCCTGGGTATGACGATAAACTACATTCAGCAGGAAGGTAGTATTTGCTTATAAATTTTGGTGTAACCCCTACTCACTCTCTCCCATCTCTGTCTCTCTTCTTCTTCCTCAGTTGCTAGCTCTGTAGAGTCATTCAGATTTCTTTTCCCTCTTAGATTGGGGCAGATATATCATCTTGATAGGGTTGGTTTGGCTTTCCCATAATCTTACAGGTCCTGAGCATGACTGTAAACAGAATCTGGCAGCAAGGCCGCTAATTGGTAGGTTGTGAGAAGCATCAAACCAGCTCTTAATTGCTATTGTTCTTAGATCTATCCTAACCCAGAGTGGTAGCACCTGTTAGGGTCCCAGCTATGGGTAAATAGTTAACACTCTGTCAAACTAGGGTCAAAACACTATGAAAGTATAAAAAAAGACTTTTATAGAAATATTTACATAAAAATAGACTTTTATAGAAATATCTACATGAAAAAAGACTTTTACAGAAATATTTACATAAAAATAGACTTTTATCGAAAAATATACATTTTTGAAGGAAATAAATTACCAACAATAGATTTTTTAAGGAAAAAAATTCTTACCATAAAAACATTTTTGGAAGGGAAAAAATTATTACCAGCAACACATATTTTAATACAAAACTAGAAGATCATTGTATGCTCCAGCCTTCTTCAGGTGCTAAAAATTTCGAACCGAACCCTTTCTTACAATCACTAGGGTATATCATTCTCATCCCTAAAGACACATTACCCAGTGTATATAGATGTTGGTTAGTTCCTGTGACTTGATCCAAAGAGTTGTGAGTTCAATACCAGGCTACAGCAGTGGTGAACAAGTAACTTAGATGGTTAGAGGGAGATAAGTCATGACTAGCAAAAAAAGCTTTATGCAAGGAATGAGAATTGATTGTAATAAAGGGTTCGGTTCAAAATTCCTAGCACTTAAAGAAGGCCGGAGCGTACAACGGCCGAAATGTTTAACAAATGGCCACAAAGATTAGGACAATAGTCCAAATAATGTAAATAGTGTAAATAATACCTCATCTCAGAAATATAGACAAAAACTTAATTGGAGTAGATAGACTAAACTATCGCCCGGTTCACACTCCACCCACGTCTATTGAACAGGTGAAGAGGCTCATCCCTTGGTTCCTGTTTAGAATGCGGTTTCCGGTTTTCTCTTTTCCAATCTTCTCACTTTTTTTTTTTTTTTCAATTGGAGTAGATAGACTAAATTATCGCCCGGTTCACACTCCATCCACGTCTATTGAACAGGTGAAGAGGCTCATCCCTTGTTTCCTGTTTAGGATGCGATTTCCGGTTTTCTCTTTTCCAATCTTTTCACTCCTATGTAGCCCCCTGCACATCAGTGGTGTTACTGCCTTGCTTGGGGTGAGATGATTAAAAAAAAAAACTAGAAGACATTTTCAGCTTTCTAAAATAAAAAAAATTTTTTCATCAAAATCTGATTAAATCAACCTTCTCACTATAATCGAACATTAAAAAAAACCTTAAAACCCAACCTTTTTGGCATTAAATAATCCACAGGGGTTGATATGTTATTAAACAAAACTGAAACTCAAACTAAGCAGTGAGTGCCTATTATTTGATACTTCGAGATTCTTACATGAAGAGGTTTTCATCATTCATCTTCCAAAGTTGTCATGATTAAGCAGGATACTCATTCATAGTCTTTCTTCTCATTCTACTCCATGCTGCATTGTTGACTCCCTTTGTAATACTCTTTAAATTGTCTCTAAATTATTTTCAGGATGCTACATGTTGTATTTGGGACCACGAGGGGAAAATCAGACAGAAATTTAAAGGTCATAAGGTGAGTGGAATTTTGTCATCTCAAATTTATATGAATTGAATAAGCTATTTTCTTTCTTTGGATAGTGGGCAAACATAGATAAAAATATCCACAATAAAATGTTTCAAAAGAGTGATTTTTTTCCCCCATGACACCATTTTTTTTAATACTGCAATGTGTTTTTTTTAAATGTGATAATTAGAATTGTAATAAAATCTAAATCTTTTTTTTTCTTTCTTTAATCATTTCACCCCCAAGCAAGGCAGGACCACCGCTAATGCATAGGGTTTCAGTCAGTTAAATGACATACGTGATACACACTTAGGCAATCATGTCTTGAAGAGACATAACTAACTGGGCTGAAGTTTTTCCCACACTAGGTTGTCATTACTTTCTGTGCTAGACTGGTTGCCAACCAAGGCTATAGAACCTAATTTGTCTTGTTATTTAACCCATAACTGGAGGGAAGAGAAGGATTAATACCTTTCCCAAGTGTATTTACATGTAAGTGAATACAATGAATTCAGCTGGAAATCGAACTCACCTACTCCGATTTCTCATTCCAAGCTGTGATCCACTGCACCACAACGCATATCCACTGCACCAAGATGCACATACACTGCAGCGTGATGCATATCCACTGCACCACAACACATACCCACTGCACAAAGATGCACATCCACTGTAGCATGACACACATCCACTGCACCACACTGCACATCCACTGTACAAAGATGCACATCCACTGCAGCACAATGCATATCCACTGCAGCATGACACATCCACTGCACCACACTGCACAAAGATGCACATTTACTGCATCATGACGCAATCCACTGCAGCACAATGCATATCCACTGCACAAATATGCACATCCACTGCACTGCAACGCATACCCACTGCAGAATGACGCACATCCACTGCATCACAACGCACATCCCCCTGCACAACAACACACGGGGTTACAGTGACAGAAAAGACTGGGGATTAATGGAATTCAAAAAGATAAAGATGGCAATTTACATTGCATTTAAATTTTAGGAGATTGTAGCTATCAGTAAGCAAAGTAAATAGAAGGAATTTCCATAAATGAAAAGTATGAGAAAAGAAACTGTCAAAGTAAAAGTGGCGGTTACATTTAACTATTTCATCAGTAAAAGGGTGGGACCTAAATGCCAATCTAGTAGCACGCCTAATTTCCCAGGGATGGGGCACCAGAGCAAAAAGCTCATCACAGCAGTTGCTGTCAAAATATTTGTAGAAACAACAGAAGGAAGCCACGTCACATTGATGAGAAAGTGACTCAAGTTGAGATGCCAAGTCGGGACTGATTACATTGGAGATCCTTTCTTAGATTTTGTCAAGAACCTCGAGATGAATAGTAGAAGCAATGATATAGCAATGATTGAAAATTAATTTATACATTTATTTTTTTTTGTTCTAGAGAATTTACAACAAAATATTAAATTATTTACATTTTTCAGACTATTGTCTTCATCTTTGTTATCATTTTTACAAAGTTTCAGCTGTTGTACACTCTGGCCTTCTTCAGGTGCTAGGAATTTTGCACTAACCCTTTATTACGATCACTGAAGTATATTATTCTCATTCCTTGTGCAAAGCCACTTCTGGCAGTCATGAGCTATATTAAATACTATTTGGTTGAAAGGATTAAAAAAATCGAAAAAACAACTATAGACCCACAAAAAAATTTCTGATGTTAAATATCAAAAGGTGTTAAATTTGTATTTCTTTCTTTTTTCTGTGTAGGGCAAAAGCATCTGGAGTATGGCAGTAAGTAAAAAGGAGGATTTAGTAGTAAGTTCCAAGTTTTATCTTTCTAGAATTAACCATAAGATTTATTCTTCTTATTTTTTTTCTTGTACCAGTGTGTTGTGTCGTGAGTAAGAATAAATAACTCAACAACAGGAATAGGTTAATTGTTGTATTCCGTGAAAATAGTATTTACAAAGGTTATTAGTATCCAATACAAGAATAAGGGTTAATCGTCTCAACCGCCGTAAGACGTAGTATGAGCAATGGGTACTTCCGGGTCGTCACCGGAAGTCTACGACTGACTTGTCGATACGGCTACTTGGCACACTCCCCTACGTAGATGCCACCATTACTTTACATAGTAATGGAATAGTCCATTATAGCCGAATAGGCGCGGGCGTCCCAACACAGAGAAAGATTTAATTTTATTTGTGATTAAGAATCTTCTTTTTTTTTCTTCTTCCATGTGTCATGTCCCTTCAGGATGTAGGCGTTCATGGCCCTCCACATCTCCCTATCCCTTGTAGCTCTAAACACTCTTTCTCTTGTTACCTATATCAAACCCTGCTCTGCCATCCATTTGCTCAAGCCAATCAAGTATGTCATGCATTGCTTTCTCTTGTCATTTTTTCCTTCTATCTACCCTCTAAGCCCTCCTTACTTGTTACCTGTCTCAGCAACTTCAGCTGTCTTTTCCTGACGTTAAGTAAAATTTTTCTTTTCCTTTCAATTATCTCAAATACAAACCTCTCATTATTGTTCACATTCTTGGTCCATGGAACTTGCAGCATTCTTCTGTAGAACCACAGTACGGTTGGCATTAAATAATTCACTGAGATGATATGCCTAGTCATATGAATGCATGGTCATCAGTAAAAAGGGCAACCCAAAATGCCAAATACAGGTTGGGGATACCAGAATCAAGAAAATTTAAACACCTGGGAAGCGTTATAACAGAAGACGGAAAGTGCGACACAGTTAAGCAGCTGGAACCTCACTAAAGATGTAACACATGGGTGCTTCACTTAAATAGGGGCCCTGGGGGCTCCAGAGTGTTGCGCAGGAAAATATTTTGCATGTGCCAACGATCTGATTAGTTGGCATCAACCAATCGGCAAGCGTGCTTTTGAGCCAATGGTTGTCTGGCAGTGAATGTGGGGTTAACCAATGATTGCTTGGCATTAAATGCGTGGGTTGTATGTATGTATGTATGTATGTATATGTGTGTGCAAAGGAGGTTTGCACAATAGAGAAGAAAAAGAAAGTATAATCAGCAAGATGTGATTCAGAATGAAAATATTTCTTTTTCAAGACTCCCGAAAACTGGTAACAATACAAATATAACCATTTCTTTTTTTTTTATTCAGGTTACTGGTGGGGGAGACAGCAGTATCCGTGTATGGTCAGTTCATTTAAATCTTTGTGCAAAACACGTGTCTTCTCAACAACTTGAAATAACTCACTTGGAACCGGTTAGTAAATTGTTATTTTTGTTTTTTTTAAATTAAAAATCAGGGTTTGGACTTCATTTTCTGCTAAACACTGTATCCCTGTTGCTATCCTGTTTTGTTTTTTTTTCTTAAACAGTGAAATTAATGACAACTGGCCTAAATTGGGAAGTCATACAAAAGAAAGATTATACCTCCAACAGCCATCAAACCTGTATCCTCTTCTGGGTATGATGATAAACTACACCTGGCAGCAAGGTCTCTGATCAGGAGTTTACAGGAGCATGGAACCACCCATTAATTGCTTTTGTTGCCAGGTTCACTGACCCGGGGTGGTAGTACCTGTTAGGGACCCAGCTATGGGAAAATAGTAAACATCCAAACAAAAATCAAAACACTATGAAAGTATAAAAATATTTTTTTATGGTAAAAATTACCAACAATACATTTTTATATAAAAAAAATTACAAGCAATACATTTTATAGCAAAACGACCAACAGTGCATTTCATCTGTACTTAAAAGCATGCAAATACATTTTGTTAAAGCCATGAAATTGTGTGCAAAATAAGATTTTGGCAGGAAATAGCCCATAGAGTTGTTGATATACCACTAAACAAAATCAACCAACCAACATGAATGAACTCTTTCATGACATTATCCTGTAATTTCTTAAAGAAATCAAACATCAACAAAACTATAACATAAACACACATATCACCGCCTTTGTTAATCATGTTCACATATATATGCACAAAAGCTGAGTATCATCTACCACGTAATCAATTGCGAAAACAGAATAACATATTTCATATTTTTATTAGTACAAAGCTCCCAAGAAAATTAAATTTTGGCATCAAATGACCCATAAAGAGTTGATATGCAGCAATCATGTATCTCTTTTCCATCAATGAAATCTTTTTTAAAGTGTTGTGGAGTGTAACAATATTTTGGTGGAACGGAGGTAATTCATTTTATTAATTATTAGCTATAACTGGAAAATCTTTTAATTACTATTATAGATCAGAAGAAAACATACTAAAAGACATTTTTCTTTATTCTCCGAATAGGAGTGAAGGAAAAGAAAACAAAAGATAACAAATTGTATTTCTCTGTTGTTATTTTAAACCTGAGAAAGAGAGAGAGAGAAAGAAGGGGAAGAAAAGAGAAATGGATTTGCTTTAATGTCATAGAGTGCCACGGACAATGGACATTGGTTTTGGCCCACGCATGAGAGCTAACAAGTTTTACTCTCTTTTGTCATCCTAAGCCTGAGAGAGAGAGAGAGGAGAAAGAGAAGCAAGATAAATTCAATTGTTATTTTCTCTGGACATTAGAAATTTGAAACATAAAACTAACCACATGGCACTAGACAAGTATTACTTTTTATTATTGTATTCAAAGGCATTGTCTTGCTTGCTTGAATTGTGAAGAGAATTGAGATAACAAATATCTAGTTCCGAGTTGAAGACTGGATTAGTAATTTAGAGAAGAGACATTTGGCTTGACATCGGGCAGGGAGGAAGATGTACAGCAGATAACAAAACTATTTTTGTCACCTAAAATGTCAGTGACTCGGAGATAGATATTAAAAAAACACAGATGCGGAAAATTCTTATCTAAGTGACAATGTCAATAGACCCTTGTCAACTTGTTTTGGGCGAGGCAAGTTCAAAAAAGGTTAATAGTGATTGATTAAGAAAAAATCCCCAAAATTGTTTTGTGCGAAAGAAAATTCGCCGGTTAAGTCCAGCCCAGAAAAAGGGTATAGGAAGATGACGTCATACGACTGAGAGGAATCTCATTGGTCCTGTGAACCAGCATCCGAAAGGGGGAGACAACCAACAGTTGACATCATGGAAAGAAGACTAATCTCATTGGGTAAACCAAAGGAAACAACGAGTAGCAGCTAACTTCAGCATTGTGTTGGTTGCTGAGATGAGGGGTTAGATACCCAGCGTTTGTCAGCCCCACACCATGGCATGGGCATAAATACAGTGTCCCAAGGAACCAAAATCATTTGAAGAGGCAGTGGTGGATCAAGTTCAAGTTTGAGTCTGCGGCAGTTCGAGACAGTTCACAGTTAATTGGAGTTACCAGCCCAGAGATGTAACAACGAAGATAGGCATGATGTTGTTGGGTGCCAACCACAGGGCCTGCCAGCCAACCAGAATTAAAGACAGACAAGAAGAGAATTTGCAGACAAAGTTTTAAAGTTGCAGCTTGAGTGGCAGAGAGTCCGAGTTCTCGGTCCAGAAACATAATGACAAAGAGATAATTGCTATACAGTTTGGTGCCAACCATAGAAAAATCACCACCTGCCAAAGACAGTTCCCAGCTGAAGAAGTAAAGAGACAGGGAGATAATTGCCATGCCGTTGAGTGCCGACTGTAGAGAAGCCTGTTGCCAATCAACCAACCAGAGTTAAAGACAGACACGAAGGGACTTTGCAGACAAAGTTTGAAATTACCAAATAGAGTTTTTGGTGAGAGTGATCCAACCCGAAACAAGTAATCCACCTTGATTCCGTTTCCAAAGATGAACCACACCAACCTACCCATAACCCAGCACTTCGGCAATTTCCGCAACATTCAGGAAAACAAGAATCAAGTTGACTAGACTTATGATGAACTTAGAATTCTGTTCGGAGCAGCGAGCTGTGGCTAGCCAGATTTCTCATTTATTGCTGAGGAGAATAATTCAATTTACTTAAGAGACTTCCATTCCACTACCAGCTTGATAGAAGCAAGGATTGGGAATTATCCAAAAGACTATTGTGTGAATACTTTCTGTATATAAAGACATTATTTTATAACACTTCAGGCGTCGGTCCACTTATTTTTCTTGGTGCTATATTTCTTTCTTTTATTATTCAATTGTATGCACGCTTCCCGGTTTGGTTTAGTTTAGCAGAGAGACAGTTGTGGAGAACTCACATGACTACCTTGTGATTAATGAACACAATGTGGGACAAGGGAGATCACCGTGAACAGAGTCACTCATCAACCATCTATCTGGATCAAAACCAACAGCGACCAGTCGGGCAGTGGCATAGAGTAGGTTTTGCACTCAAGGTTATAATTGTGCTATGTCAGTTGCTAATCGACTTAACGCACCCAAAATGTTAGGAATTTGGTAATCTTCTACTAAAAAGCTAACTCCTTAGTATTCGGCTAACTGCAGACTAATATCAACTGCCTTAATCCAATTATGTCCAAACTGGAACTAACTAGTTGTTCTACTGAACTCCAATAGCACTCTAAAGACCTCTCTAGAACTTCTAAGAACTTCCCAAGAACTTCCTGTTAATTTGTATTAATGTAGGTGGGAGTGTCCATTATCTGAGGAATAGGTGTGTTTCACCATAACATAAAGAAATGTACCTTTACCTGTTTAGCCACAGCACCCATGTTGATAGCGCAAGGTTTGAATTGCCAATTTAAGGAATGCACACTTTTTTCTCATTGAGACTTTAATGAATCTATATCCACTAGTTTCAGTTTTTGTACCCGAAATGTAAACAATAGTGTAACAGGTGCACTTAGAAGAAAGGTTTATTCTTCAATTTACTTTTCCCACACTATGGACATTGTTATATCCAAGATATAATGATACCATAGCACATGTCTGAAAAAAGACAGTAGAAAATGGTTGAAAGGAAAAAGAATAATAAACATGCTTTGTTCTCAAAGAAACTTTTATATACTACGACATACACAAAACTATACATATTTACAAGTGTTACATGTTGAGAAGTACATATCATATATATCTACAGAGCAAAATAAAGTATAAGGAGAAACGAAAGGAAAGATCTTACATATAACTTAGAGATACTTCTGACCTGGAGAAGCCATTTTTAGATTTAAATGGGCCAGATTCATCTATGTCCTAAAGAGAAAAACATTATGCGCTTGTAAGCTGCTGGGAAGGGACTATTAGCCTCAGAATAGGCCCTTTGGTCCTGGCTAAAATAAAGCAACCTTCTTGTTTGATTACTGTCCACAAACTGAAAAATGACTACTACTTTGGTCACTATATGAAGTGATGTCATCATGTGACCCATGTGACTTATCTCCACCAAAGGAAAATAAGCACCTTCTGTATACCTATAAATGTAATTTTTTGCAAGAATTCTTTGTCCAGTGTTATTTCTATAAACATTGAGTGGGTAAACTACTTCTAAGTGCTGTGTCTCTTTAGAACATTGGTGATCATGGCTCTCCACTATTTCTTTGTAGCTTTAATAAATTTTTTTTTTATCTCTCCTAAACATTGCTCTATTGTCCATTTAGTAGGTAGTTTATGCATGATTTTTTTTGTCCTCCTTGCCTTCAATTTTTCATGTGAGTATCAAAATTTCCAAGTACTCTTTCCTCGTTATGTGCCCTATAAATTTTAACTGTCTTTTCCTACCTATATAAGTTGTTTAGATTATCACATTTTGTTTTAATCCTGATTAAAAGGATTATGGATTGATGAGTTTTATATCCTTTTCTTGGGTCTTTTAATGCCCAAATCAATTTTTTTTTTCCTAAGTCTATAAGCATTTATATGATAGGTATATATTTGTCATATATACTTATATATACTTATCTATACTTACCTAAAAATTGGAAAAACACAATAAAAAATTAAACAGACAGACATTGTCGATTCTTTAATCAAACGTGTTTGGATGATATATATTTATATTAATGATATGAGTAATGGTTACTAATGGAAGTAAATTCCACAGTTAGATTATTACTTTAAAAAGTGCTCAGTACAAAAGTAGAGCATAAATATATGGTAAATATATGGTAATTATTTTTATTATAATAATAATTGTATACTCCAATTTGATAGCTATATATATATATATATATATATATATATATATATATATACTATAGTCATCCGCAGACAGATCTGTTTCACTGTATCACAGCTCATCAGTATGGTTAGACTCCGATCGTTTCCTACCCAGGATTGAAACCTGACCGAATTGGTATCAATCAGTGATTCTACTCCAAGTGAAGAGGACTCGAGGTTTTACTATTTTGAGTACCCTGGTATTTATTTTATTATAAACAGTGCTCAATATAATAAATATTATATATCTTAATATAACCATATAATTATGAATTAATTGTACATAGTTATAGCAAATTTCTATGTTTTGAGACAGATTCTCTTCATCATTCAATGTTGCATGTTGAATCTATCTTGAAACATAAAAATTTCTGTGTCACAATGTAAAGCTAATTCACAATTATATATATATATATATTATTATTATCATGTAAGTGAGATTGTAATAATTATACTTGTGTCGAAAAACCTTCCTCGAAAACTATTGAAAGAAGGAAAAAATGGTTTTAAAAAATGTTGTTTTTTTCATTTCCTCATTTCCCAGCTTTCCCTGACGAACCGTTTAGGTGAAATCTAGGTAGGTCAGTCTGGCTCATTAGGTGTTTATTTATTTATTTTGCTCTACCTCTGTATTGAGCGCTTTCTGTTAGTTGATTACTCGTATCGAGGTTTTTTCTTTCGGCTTCGTGCTGATCTCGGTCCGAACTCTTTTGACTGACGTTCAGGTAGTAAGCTCTTTCTTTTTTTTGCCTTCTTTCGATATTCCTATTTTTATCATATATTGTGTGTATTTTGGCAGCATTTTGGCAGCATGACAACACTATCTAGCTAATCAGATCATACGAACGGATCTTTAAAAAAATAAATAGACAGAACTTGTTTATATTATTCAATGAAACCTGTATTAATATATATATATATATATATATATATATATATATATATATATATATGCAGGGAATTGGATAGATTTGCGTAGGTTGTTGGTGATTCTCTTGGGTGATTTGATTCCCTGTTGTTATATGTATAGTTATGTGAGTTATATATAATTGATACTAGTAAAAAAGAGTTTATCACTTAGCTGAGTGATGTCACATTTAGCATCCATCTTGACTCCATAGTTTCAGAAACGGACACCTCCGGGAATTACTCCGTCCACTCATCAGTGGGTATCAGCAATTGATTGCTTATACTTCTTGATTTTTTTTTTTATTTGCACTTTTTATTGGTGCAAGTTTTTTTTTTTTTTTATCATAGTGTGTGTGCACCTATAAATACATTTTCAAGATGTACTTATACATCTTTATAAAATTTACATTGCCTGCTGTTGACATATGCATACCTTTTTAATGTCAGTTTCTTGTGTTTGCGTCATGAAGTCTATGATACGGTACAGTACAATACAAACTGTTTTCTGACATATTTTTATATTCTGTGTTGGGAGTATCCTTTAGCTTAGATTGGGAATCCAATTAAAATCAGATACTGATGAGAAATTGCCATATTCATCTTAATAGTAATTTAGTTCCACTAAATGGCAATTTTCTGTTTTTTTCCAAAATGGGCCAGCAAAGCCAGGTAACAGTACTATAAGAATGCAGCAGTAAATATATGACCAAGCATTAAAATACTGATTTTGGCAAGTGAATCAGGTAGGAAATTTTTCAGCACCTCTTTATATAACTCAAATTTAAATATGTTTGCATGTATATCAATATGTTGTTTTTTTTATTACAGGAAACCAAAACTCCAAATTTTCCTCGCAGTGTGACCTATTTGAACTTTAACACTGTTCTAGTAATGACTAACAGTGGGTAAGTAACCTAATATTTACTATCGTTATTAATTTTTTTCTAGTATTTTTAAAATGAGAAAAGTTTTTCTGTGCCATTCTGTATCGCCATACACAACACAAATGACAGACACCTACACATATATCTAAATGCTATCGGCATATCACGTTGCTATTGTTCCCTTCTAACTAGCTTGTACTCCTCACTCTTTTCTAATTAATCTTTTTACATTTATGTAACCCCCTGCACATCAGTGGCGCTTCCGCCTTGCTCGGGGTGAAATGATTAAAAAAAAAAAAAAAAATACACCGGTTCTCATTCGATCACCGAAGTTAAGCAACATGAGCCTGGTCAGTACTTAGATTAGTGACCACTTGAGAATACCAGGTGCTGTAAGCGTTCAGTGAAGGATATGCATTGTGGTGCAGTGAATGTCGGCTTGGAAAGAGAAATTGGTGAGCCGAGTTCGAATTCCAGTTAAGTACCCTGCATTCACTTAAGCACTAGTACCCTTGGGAAAGGTATTAATCCATCCCTTCCCTCCAGTTATGGGTTAAATAACAGGATGGGGCCTGGAGGCAACCCATCTAGTGTTGGTGTCACAATAAAAACAACCTTGGTAGCCCTGGCGAAGCATCAAGTATTTCAGCTATTTGATAAGATTATGAATTTCACTACAAAACTACGCCAGGGTTCCATATGCACAGGGAATACTGAAGGGGTGTAGTGAGTTCTATCTCAGCCAAGGCCGCAAGATGACGACGATATCTAAATGAAAATATACAACATATCTTTATTCGTTTCTTCAGCAACTTGGCATAGAGTGGGGACTTTGGTCAAGGGGTCAGCACACACACGCATTGAGAGCAGCAGGTGCTGTGCACTGCACCCAGCTTCTCTGTATCTCTTTGTGTTCTGATCTCAATTGCTGACTGCAAACTACTAAAATCCCTGATGCTGCTGTCTAATTTCACTTGAATAATCAAACCCTGTTTGATACCTGGCACCTCAGGTGCATACCGTGCATATCTTTAGTGCTGACTTCTTTGACCTCTGTCATCAAAACAAAATTTAGCCTGCACCTGGGTTTTTCTTTCGCACTCTCTGACATTTCAAAATAAGATTATTTTTTTTAAATCTTGAAATGCCAGGCAAAATTCCACACTGACCAAAAGAATATATAACAATGCATCTGTGAGTTTGAACTTCCACTCCTTGAAATGAGAAAAGTATTTCTGTGCCATTCTATCATTAATGAAGCTATCACCATACACAGCTACACATATATCTAAATGAAAATATACAACATATCTTTATTCATTTCTTCAGCGACTTGGCGTAGAGTGGGGACTTTGGTCAAAGGGTCAGCACACACACATCGAGAGCAGCAGGTGCTGTGCCCTGCACCCAGCTTCTCTGTATCTCTTTGTGTTTTGATCTCAATTGCTGACTGCAAACTACTAAAATCCCTGATGCTGCTGTCTAATTGCACTTAAATAATCAAACCCTGTTTGATACCTGGCACCTCAGGTGCATACCGTACATATCTTGAGTACTGACTTCTTTGACCTCTGCTGTCAAAACAAAATTTAGCTTGCACCTGGGTTTTTCTTTTGCACTCTCTGACATTTCAAAATAAGATTTTTTTTTAAATTTTGAAATGCCAGGCAAAATTCCACACTGACCAAAAGAATATCTAACAATGCATCTGTGAGTCTGAACTTCCCCTCAATGAAATGAGAAAAGTATTTCTGCGCCATTCTATCATTAATGAAGCTCTCGCCATACACAGCACAAATGTCTCAAGCAGTTTTATGACATTGATTAAAATGAAAGAGAAGATGCTGAACATGCTCATTCATGTCTACTACAGATTTATACTATTATATCAGGTCAGTGCAAAAGTTTTTGCCGATTTAAAATTTCATCTTGCAAATGAAAAACTGTGTGCTTTTGAAAATCTTTATTCATAACAATAATGACCTTTGCTGTCTATCATTTGATTCAATCTGTCAATGAGCTTATAAATGCCTCGCTTGTAAAATTCTTTAGGTTTTGATGTGAAATATGAATCTAACTCATGTTCAATCTCCTCTCGTGATGTTAACCTAAGGCCATCTAAATGGTTTTGTAATCCTCAAAATAAGTGATAATCCGAGGGAGCTAGGTCAGGAGAATATACAGGATGCAGCAAGATTTCCCAACTAAATTCTCCTAGGAGATCTTTGGTCAGTAGTGCTGTGTGAGGACGAGCATTATCATGATGGAAGATGACTCTCTTTCTGTTGACTAAAGAAGGTTGTTTTCAGGTCAAAGCAGTTTTCAAACGGCAAAGTTGATCACAATAGAGACTAGCAGTAATGGTTCGTAATGGATGATCCCTTCATTACCCCACCATACACTCAACATGATTTTTTTCAGATGGAGTTTTGTTCTCGGTTGCTGAACTTGTCTTTCTCCTCGATTTATCCATGATCATTGACGTTTGTTATGGTAGAGAATCCACTTCTCGTCACCTGTGACAAGCCTACCCAAAAATGGTGTCCGAAGCTGTCGTGAAACTCATGTCTAATGTGTTCTTTAGATGGAAAGAACATGAGTGAGAATATTGCAGAAAAATATGAGTGATGCTTTAATAATCTGAAAGAAAAAGTTATAAATTAATCATGGCGATATGTTTAAGTAATTACAATATGCATAAAATAAATTACAATGATTTAAAATGCCCCTTTTACAAACCGACAAAAACTTTTGCACCGGCCTGATAATTATTTTCATAACATTTTAGTAATGTTATTCTGAAAGGAATTTTTGGTAACTCGCTATGAGTGAGCTATAATATTTCAGTATCTTTGCATAAAATCAATGTCCTAAAGAAATCTTTCAAATAATACATAATAATGCACTCGCAATAATTCTCTTCAATGATGCACAACACCAGAATGATGCACAACATGGAACACACTCAAACTTCAATCTGGGTGCTTTATAAACTAAATATTCATTGTCACGTAATCCCAGTAGCACAATTCATTCAATACTCATCTCTTAACCACTTGACTCTAGTTCTTTCTTCACCACCCTGTATATCCTTTCCTTTCTCGCCACCTTTGCAGCTGTCATCACACCTGTATTCCCATCCTTCTCTTGCTCCTTTCTAACTGGTTTGTCTTCCTTTTCACTTTCTTCTACTTAATTTTTTTACTCTTATGTAACCCCCTACACATCAGTGGCATTACCGCCTTGCTTGAGATAATACGATTAAAAAAAAAAATAGTTGCATTTGTTGCCTAGAGATCCATGTTCGACCACACATGTTGGTATCAGTACCAACATAAGTTATTTATTGGAATGGTTGATAAAATATCAGCTAATTGCCAATTGATTTGAACTTTACAAAATCGTAGGCTTACGGCCATATCATGTTGAATACACCGGTTCTCGCTCGATCACCGAAGTTAAGCAACATTGATCCTGGTCAGTACTTAGATGGGTGACCGCTTGGGAATACCAAGTGCTGTAAGCGTTTAGTGATGGATGTGCGTTGTGGGACAGTGGATATCGGCTCGGAAAGAGAAATCGGTGAGCCGAGTTCGGATTTCACTTGAATACCTTGCATTCACTTAAGCACTTGTACCTTTAGGAAAGGTATTAATCCATCCCTTCCCTCCAGTTATGGGTTAAATAACAGGGTAGGACTTGGGAACCCTGCCCTTAAAAACAAATCTCAATGAATCTTGGTACTGGAAAAGAAAAAAGTATTACTAAACACAAAACTTATATAAAAACAGTAAATTGTTGAAAGAAAAAAGTATTACCAGCAATAAATAAATAAAATTTAGTTGGCAATAAATGACCAGCCAAGGTTGATATGCCATAAAATGAAAACAATCAACCAACAAAATGGTAAATAAAAGGTTTTCCTTAGAATTGGTTTGCATATTTACATAATTTAGTAAATGTTTATAAATTCATGAATAAAAAATTGTTTTCATATTTATTTCTTTATAAATTAATAAATGATGAATATTGTATTGCATTAGTTTTGATCATATTAGTTTTTAGAATGTTGTAAATATGTGTAGCGGCCTAACTACTTTTTTTGTTGTTTGTTGGGTAATGAGAGCTTCTCAATTTTATGTATGTACAAATAAGTGAACAAACAAGACACAAGACAGAGGTAAATAAATTTTAATTATAACAACAACTGTGAATTATAGAAAAGGGGTAAAAATAAGTTATCTCCCTTTTACTGCAAATATTTGCAAAAATGAATGAAACACTTTTTTTTAGAGATATGTGTTTAAACAATAAAATATTTTTGAATTGTAAAAGGCCCAAAGCCAATGTTCAAAAGTTTGTATGTAGACAAATAATTGAAACAGTTCAAATTGTGAGCTGGAAATTTGTGAGTTGGAAAACAGTTTGTATGTTCAAATAATTTGATACACTTCAAAGTTATGAGTTGGAAGATAGTCTGCAAGCAAAGTGTGTGTGAATAAAAAATGTCAAAAATACTTGCGGTTTAGCTGAGAAGTTGAAACAATAATAAATTATTATACCAGGAGAAAATGTTGAATGCAAAAAGCTGGTATTGCAAAGTTTTGAATATTTAACTTAACTTCTCAGTCAGGTAAAGATGAAACCGGCTTATTTTCTTTTAAAAGAGTAGGCGAAAACATATATTGCCTTAAAAGAAAAGTGAGCTGGAAACAATAGGTCTGGTGGCTTCAAAGGAAACTTTCCAACTGGAGCTTGAAGAGCGGGAAGATTCCCGCTTTTTCGAAAGAGAGGCAAAATGCTGCTGCTGATGCAGAACAAACCAATGAAAAGTTTGGTTACAAAAAGAAGATGGTTTGATTTATTTTACAATTTTCCTTCTCGAACTTTCTATAAAATATTGGTGATACGAGGGTATCGTAGAGAGCTCGACATATGTTTTATATTTTTTTGTCAATTTTCAAGAAGATGATAAATTCCCTTTATCATGTTTAGTTTTTATTACAATTCTAATCATTACTTTTTAAAACATTGCTGAGGAGGGAAGGTAGTTAAAATAATAGTGGTGTCAAGGAAAAATTCTTCCTTTTGACACTCCAGTTTATTTTTTTTTTCCAGGCACAAAGATCCAAGTTTGTTGAATTGTTTTCTTATAAGAAATAGCAGTTACCACCTTTACTAACATTTGTGTTCCATTTTATGTTTTAGGACACTTTACCAATATTGCTTAATTCATTCTTCATGGACCATTCTGATGGAAGATCCAACCTTTTTCTCCTATTCTTGTATGTCTGTGTCTTACAAAACATGTACCATTGCCATTGGCAGTTTGTCTGGGACTCTCAGGTTATTTCAACCTTCAGGTAATGATTTATCTCCCTTGTAAAATAATATGCATTGACTTAGATTAGCAATAACCCAATCATTATCAGTCAGTTAAGTGCCATACATGATACACGCTTGGGTGATCATGTCTCGAAAGAGACATGACTGACTGGGCAGAAGATTATCCTGCAGTAGGTTGCCATTGCTTTCTACGGTAGACTGGTTGCCAACCAAGGCTATAGAACCCAATCTGTCCTTTTATTTGACTCATAACAAGAGGGAGAAGAGATGTATTCTATTATTATGTAATAATTAGTGGGTGATCAGTTTATTACTTAATAACAATAGAAAACCGATCCCCCACTTTATGACCAGAAGTCAATCATAATTCCAATTATTATATTCAGTCAGTCAGTTAAGTGCCATACGTGATACATGCTTGGGCGATCATGTCTCAAAAGAGACATGACTGACTGGGCAGAAGATTATCCCGCAGTCGGTTGCCATTGCTTTCTACGGTAGACTGGTTGCCGACCAAGGCTATAGAACCCAATCTGTCCTGCTATTTAACCCATAACTGGAAGGAAGAGATGGATTAATACCTTTCCCAAGGGTATTTGCGCGTAAGTGAATACAATGGATTCAGCTGGCATTTGAACTCAGCTCCCCGGCTTCTTGTTCCGAGCCGATATCCACTGTACCACAACGCAATCATTATAGAATGCCATAAGACCAGGTGACTTAGGATGATGTAAAATCCAACAACATAGGACGCAGTAAAGCCAGGTCACATAGGAAACCATAAGACCATAGCACATAGGACGTCATAAAACCAAACATAGGACACTGTAAAACCAGTTGACATAGAAAGCCATAATTCCAGGGGACATAGCATGCTGTAGAGCTAAGCAACATAGAATACTGTAAAGTGAAGCAACATAGGACATCGTAAAACCGGGTGATATAGGATGCTATAAAGTAAAGCAAAATAGGACACCGTATAGCCAGGTCACACAAGACGCCATAAAACCAAGTCACATAGGAAGCCATAATCCAGGTGACATAACATGCTGTAGAGCAAAGCAACATAGAACACTGTAAAGTGAAGCAACGTAGGACATCGTAAAACCGGGTGATATAGGATGCTATAAAGTAAAGCAAAATAGGACACCGTATAGCCAGGTCACACAAGACGCCATAAAACCAAGTCACATAGGAAGCCATAATCCAGGTGACATAACATGCTGTAGAGCAAAGTAACATAGAACACTGTAAAGCAAAAGAACATAGGACATCATAAAACCAGGTGACATTGGATGCCATGCAACATCAGTCAGTTAAGTGTCATAAGTGATACATGCTTAGGTGATCATGTCACTTTCAAGACATGACTCAAAAGAGACATGATTGACTGGGCAGAAGATTATACCACAGTAGGTTGCTATTACTTTCTGCAGTAGACTGGTTGCCAGCCAAGGCTATCGAACCCAATCTGTCTTGTTATTCAACCCATAACTGAGGGGAAGAGATGGATTAATAGCTTTCCCAAGGGTATTAACTGATATGTAACATAGCACATCATAAATCCAAGCAACATAGGACACCATAAACATGACTGAAGTTTTTAGATTATTATTTTGGTTTTGTAGCAATATGTGGTGTTGGGTGAAACTACTTCTGCCACAGCCTATTCTCTGTTTAATTTCCTTTTCTCCTATACTAAATTTATAACAATAATAATAACTGATCCATACACCAATGAATCTGAGGTGGTTAGTATTTGCTAATTCAATATCCAGAATTTTTATGACTGATTCAGGTTTGGTGCCATCACTACTTTCATGCTAATTTCAGATTGTTGTTTTGAAAAGGTTTGAGTCCCACTTCTTGGAATAACTGAGAACTTAGTAGATAACTGGATCTATAATATTCTAAATAAATAAATGGCAAATTCTGTGTCCAATAACCCCTCTAACTCAAGCCACACTTGCTCTACATAGACATATTTTTTTTTGTGAATCAAGATGATCCCAGGATTAAAAAATCTGCCCTCCATCTGATGCTTGAACATCCAGCGCTGGGATTTTTGTTCATATGAAAAGGGATCAGTTAAAAATTTAAATTTTAAAATAATTGCATGGGCAACCTTTTTCAAACATCCGCACCATCATTGCTTTCATTTAAATTCCAGGTGATAGTTTCTGTTTTGGAATGATGTGAGTCCTATTTCTTGGAATGCTTAATAGAGAATGTTGATTTATGATAGACTAGTAGTATAGCCTGGCGTTGCTCAGGTGTAATGAAAGCTTTAAAACTAATCCATGGTCCTGGAGCTCAGATTCTTTGGATGTTGGCACAAAAGACTAAAAAGCAATAGTTGTTTCCAGTTAAAGTGAAACTGTAGACTGAAAGAAAAATGAATGGATGTAAGTCAAATTTTGATTCCCTGGTATCGATATCAAATAAGATTTTTTCGTCGTAAACTGAATTTTGAAGGCTAAATAAGTCCTCTGAGTAAATGGTATCATGGCTGAGACTAAGAACTACAATTATACCTATTTAGAGCCAAACCCGAAGTAAAAACTAAAATAAAAGGGCTGAAAAAATGCAGACATACAGGCAGATAAACAGACACACACACACACAAACATCTTCCCTTTTGTATATATATGTTATCAATTTTCTGCACTATTGTAAGAACTGCAACCTTGAAACTTCTGAATATCGTTTCTTATGTCTTTGTCTATGAGTGTATCAAATTTGATTAAAATCAGACCACTCCTTCTATAACCCAATTTTTTCGATTGTTGATTTTCGATATTTATCGGGGGCACCTCAACACAAAATCTAGCTAAGAACACTCGCAGACACTTATAGTACAAGTGAGTAAATTTTCAAGAAAATCGGTTCAGCTGTTTTGGAGTCTATAGGTAACGGACACACACACACACACACACACAAAGTTCCATTTATAAATAAGTTTAGATTAGATTTAGATTGACATGAAAACAATTGTGTATTCACTAATATCTTATTTTTTTCTTTTCATTTTGCCAGGAGAAATATCTAATGATGTTTGCCTTTGCAGTTGTAAATACATCGACTGTGATTTCCCACAGTATTATGATGGCAAAGTTTTCAACCTTCTCTGGATTGACGACATTTATTTATTTACCACTGGCCCAGAAGGACTCATGGTATGCTTTGTTTTGTTTGAGTATGAAAAAATTATTTCCTGGCTTTAAATAACTTGCAAAGGGTCGATAACCCATAGAAAACAAATCAATCAATGAAAAGCTGATTAGCTACACAGACATATCTTTTAGATTTGTTTACATTCTCTGGAATATAAATGTATAAAAACTACTCATGACCACAAAGTGAGGGATCAGTTCATATATTGCTCGTAATACATAATTAATTCTCCACTTGATATGCACATAAAATTTAATCTCTGTTGGTAAGCCATTGAAAAGGAATCAATCAATGAAAAGCTGATTAGCTACACAGGTCTGTGTTTTAGATTTATTTACATTCTCTAGAATATAAATGTATAGACACTACCCATGACCACAAAGTGAGGGATCAGTTTATGTATAGATTGTAATGTAGAATTGATCCCTCACGATATACACATTACAATTTCTTGTCTGTTGATAAGCCAATGAAAATGAATGAGTCAATCAAATACTGATTAGCTACACAGGCATGATTTTTAGATTTGTTTACATTCTCTGGAATATAAATGTATAGAAACTACCCATGACCACAAAGTGAGGGATCAGTTCATTTTTTTTTTTTTTTTGTAATCATATCACCCCGAGCAAGGTGGTAAGGCCACTGATGTGCCGGTGGCTACGTAAGAGTGAAAAGATTAGAAGAGAGAAAGCCGGAAACCACATCCTAAACAGGGAACAAGGGATGAGCCTCTACACCTGTTCAATAGACGTGGGTGGAGTGTGAACTGGGCGATACATTCATTATATGAAATTGATCCTCATTTTATATCCACATAATTTTTTATTTGTTTATCAAATTCAGGTTAGGTAGGAATCCACTTCTTCCTCCCCAGCTATGTGAAATACTGTGGCCACAAAGTGAGGGGTCAATTTATATATTAATTGTAATATAGAATTGATCCCCACTTTATATCCACATAAGAAAACAAATAAATCAGTGATTAGCTGCATAGGCATGTCTTTTAGATTTATTTACATTCTCTGGAATATAAATGTATAGAAACAATCATGGCCACAAAGTGAGGGATCATACTTTTCTTTCACTACAAGTAGCACAACTATGAGCTTTATACACAACACAATTCTCAGCTGCTGATTGATTATTTATTCCATACTGTCATGATAGTGGACCAGTTCATTTTTTTTTTTTTGGTGGTGGGGGTAATATATACAGTTGGTGAACAAAATATGGAAGCACCTTGAAATTTTAAGCAAATGTATTTCAATATGGGGTAGGACTACCTTTGACAGTAATTACAACTTGAATTCTGCATGGGATCAACTTGTACGAAGTTTGAACTGCTTCCAGAACAATATTTATCCTTTCTTTTGCTAAAACAGTTTCTAATCCTTTCAATGATGATAGTAGACGATATCAACTTCTCGCTTGTTTTTCTGAAACGAACTGTAAATATTCAATGATGTTAAGATCTGGGAACTGTGGTGGTCAGATAAGATGTTCTACTTCATTAGTATGTTCCTTATGTCATTCAGCTACAACTTTAGCAGTATGAATGGGTGCATCATCATCCTAAATGATGGCATTTCCCTCTGGAACAGTTCCTAAACCATAGGAGAAAGTTGATCACTTAAAATTCTTAAACAGTTCAGACTGTTTATTTTAATAAACTTATTTAAATAATATCTGCAAAAAAAACAACAATTTTAGCAAAATAATGAAATACTAGTAATTTTAAATCAACAAACATAAAAATAGATAAGCTTTTGACAGTTTAATAAAAAATTCCAAATTATGCTACTATGGTACTAGGTATTTCCATTATTTTGTATGTAAAATAATAAATAATATTAAAATATTATAATTATAATATGTACACATACACACATATACCTCCAAATACAAAAATATAATTCATATGCAAATATACATAATATGTAGTTTTAAATAGAATATAAATATACAAATAAATATTATGGCTTAACCACACACACACTCACACACATAAACATATATGTATATATAGCAAATAATATTAACAATAATAACAATAAATCTACACTTTAAACAAAATGTTCACAGTTTCTTGCACTTTTTTGTTATATATATATATATATATAATCCTACATCTTTGGCATGACTCAGTTTCATGCGTTATGCAATCATCAGGTGCATATTTCAAACTGACAGTTTAATAGATTTGGATTTAAGTTCACTTGATGGGAATTAAATCTTATAAAGTTACTGTTTTTTTAATAACAAGATTAAAAATTTGAATATTCTAAGGTTACATGTTGATAAAAATTTAAAATTTAAATTAAAAAATTTAAAATTAAAATAAAAAATATTAAAAATGATAAAATGCTGGGATGCAAAGTTAAACTAAATTACTTTATTCTCTTAAGTTATAAATTCAAATGCGCCAAAAAAAAATTTGTGAACCATTGCAAAAAATTGGTATTCCAAAAAGAACTAAATGACACATAGAATTGAATCAAAACTGCTGAAAACAATTTTGAAGTATAAAGATGAAATCAAATTTTACAAGTAAGTGTAAAAAAATCTTTTTTGACCAACAAGGGATGAATGATTCCCAAAACAAAAGAGCTTTGACAAGCGAGTGAAAAAAACCCCCAGAAACAAACATGCATGCATATGAACTTTCTGACCTGCTCACCGACCACTAATCTTCATATACACAATATTTTTGGCCATCAGAAAGACAACTCGATCTCAATATGTAAAGTCACAAGTTTATTTGCTTGAAGAGAGTCAACTTTGGACTCAAAACATGTGTAGCAACAAAAATACCATTATAGACACAATATATTATACAAAAAGCAAGTAATAATAATAATAATAATATTCACAACTTCTCATACTTTTTTCTTATATATATTTGTAGTAATATTTTATAAGAGTTTATAATAAAACATAGTTGACTGCAACACAAGAGCTGTTGTGTTTCGACATTGCTTATTCTGACCTCATCAAACAGTGAAATATTTTTCTGTTAATAATTGTTATATAGAAATTTAAAAACAACACAGTTGTTACAAGTTGTTTTTAACTTTCTATATATAACTATGTTTTATTATAAACTCTTATAATATTACTACAAATATTCCTCTACTAAGTATCAAGCACTCTTTAAAAAAGTAAATTACTACATATAGTGGACTGTTAACCCATTTGTTTGTACTGCTTCTAAGAAATGTTATATATAGTCATCCACATACAAGCCTGTTTCACTGTATCACAGCTCATCAGTGTGGCTAGACATCTGATTGCTTTCAGCTGGGATAAAAACTTGATTGATTTGGCATCAGTCAGAGAGCCTAGCCTAAGTTATCAGTACACAGCTGAGAGAAGAGATTTTAACATGTTATATATATATATATATATATATATATATATATATGTGCGATGTAGACACGCGAGCAGCCAAGAGAACTCAATTCATGACTTAAAGAGTAATGCATCACTTCTTTTAAAAAGTAAATGTTGGAGAACTCAAAATTCTAAAACTGCTGGTTCTTTTCACCTGGATTTATATATATATAAAATATATATATATATATAATCTAATTTATCTAATCTAAACTTATCTATAAATGGAACTTTGTCTGTGTCTTTGTGTGTGTGTGTGTGTGTGTGTCTGTGTGTGTATATCCGTTACCTATAGACTCCGAAATGGCTGAACGATTTTCTTGAAAATTTACACAGTTGTACTATAAGCGTCTGTGAGTGTTTTTAGCTAGGTTTTATGTCGAGATACCCCCGATAAATATGGAAAATCGATAATCGAAAAAATCGGGTTATAGAAGGAGTGGTCCGATTTCAATCAAATTGGATACACTCATAAACAAAGCCATAAGAAATGATATTCAGAAGTTTCAAGATTGCACTTCTTACAATAGTGCAGAAAATTTGATATCGATACCAGGAAATCAAAATTTGACTTACAACCATTCATTTTTCTTTCAGTCTACGGTTTCACTTTAACTGGAAACAACTATTGCTTTTTAGACTTTCGTGCCAACGAAGAGTATGAGCTTCAGGACCATGGATTAGTTTTAAAGCTTTCATTACACCCGAGCAATGCCAGGCTATACTGCTAGTATATATATATATATATATATATATATATATATAAAAATTGTCATGAACTTTCCGGACAACCCAATATATATATATATATATATATATATACAGGGTGGTTCAAAAGTTGGTGGACTGTACATGATAACATTTATTTTGAGATTATATGTACTATTGTATTTACTAATACAATTATTACATTGACAATTAAATTTTATTGTGCACAATAATACAAAAGTGCTTAAATTTTATCAACATAGGCACTCAAACTGTTGTCCATCACAATTTATGCAGCTTTGAAATCTACCCCCTTACACTTCAGCAATTATTTTTTTGTACAAGTCTTTTTGTGTATTAATTTCTTGAAATGCATTTCCGATGTAATTTTTTAAATCATCAACACTTCTTGGTTTTCAACTATAAACTTTGTCCTTAAATAATCCCCAAAAGATGAATTCCATTGGAGTCAAGTCAGATGAACGTGCTGGCCAATCAATTAGACATCTTTGGTCAATCCATTTCTCAGGAAATATTTTGTCAAGATACTCATAAACTGCTCTTGAATAATGTGGAGGGGCCACATTTTGTGGGGAAATAAGGAACACAACTGCAATAATTTAACTGATACACAAACATATTTCACCTACTTTTGGATCAAGATATATATATATATATATATATATAGTCATCCGTAGAAAGATCTGTTTCACTGTATCACAGCTCGTCAGTACGATTAGACATTAGATTGCTTTTACCAAGGATTGAAACCCGACTGAATTGACATCAGTCGGCAATTCTGTCTCTATTGGTGCTTAGTGCTAAAATTGCTAAAATTTGACGTGATCTAACATGAATGACTAAAAATTGTCATGAACTTTCCGGACAACTCAATATACATACAGGGTGGTCCAAAAGTTGGTGGTCTGTACTTAACATTTATTTTGAGATTACATGTACAATTGTATTTACTAATACAATTATTACATTAACAATTAAATTTTATTGTGTACAATATTACAAAAGCACTTAAATTTTATCAATGCAGGTGCTCAAACTGTTGTTCATCACAATTTACACAGCTTTGAAGTTTACCCCTTACATTTTGACAAACATTTTTTTTACACAAGTCTCTTTATGTATTAATTTCTTGAAATGCATCTCTTATGTAATTGTTCAAATCACAAACACTTTCTGGTTTTTGACTATAAACTTTGTTCTTGGGTACTCCCCAAATGAAGAAATAAATAGGGTTCGAGTCGGATGACTATACTGGCCAGTCGATTGGACCTCTTTGGTCAATTTATTTCCCAGGAAATGTATCATCAAGAGACTCATGGAATGCTCTTGAATAATGCGGAGGGCCTCCTTTTTATTGAAAAAAATGAACACTATTATAACGATATAACTGATGCACAAACCTACCCCACCTAGTGTCCATCTACTTTTGGACCACCCCGTATGTGTGACTGTGTGTGTATGTTTAAAAAGGGATACCCTCTACAAATACAAAGTACATCAAAATTTTTGCTTTTCAGCATTTCTCTGCAGTGTTAATATAGTCTATCTCACTCTTTCTCTGTGTCTCTCTTTTTGGAGGTTTCTAGATGTTTCACTGACGTACATCACTGGGCATTTTGTACAATCTATTCTGTATATTCCTGCCTCTATTAATCTTGGGTATGACTGTAAACTGCATCTGCCAGCAAGGCCTCTGATTGGGAGGGTGTGAGGAGCATGGAACCACCTCTTAATTGCTGTTGTTCCCAGGTCCACCCTGACCCAGAGTGGTAGTACCTGTTAGGGTTCCAGCTGTGGACAAAGAGTTAACCACCAAACTGGGATCAATACACTATTAAATCATAAAAATAGACTTTTATAGATGAAATATACATTTTTAAAGGAAAAAAATTATTACCATGATACATTTTTGAAAGAGAAAATTATTACCAGCAATACATTTTTGAATACAAAACTAGAAGACATCTTCAGTTTTATTTAAAAAAAAAAAAAGTTCATCAAAATCTGACTAAATCAATTTTCTCACTATAACTGAACATTAAAAAAAGAAAAACTTTAAAACCCTACATTTTTGGCATTAAATAACCCACAGAGGTGTTGATATGCCGTTAAACAAAACTCAAACTCCTGCCTCTATCCTGCTGTTATTCCAAACAAGATATACTCTTTAATCAATTCATCCCTAAATGAAATTCTTACATGGGCCACACATGCACCACACTCTCCTGTAGATCGACTTGTCATTTGTCGAAATTTAGTTTAATTCATACACATAAAGATCAACATATAACAAATAAACCAGACAATATTAACACAAAACAAATTTTCGTAGATAACACCACCATGAATGAGTTGAAATTGGTTCCATCAAACATGCTGGAATTAAAAAAAAGAAAGTGACAGATTGGGTTCTATAGCCTTGACTGGCAACCAGTCTACCGCAGAAAGCAATGGCAACCTACTGCAGGATAATCTTCTACCCAGTCAGTCATGTCTGTTTCAAGACATGATCGCCCAAGCGTGTATCACGTATGGCACTTAACTGACTGACTGAATATAATAGTTGGAATCATGATTGACTTCTGGTCATAAAGTGGGGGGTCGGTTTTCTATTGTTATTAAGTAATAAACTGATCACCCACTAATTATTACATAATAATAGAATACATCTCTTCTCCCTCTTGTTATGAATCAAATAAAAGGACAGATTGGGTTCTATAGCCTTGACTGGCAACCAGTCTACCACAGAAAGCAATGGCAACCTACTGCGGGATAATCTTCTGCCCAGTCAGTCTTTCAAGATATGATCGCCCAAGCGTGTATTACGTATGGCACTTACCTGACTGACATTTGCCAAGTAATAATGAAAGAACTATTCTCTTTTCATTTGGCAATAAATACTAAAAATAGTATGAAACCTAAACCTATTATAATATTATCCCAATTTTATTTTACTCCTATTAGTAAATTTTAAACCCTCTACAATAGTTTAGCCATATTATTGTTATTTTAAACCAATTTTTTTCCGAAAAAAAAATTTTTTTTGTTAAATCTTTATAATAATATATTGTCTCTATTCCTTCCTCCCATTTCCTTTTCTTTTTTAAATATATATAACTTTCCCTTCCTTTCAACATCTGAAGCCCTGTCATCTTAACTACTGAATTTTTTTTGTCTTATTTCTTTGTTAACTTCCCCCTGACTACCCCATTTGTCCTTTTATTTTCTTTCTCCCTACTACTTCTATTCCTGTGTTAAATTTTGATTTTTGATTCTTTAATATAGTCAGTCAGTTAAGTGCCATACGTGATACATGCTTGGGTGATCACATCTTGAAAGAGACATGACTGACTGGGCAGAAGATTATCCCGCAGTAGGTTGCCATTGCTTTCTGCGGTACACTGGTTGCTGACCAAGGCTATAGAACCCAATCTGTCCTGTTATTTAACCCATAACTGAAAGGAAGCGGATTAATACCTTTCCCAAGGGTATTTATACGTAAGTGAATGCAATGAATTCAGCTAGAATTCGAACTCGGCTCCCCGATTTCTCGTTCCGAGCTGATATCCAATGTACCACAATAGACTTAATTTAAAAGTCTTCTTCTAATTGTTACATGTTAAGTGTAACAAAAGAAAAAAAAATGATTGACCAAAACTCAGAGATAAATCACAGACAAATATTTAAGTTATAATAAACACAAAATGATATATGTACAAAATTTACAATTTTTTACATTCAAAACAGAAACATAGAGAGTTTACCACTGGCAGGTGACGTGTTACGAAGGGGAAGGAAAGGTCAGTATCTGTACCCAGTTAAGATAGCAAAGAAGTTTAAGTGCTATACTTTTTGGAAATCCTCAAATGTGTATATAAAGAATAATTATTAGTTTGGTCAATGAAAGAGTCAAAAATATCTATTTACCTTTTTTTTTATGGAGGGGAAGGAAGGGTCAGTATCTTTACCCAGTTAAGTTAGTGAAGTAGTTAAGTGCTATACTTTTTGGAAATCCTCAAAGGTGTATATAAAGAATAATTATTAGTTTGGTCAGTGAAAGAGTCAAAAATATCTATTTACCTTTTTTTTTATGGAGGGGAAGGAAGGGTCAGTATCTTTACCCAGTTAAGTGCTATACTTTTTGGAAATCCTCAAAGGTGTATATAAAGAATAATTATTAGTTTGGTCAATGAAAGAGTCAAAAATATCTATTTACCTTTTTTTTTATGGAGGGGAAGGAAGGGTCAGTATCTTTACCCAGTTAAGTTAGTGAAGTAGTTAAGTGCTATACTTTTTGGAAATCCTCAAAGGTGTATATAAAGAATAATTATTAGTTTGGTCAATGAAAGAGTCAAAAATATCTATTTACCTTTTTTTTTATGGAGGGGAAGGAAGGGTCAGTATCTTTACCCAGTTAAGTTAGTGAAGTAGTTAAGTGCTATACTTTTTGGAAATCCTCAAAGGTGTATATAAAGAATAATTATTAGTTTGGTCAGTGAAAGAGTCAAAAATATCTATTTACCTTTTTTTTTTATGGAGGGGAAGGAAGGGTCAGTATCTTTACCCAGTTAAGTTAGTGAAGTAGTTAAGTGCTATACTTTTTGGAAATCCTCAAAGGTGTATATAAAGAATAATTATTAGTTTGGTCAGTGAAAGAGTCAAAAATATCTATTTACCTTTTTTTTTATGGAGGGGAAGGAAGGGTCAGTATCTTTACCCAGTTAAGTTAGTGAAGTAGTTAAGTGCTATACTTTTTGGAAATCCTCAAAGGTGTATATAAAGAATAATTATTAGTTTGGTCAGTGAAAGAGTCAAAAATATCTATTTACCTTTTTTTTTATGGAGGGGAAGGAAGGGTCAGTATCTTTACCCAGTTAAGTTAGTGAAGTAGTTAAGTGCTATACTTTTTGGAAATCCTCAAATGTGTATATAAAGAATAATTATTAGTTTGGTCAGTGAAAGAGTCAAAAATATCTATCTACCTTTTTTTTTTATGGAGGGGAAGGTAGGGTCAGTATCTTTACCCAGTTAAGTTAGTGAAGTAGTTAAGTGCTATACTTTTTGGAAATCCTCAAAGGTGTATATAAAGAATAATTATTAGTTTGGTCAATGAAAGAGTCAAAAATATCTATCTACCTTTTTTTTTTATGGAGGGGAAGGTAGGGTCAGTATCTTTACCCAGTTAAGTTAGTGAAGTAGTTAAGTGCTATACTTTTTGGAAATCCTCAAAGGTGTATATAAAGAATAATTATTAGTTTGGTCAATGAAAGAGTCAAAAATATCTATTTACCTTTTTTTTTATGGAGGGGAAGGAAGGGTCAGTATCTTTACCCAGTTAAGTTAGTGAAGTAGTTAAGTGCTATACTTTTTGGAAATCCTCAAATGTGTATATAAAGAATAATTGGATTTGGTCCAGTGAAAGAGTCAAAAATATCTATTTACCTTTTTTTTTATGGAGGGGAAGGAAGGGTCAGTATCTTTACCCAGTTAAGTTAGTGAAGTAGTTAAGTGCTATACTTTTTTGGAAATCCTCAAAGGTGTATATAAAGAATAATTATTAGTTTGGTCAATGAAAGAGTCAAAAATATCTATTTACCTTTTTTTTTATGGAGGGAAGGAAGGGTCAGTATCTTTACCCAGTTAAGTTAGTGAAGTAGTTAAGTGCTATACTTTTTGGAAATCCTCAAAGGTGTATATAAAGAATAATTATTGGATTTTGGTCAGTGAAAGAGTCAAAAATATCTATCTACCTTTTTTTATGGAGGGAAGGTATGGTCAGTATCTTTACCCAGTTAAGTTAGTGAAGTAGTTAAGTGCTATACTTTTTGGAAATCCTCAAAGGTGTATATAAAGAATAATTATTAGTTTGGTCCCAATGAAAGAGTCAAATATCTATTTACCT
This sequence comes from Ascarosepion bandense, assembly GCA_037127315.1. NCBI lineage: Eukaryota > Metazoa > Mollusca > Cephalopoda > Sepiida > Sepiidae > Ascarosepion > Ascarosepion bandense. The sequence continues at coordinate 295,015 of JBBBDQ010002382.1, forward strand.
TTTTTTTTATGGAGGGGAAGGAAGGGTCAGTATCTTTACCCAGTTAAGTTAGTGAAGTAGTTAAGTGCTATACTTTTTGGAAATCCTCAAATGTGTATATAAAGAATAATTATTAGTTTGGTCAGTGAAAGAGTCAAAAATATCTATTTACCTTTTTTTTTTATGGAGGGGAAGGAAGGGTCAGTATCTTTACCCAGTTAAAGTTAGTGAAGTAGTTAAGTGCTATACTTTTTGAAATCCTCAAAGGTGTATATAAAGAACAATTATTAGTTTGGTCAGTGAAAGAGTCAAAAATAATATATTTTTTTTTTTTATGGAGGGGAAGGTATGGTCAGTATCTTTACCCAGTTAAGTTAGTGAAGTAGTTAAGTGCTATACTTTTTGGAAATCCTCAAAGGTGTATATAAAGAATAATTATTAGTTTAGTCAATGAAAGAGTCAAAAATATCTATTTACCTTTTTTTTTTATGGAGGAAGGAAGGGTCAGTATCTTTACCCAGTTAAGTTAGTGAAATAGTTAAGTGCTATACTTTGGAAATCCTCAAAGGTGTATATAAGAATAATTATTAGTTTAGTCAATGAAAGAGTCAAAAATATCTATTTACCTTTTTTTATGGAGGGAAGGGAAGGGGTCAGTATCTTTACCCAGTTAAGTTAGTGAAGTAGTTAAGTGCTATACTTTTGGAAATCCTCAAAGGTGTATATAAAGAATAATTATTAGTTTGGTCAGTGAAAGAGTCAAAAATATCTATTTACCTTTTTTTTTATGGAGGGAAGGAAGGGTCAGTATCTTTACCCAGTTAAGTTAGTGAAGTAGTTAAGTGCTATACTTTTGGAAATCCTCAAAGGTGTATATAAAGAATAATTATTAGTTTGGTCAATGAAAGAGTCAAAAATATCAATCTACCTTTTATGGAGGGGAAGGAAGGGTCAGTATCTTTACAGTTAAGTTAGTGAAGTAGTTAAGTGCTATACTTTTGGAAATCCTCAAAGGTGTATATAAAGAATAATTATTAGTTTGGTCAATGAAAGAGTCAAAAATATCTATCTACCTTTTTTTTTATGGAGGGAAGGAAAGGGTCAGTATCTTTACCCAGTTAAGTTAGTGAAGTAGTTAAATAGCATACTTTTTGGAAATCCTCAAAGGTGTATATAAAGAATAATTATTAGTTGGGTCAGTGAAGAGTCAAAAATATCTATTTACCTTTTTTTTATGGAGGGAAGGAAGGGTCAGTATCTTTACCCAGTTAAGTTAGTGAAGTAGTTAAGTGCTATACTTTTTGGAAATCCTCAAAGGTGTATATAAAGAATAATTGTGGATTTGGTCAATGAAAGAGTCAAAAATATCTCTTCCTTTTTTTTTTTTATGGAGAGGAAGGAAGGGTCAGTATCTTTGCAGTTAAGTTAGTGAAGTAGTTAAGTGCTATACTTTTTGGAAATCCTCAAAGGTGTATATAAAGAATAATTATTAGTTTGGTCAATGAAAGAGTCAAAAATATCTATCTACCTTTTTTTTTATAGAGGGGAAGGAAGGGTCAGTATCTTTACCCAGTTAAGTTAGTGAAGTAGTTAAGTGCTATACTTTTTGGAAATCCTCAAAGGTGTATATAAAGAATAATTATTAGTTTGGTCAATGAAAGAGTCAAAAATATCTATTTACCCATATCGTTCCATGAGGTTCTCTTTCAGGTTTTAGTTGGTCGGCAACTTAGAGATTATTTCTGCTAGATAGAAATCCTTAAATTAAAGCCAGAGTTGATAATGTCAGCAAATCCTGATAACAACTAACTACTCTTTTCCCAAAACCTGTTTTTATAGAAGCTAACACCTAATTTGCATATTCTAGAATCTTTTAGAATTCTCTCGATTTTACTGGAACATTCTGGCATCATCCAAAACATTCTTTTTCTAATTTCTACAATTACTTCATGAATTAAAACTTTTTTGTAATAACAAGTAGGACTCAGTAGAATCCCTTACTACAACTTTTTAGACATTATTAATATTATTCAGATGTAAATGCATCCTCGTAACATAATATTGTTGTATTGTGGAGGAATGACAATACACAGATATAAGTAAGTAATACATTTATTCTCGGTAGATACAGTAGTACACGTCCGTGTAGTGTGGCAACAACTAGTGATCTGAGTAGACAACGACCGTACTAGCTGTCAGCTGCTGACTCCCCTGTCACTACTCGATATTAGTCCTTTATATATTGTGAACCGTATGTCACGTGTTTGAGCTACTTCACAACAAATATTAAGTCATGAATCTCTCCTTTTTTTTTTATGTCTGGACAACAAATTTTAAATAAAATTTTGTCTTATTTTTTTTTCTAACTTCCTGTGTTTGGATATGTTTTTATGTTCCTACCAGTATGTAAATCTTTGTACCATATTTGAATTATTAAATTCTTGTTTTTATCGTAACTGAAAAAGCAAGAATTTTCTCATAGATATAGCTATTCAACGAATGTTGAATTTGGAATTTTTTTCTATATTATATATATATCATATAATAATTCTGCTTGTTCCTTCCTCTGTCTGTTACGCGACTTACCCTCTACACAAGCTTTTCTTTCCCCTTTATCTTTTTATAAATGCTACTCTCCTCAGCCTTTCTCTCATCTTTTCCAAATAGAAGGGTAGTAAAGAGTGAGAGAGTAGGAGAAGAGCCTATAGCATTACCGTATCAGTAGCAGCTTAAGCTGATGGTTGTAGCAGCAATTGTGTGTGTGTATATGTGTGTGTACTGTGCAATATAGTAAAAATAGGTAGGTTTTTTTGTCGTATCCCATGATGTAATAATGAAATTTCTGGCCTCTACACCCTTGGCCATTACTCAGTTGGTTTTTTCTGTTTACAATGGACACAGGAGCCATGATTTTTCAGTAATAAAAAAAAACATTTTCTCTTTCAAAATCTTTCACAAAATAGCATACAGTATTTTGGTTATGGTCTGTGCATATACCGTTTAATATAGTATAAGATTACAGTAAAGTAGCTTCTATGGACATTACTTTTATAGATATTTTAATAAGATTACACTCTATGTTATCGTTATTTTATTATCCAATACCTTTATGTTTGAAGACGTTACTATAATTTGTAGTATGACAAAGTAAAATTTTTCCAGGAAATCGTAATTATCCTTCCTTGCAAACTCCACAGGTTCCGCTAGTTGATTATAATTTCAATTTGAGAGTTTCAAAAAGTTTGTTTTTTTTTCCATCCACTTTTGATTTGTTTATAAACAAAAGTTAATTCTCGATTTAATTTTTTTTTTTTTTTTAGCCATAAGTTTTGTACCATGAAAAGATATTTACAATGTATTGCCCTCATACAATCTTCCAAGTTCTTGCAGTTTATCAGTATCAAATAACAAATCAATCCTTACACATTACAAATAGGTAGGTTTGTTATTGTATCCCGTGACCTAATAACAAAATTTCTGGCCTCTACACCCTTGGCCATTACTCAGTTGGTCTTTTGTTTACAATGGACATAGGAGCCATGATTTGTCAGTAATAAATAAAAAAATTTTCTTTCAAAATAGAGTACAGTATTTTGGTTATGGTCTGTGCATACGCCACTTAATATAATATAAGATTACAGTAAAGTAGCTTCTATGGACATTACTTTTATGGACATTTTAATAAAATTAGTGTTATCGTTATTTTATTATCCAATACCTTTATGTTTGAAGACGTTACTATAATTTGTAGTATGACAAAGTAACATTTTTCCAGGAAATCATAATTATCCTTCCGTGAAAATTCCACGAGTTCCGCTAGCATATATAATGCTAATAGAAATTTTGTATATTTTGTAGAGACTGAGCATTTTCAACTCAAAGGGTTCATCACTTGGCCTTGAGCAATTACATCAGTTTATCCTTCCACAGAGTAAGCAAAGATGGGCCACTGCAGCTTGCTTCTACCCAGCAGAGAAGGAATCTCTTGTTTGTGGAGATCGAAATGGCTCTGTGCATTTGTATTCTCTTCAACATGATCAACAGCAGGTAAGTTAGATGATTTCCTTACTTGGGGAAGAATCAAGTGCCATTGTATTGGATAAGAAATTAATTAAAATCAACCTTTTTACAAAAATTCACAATGACATGTGAAATCCTGGTTTTTCCCAAATAGAAAAAGGATTAACCATGTGCTTAAGGAAAAAAATCAAAACTTGAGGACTTAGGGATCCAGTGCTAAATTCAAAAAGACTATATAAATGACCTCGGTGACATGGCGGCGTCAAGAGACAGATAGGAGCCGAGAGACAAAAGAACTAAAATGTAACCAACTTCAAATCAACGTGGAGATAAGGTCAGGTCGCACCTTGTTCTCTTTCTCCTTATCTCTTTCAACAATTACTACTATGAACATTTTACACAAACTCTACTCATAACTTCTTAATAATGTTTCTAATTGAACATTAACTTCTACTACTTATGTTATTCCTCCTTTTAATAAATTTCTATTTTAAAATACAAAATGTATATTTTATTCTCACTCTGTTCTACACTATTCCACACAATTCCATATATTCCAACCTGCTGACAACCAACATTCTGAATTTGTTTTGGATAATTGAAGATGATTTGAATTTTGTTTTTAGATGTTTCCTAGTTTTCTATTGGCTGAAAAACATTTCGCAACGTGGTGTGAAATTTCACGAGTTTTGTTTTGGATTCGCTTTTGCATGTGTGCTAAGCAAAGTTTGTAAATTTGAGTCTTTTTTCTTTTCTAATAAAAACAGTGAGTCAGTTTTTAGCATTTTAATTTTAAATCTAGATCTTGTTTTGTTCACTACATAAACTGTAAGACTTGATTCTTTGTTATTTTTGTCATTTACAAAAAGAAATTATTATTTGTCATTCATTGTGTTTCAGGTAAACATTCCAACACAAAGCTTCTATCGAATCCATGGAAAATCCGGTGTGACAGATGTACGTAGCTGCAAGGGTTTTTTATTTACAGCAGGAAGAGATGGTCAATACCGACAGTTTAATTCGTCCAAAGATAATTCACTTCAACTACTAAATAGCAAAAAAGTAAGTACAAGATTTATTTTTAACGTTCAAATGTTGCAATGATGGAAAATTTCTGTTATATAATGAAGCCTGTTGACAAGTTTTTTTTTTTCCCTTTTTTTTTTTAATATTTTATTCTTGTTGTCTTATTCAGAGCTTTTTACATTTACAACTATCAAATAAGTAATATGAATTGAAAATTATTTTTGGTAAATGCTAGCATGATTTTTTCTTTAAATCTTTTCACTCCAAGTAAGGCAATAAAGCCACTAAGATGCAAGGGGTTACTGAGTGTTAGAGAATATGAGAATCAAAAACTATTAAAATCTAAAAAGAGAGGACATGAAAAAAACAAGAATTAAGACAGAAGATAACAATTGATAATGCATTTAAGTTTTTGAAAATCAAAGTTGACTGGGAAGCAAAAAGCCAGAGAGAGTTCCACAAATGAGAAGTGTTAGAGAAGAAACTTTTAGCATAGAACTTAGTTACATCGAGCTATTTCAGCTATAAAATGATGAGACTATAATACAAAAAAATATTATAAGAAAGTGTTTGAATAAATAAAACATTTGAACAATTTTTATTTAATTTATTTATTAAAAGGAAAAAAAGAACGCATGAAAAAATATATTACAAACTTAACCATAGCACCTTGTCTGTCATTTTTAATGAAACTTGCATAAAAGAGGGATTGTTGCCTAAATACACAATAAATTTTTTATTAGTTAATTACATTGTGTCTATTGTTTTTAACAAGTCTCCCATCATTCTACAAGCTTTTCAAAACTTTTTTTATAGACATTTTGTCCTTTTTTGTTGGAAGAACATTGTGAGGTTGTTTTTGACTGTCTCCACAGTGTCAATTTTTTTCATTTAAATTGATCTGTAGAGATCGGAACAAATAAAAATGCGAAGGAGCCAAATCAAGAGAGTATGGGGGATGTTGGAAGGTGTCCCATTTCAATTCTTTAAGCTTCTGTAATGCCTGTTTCAGGATGTGCGCGTTGTGGTACAATGGATATCGGCTCTGAACGAGAAATTGAGGAGCCGAGTTCGAATTCCAGCTGAATTCATTGTGTTCACTTGCTCGCAAATACCCTTAGGAAAGGTATTAATCCATCTCTTCCTTCTAGTTATGGGTTAAATAACAGGACAGATTGGGTTCTATAGCCTGGGCTTGCAACCAGTCTACTGCAGAAAGCAATGGCAATCTACTGCGGGATAATGTTCTGCCCAGCCAGCCATGTCTCTTTTGAGACATGATTGCCCAAGTGTGTATCACGTATGGCACTTAACTGACTGAATGCCTGTTTTGCAATATATGGAATTCTATTTATTTCTTTTAATTTTTAAAATAGTTTTTAACATTCAAGTTTGCTTTCATTTGTTCTTTAAGTAGTAGTAGTAGTAGTAGTAACAGCTGCAAGGTAAATCAGTGTTATTTTTGTCTAAATTTCTGGGATTAAAAGTTATCATTATTTAGATTAGGACTATGGCCCTCATCTTGATTATCACAATGTTTCAGCTGTTATGCCCTCTGGCTATCTTCAGGTTTATATCAGACTGATTAACCTACATTCCAAACTGAATCAACCCTTTCCTTAATCTATAGGGGGAGACTGTTCTCATTCCACTGTTCATGCCTAGGTATATTGTCTAGTTTTTATTTTATTTAGCACGATTTAGTCATTGTTTGCCTGTTTCCTCTGTGCAACTACTAAATCAGGGATTGAACTCACAACTGCTATGTCATCAAATTCACAAACCAACATTTTTAACCACTAGGCCATTGGTTCATAGTGTTATTTGTTACCACCCTTTGGTATTTTTTACTACATCATAAAATCAGCTTATGAACCAATAACAAAACTTTACCAAACATTTTTGGTATGCTTTTCAATATTTACTGTAAAAGTGGGCAATGGAAATTTTTTTTTCCATTTGAGAGTGGACAATGGAAATTTTTACATCAGGTCTTGCAGACCCTCGCTGTGTAAACAGCAAGAGTGTTTGCTGGGCTTTGCTGTGATCAGTCTCTAGTAGTTCATTTCCCCTTTCTCATCATTGACTAATTCATTTCTCACACCTATGAAATTTTACTGTAAGTTTTCTGTTTTAAGTTTTATTCTCATTATGCCCTGTAATATAAAAATTATTACTTTTAAAGCAATACTCAAGTTCTGTACCACAAAAAAAAAAAAAAATATATATATATATATATATATATACATATATATACACACACACAATGTCTCAAAAAATCTACTCACTTCTTGAACTACCTATAACTTCTTGAAATTTTTTTCATATGGATGAGTAAAATTTGGTAGACAGCTCCCTTTGAGGAGCTGTTGATGGTTGTGATAGCCTAAAGACACAAGTCATCGTGACCGAGGATTTGGGCATTTTGGCCTTGTTCAGATTGTTGTTCATAAGCACACTCTGACCCAGAAACTGTAACTAAAGTCCTCTCAGCATAGTTGTAGTATAAACCACAGGTAGGCTCTGTGGGTGTTGAACAAACACAAGCATGCCTAAGCAAGCATCTGCAATGGGGATTAGCTAGCCACCCTTGTAGACAGGCATCCTCAGATACGAATAGCCAGCCATACCATACCATACCTGTACAAATACCCTTGGGAAATGTATGAATCCATTTCTTCATCCCCCCCCGCTATGGGTTAAATAACAGTATAGACTGGGTCCTGTAGCCTTGGTTGGAAAACAGTCTACCACAGAAAAAAGCAGCTAGCTACCTACTGCAGGAAAATCTTCTGCCTTGTCAGTCATGAATCGAAAGAGACATGATCGTCTAAGCATGTATTTCAGGTGGCACTTCTGACTACTCTTGGCTTGCATGACTTTCTCTCTCTTTCTGCTATTCTTATTGCCAGTCTTGACACTGTACAAAGTGTATACACGGCCTTGTGGGTGATGAATTATTTTCCACTCTATAACCCCTTTTCCACAGCTGAAATATTGCAAGTCTCTTGCTAACTACTCTATTGCTATTTCCATGGCAAATGTTTTGGCAAGATACATTCCTTATTTCCACTAGTTGTGATCCTCATGGCTAACCTCCCCTCCATGCCACATACAGAACTTACTCCCAAGAGAATGCTTTCCTGATCATTACAATCTTAATGTGCATTGTGGTGTGATGGACATTGTCTTGGAATGAGAAATCAGAGAGCCGAGTTTGAATTACAGTTGAATTCATTACATTCATTTACATGCAAATACCCGTAGGAAAGGTATTAATCCATTTCTACTTCCTCCAGCTATGAGGTTAAACAACAGGACAAGTAGGTTCTGTAGCCTTGGTTGGCAACCAGTCTACCAGAGAAAGAAATGACTACCTACTGCAGGAAAAACTTCTGCTTAGTCAGTCAGCGATCAAAGGAGACATGATCACTTGAGCATGTATCACGTATGGCGCTTAACTGATAGACAATATGAACTTCTTCAATTTTCAGGTGGGTCATTATCTGCCCCACATCACCTCATAACCTGCACTTTTTATCTCCTCCTCCTTTTATGCTCATGCAACAATCTCATTCAGTATTCCTCTACCTTGAGTGACTCTTGAGTCTTCTATTGGTTGAACATTAGTATTTAAGAACTACTAGAATTTTATAGTGCGGAAGACTAATATGACTTGTGACTATATTTAGATGTAGTTTACAGAGTTTCTCTTTAAGGTTTCAGCGCAAAATGGATAATTCAAGCCACATTTTTTCAGACATACCTTTTGTTTTGTTTCTGTGATGTTCCATTCTTCTTGACAGGTTTTCAAAGGTTTTGAATGGCTTGACCAACTTCATTTTAATGATGAAGATGAACTCCTGATTTTGGGATTCCATTCTGTAAGTCATTCCAAGATGCTTTTTTTTTTCTACTCTTTCTATTTTTTCTTTTTTCAGTTTTTTCTTTTTCATTTTCTTTTTCTATTTCTATTTTCTTTTCTCTTTCCTATTTTTTCTTTCTATTTTTCTTTTTCCCTTTCCTTTTCTATTTACTTTTTCCTTTTCTATTTTCTTTTTATTTTTCCTTTTCTATTTTCTTTTTCCTTTTCCTTTTCTATTTTCTTTTTCCTTTTCCTTTTCTATTTTCTTTTTCCTGTTCCTTTTCTATTATCTTTTCTCTTTCCTATTTTCCTTTCTATTTTTTTTCCTTTTCCTTTTCTATTTTCTTTTTCCTTTTCCTTTTCTTTTCTCTTTTCCATTTTCCTTTTCTATTTTCCTTTTCTATTTTTCTTTTTCTTTTTTCTATTTTCTTTTTCCTTTTCTATTTTCTTTTTCATTTTCCTTTTCATTTTCATTTTCTATTTTCTTTTTCAGTTTCCTTTTTTATTTTATTTTTCCTTTTCTTTTCTCTTTCCTATTTTTCTTTCTCTATTTTCTTTTTCATTTTCCTTTTCTATTTTACTTTTTCTTTTTTCTATTTTCTTTTTCCTTTTCTGTTTTCTTTTTCCTTTTCCTTTTCTATTTTCTTTTTCATTTTCCTTTTCTATTTTCTTTTTCCTTTTCTATTTTGTTTTTCCTTTTCCTTTTCTATTTTTTTTTCCTTTTCCTTTTCTATTTTTTTTTCCTTTTCCTTTTCTATTTTTTTTCCTTTTCCTTTTCTATTTTCTTTTCTCTTTCCTATTTTTCTTTCTATTTTTCTTTTTCCTTTTCCTTTTCCTATTTTCTTTTTCCTTTTCTTTTCTCTTTCCTATTTTTCTTTCTCTATTTTCTTTTCCATTTTCCTTTTCTATTTTTCTTTTTCCTTTTCCTTTTCTTTTCTCTTTCCTATTTTTCTTTCTCTATTTTCTTTTTCATTTTCCTTTTCTATTTTGCTTTTTCTTTTTTCTATTTTCTTTTTCCTTTTCTGTTTTCTTTTTCCTTTTCCTTTTCTATTTTCTTTTTCCTTTTCCTTTTCTATTTTCTTTTTCCTTTTCCTTTTCTATTTTCTTTATGTTATTTTCTCTTTCTCTATTTTTTTCTCTGATTTTGTTTTCTGCTGTTTTTTTTTTTTATTTTTTTTTATTTTTTTTAGGCCGGGTATTTTTTCACAAAAAATTTTTTTCTATTTTTTTATAAAAATCTTTCTTTGGATTTTTTTTTCTCACTTCATTTTCTGATTGTATTTTTTTTTCTGATTTTTAAAAATTGTTATTTTAAATTGATTAAAAGTTGATAGTATTTTAAATTGATTTATAATTTTAATTTAAATTAACTTACAATTATTTTTATTCAAACTTTAATTTTCAGATTCTTTTTTTACTGATTTCTTATATAACTTTATTTGTAATGTATATATTTTTTTTACAGTTTTATTTTCATATGGCTTTCAAAACGGATATCTTAAAATATATATATTCACAAAATATATGCAAATTTATTAAAAGACAAAGGAAGATGAGCAAGGAAAAGGAGAAAGAAAGAAAGTCAATACATTTAGGTCTGTGCATTATCATTTGAATGTGCTTGAGAATCTATATATTAAGTCAAAGCAACCTTTCCTTTGTAAGCAGCAGGAATGGTTACTGTTTCTTAATATAATCTGTCCTTAACTCGTAATGCTAATTCTCTGGTGATAATCTCCAACTTATTTTTTTTTATCACTTGTAAGTTATGAATTTTTTTCTTGCTCTTGTCTGTCAGTAGAGCACATTCAGATTATCATTTGAAAACATTCTTTATATGTTAAGTCTAAGCAGCCTTCCCTCTGGAAACTAAAGTAATGGTTGTTGGTTCTTAAGATAATCTATCTGGGACTTGTAATGCCGATTCACTGGTGATAATTTTTTTCCTCTCTGATTTCTTTGAGGCATATGCTTGTTTTTGTCCTTAATTCAGCTCTGAAGAGCAAGACACAATAAGCTGTTATTCTTTTAGTTTTTTACCACTTCAGAGTAAATAATTTCTTGCTTTTCATCCCACTTGTTTTGATATATTTATATATGTGAATATATACTTTAAAATTTTGTATCCCCTTCAAATTATTTGAAAATTTACTGATTTATTTTCATACATACATAACCATGTTCTTGTTTTTTTGGGAGCAGGACTGGAATTAGTCTGGTATAAAGCAAGGTGTGTCCTGCTTGACAGACGCTCTGTCTTAATGATTTAAGACAAGGCTTTACAAAGCTGGATGGTCTTCAATATATATATATATATATATATATATATATATATATATATATATATATATATATAAATGGAACTTTGTGTGTCTGTGTGTGCGTGTGTATCCGTTGCCTATAGACTCCGAAACGGCTGAACCAATTTTCTTGAAAATTTACACAGTTGTACTATAAGCGTATCTGAGTGTTCTTAGCTAGGTTTTGTGTTGAGGTACCCCCGATAAATATCGATAATCGAAAAAATTGGGTTATAGAAGGAGTGGTCCGATTTTAATCAAATTTGATACACTCATAGACAAAGACATAAAAAACGATATTCAAAAGTTTCAAGGCTGCAGTTCTTACAATAGTGCAGAAAATTTGATATCGAACCAGGAAATCAAAATTTGACTTTCATTTTTCTTTCAGTCTACGGTTTCGCTTTAACTGGAAACAACTATTGCTTTTTAGTCTTTCATGCCAACGTCCAAAGAGTCTGAGCTCCAGGACCATGGATTAGTTTTAAAGCTTTCATTACACCCGAGCAACGCCGGGCTATACTGCTAGTATATATATATATATATATATATATATATATATATATATGTGTGTGTAATGAAAATAAGTTGGATGTTTTATTAACCCATTGGTAATATTTTATTTCGTGAATCTCTTATAGACCACTCATCAGACCAAATTCATACAACAATGAATGGGTTAAAGTTATCCAGACAAAAAGAGTCATGGAAAAAAGAAAAAGAAAAAATTGGAATGAGGAGGTTAGATTTACAGTGTTAAATATTAGCGTCTGTATTATATCTAGACGACAAGATGGCCTCGGCCTAGATTTACAATGACAGTAGCTACAGGAGTCAGTATATTTTGACTTGAATTAACAATTCAATTTTTCTAGTGAAAATTCAACCGCTAATTTTAATGTCATGCATCTTAAAATAACCAACAAAAAATTCAAACTTAATTTATATCATGCCTTGTATGAATCCATTTAGAGAAAAGTTAAGGAAGCATCTTATTTAGGATACTTTTATAAATCCAAAGATATTTAGGGAACACAAGAAATCATACTTTTGTTTTTCTTTTTTTTTTATCTAAAGACCAATTTTCTTGTTTGGAGCTGTGCCAAATCACAGAAACTGTTAGAAATCTCCTGTGGGGGTGGACACCGTGGCTGGGGGTGTCAGATGAGACAAGACTCTGCCCGTTTTGCTTACATCAAAGCTAGGAGCGTGGTTATTTGCGAAGCCCAAATACCATCAAACCAAAAAGTGCTCAAGGTAAGACGTACTGTTTTGATTTTTTTTTTTTTCTGTGCCTGTCTGTTGAAGTTATTTCCTCCTTCCTACATTTATACAACAACATCATTTCATAACTCCTCTACTTTTCATGCCTCTTGGGCCTTGTATTAGGTAAATACTTAGGATAGAAAAAAAATTAAACTGTAAAAAGATAAGACCTTTTTGCAAATCTAGTAGTATGCATACAGAAACAAGGGGTTACTGAGTGTGAAAGAATAAGAAAAATATAACGTACCTTGTTCCAGTGTCTTTGACGAGCCCACACTGTTCTTGTCCTATCTCTGGCCTGATTCTGCTTCTCACTCTATTCATCAGGATTCGGACGATCGGTTTTGTAATGTGGCTCATTAAACTGATTGTTCGGTGGAATTTGCACCTGTGTACTGCACTTAAATTCATAAAGTTTAGGTACCATAGAACAATTACCAAGAAAGTATTTATAGAAAATACCCAGGAATGTGATATTATAGCAGGGGGGAAAGTGACTGAAGCTGAGATGGCAGGTCATGACCAATAACATTGCAGACTCTTCTTTGGATTTTATCAAAAATCTCTATGCAGCAGGAGCACTAGACCATATATATTAGCAATATTCAGTGTATTGAGCAATTTTTTCATGAAAGTGTGCTGTATTGCTCTTGTCAAAATAAAACCCGTTGTTTTATGTGAAGAAGATAACAGATCTATCAGCAGCGCATGTTCAAATAATTTCCATTATTATTCAAGAAACAAATGATATTTTTTAAGAAAAATGTGATTTTTAACATGATCCAGATTCTGATGGACAGAGCATGCTGCAGAATCAGCCCAAAAATAGGACAAGAAGTGTGTAGCTTCGTTAAAAACACAAGAACGAAGAATGCAATATCCATGCACGGAAAGCTATCCGAAAGAGCAATACAAATTTAGGAGGACATTTACCTGTGCTTTATCGACTACGCAAAAGCATTTGACAAAGTACGCCACAAAGACTTGATAGAGATGCTCAACAACCTCAACATTTTTTGAAAAGGCATTAGGATAATCAAGAATCTATGTTAGCAGCAAACCACTTGCGTACAGATTGGAAGCGAATTCAGCAGGTATACTGCTGGGACGCTCTCCACCTTTGTTCTACTATAATGGACTATTCCAGTCACTACATAAAGTAGTAGTGGAAAGACCTCAAGGAGAGTAATCGAGTAACCAGTCTTGATAACAAGTCAGTCGAGTATTTCCGGTAATGAACCGGAAGTGTGCTATTCTCAGACTCTACGTCTTACGACGATACGTGTTGCTAAACCCTTGTTCCTGTATACTACTAACAATTCTGTTGTATTTTCCGGTAATATATTCCATTTACTATATTTCCGTTGTTTGTAATTATTTACTCAACAATTTCTGTTACGCACAACATAACATATCCAAAAATACAGAGGCGTAAGACAAGAATGTGTTTTCTAATTGGATCTATTCAAGCTGTACAGCAAAACAACTCGAAGAGAAATAAAATCTTTGCCGGGATTTATCATTGGCAGCCACAATCTCAGCAATGTAAGATACGCAGTTGACATGGTGCTGAAAGCAGACATGGAAAGAAAAATGCAGGACCTCCTACAGAAGGTAGCAAAAGAAAGCGAGAAGAAAGGACTGAGCTTAAACTTCAATAAACTGAATGTATGGTCATCAGCAAAAAGAAGACCCTAATTCCAACTAAAGGTCGGAGAAACTAAAATAACAAGTAAAGAAATTTAAATACCTGGGAAGTGTTCTGACAAAGGATGGGAAGTGCGACACTGAGATCTGGAGACACATAGCATGACCAAGGAAGCATTTCAAAAGCTAACCACAGTACTGAGAGACAGGAAAATCTCATTGGAAACAAAGAGAGTGCTGGATTGATAAGTGATATCTGTTCTTCTGTATGGCAGTGAATGTTGGACGATCTCCTCAAGGATGAAGGAGAGACATGGGTCATTTAATATCAAAATTTAATTTTCTTGGGAGCTTTGAAGTAATAAAAATATGATTTATTATTCTGCTTTCACAATTGAATACATGGTAGAGCAGCAAAAGCTTGTTATTTCTATTGTCAACCTTGACAGGCTCCAATCAAAAACATGAATCATTGGGCATTTAGAAAACCTTTCTCCCATAACTACCTTAACTCCCCATGCAACAGGAGCCAAATGCTGATATTTACATTGTCAACCTTGACAGTGTTCAATGGATGCAGATAAAAGGTTTGAACAGTACTCTCGTGCACTGAATAAAAATTCAGACACAATTAAAAATTCCTGATATTGCAGTCCTGATTCACCTCCTCCCAGAATATACCCAGGTAAATATTTGGGAACCGTTCTGAGAGGATGAAAAGTGCGACACTGAGCTCCAATGACACATTGGCATGGCCAAGGACGCATTTCAAAAGCTAACCAAAGTACTGAGAGACAGGAAAATCTCATTGGAAACAAAGAAAAAAGTGCTGGATTGCTATGTGATAGCAGAAGCTTGAGGCAGAAATTGTGGTTTTACAGAAGGATGCTGAGGATACCATGAACTGAGGACGTGAGCAACAATGATATATTGGAGAGGATGCAGACGAGAAGAAAACCCATACTTAACATCAGGAAGAGACAGATGAGGTTCCTGGGACATGTAATGAGGAAGAAGGTCCCAGAGAATTTAATACTCACAGGATGAGATAAAAGGAACGAGAGACAGGAGAAAGCAGTATGATGCATACTTGATAGGCCTGAGAAAATGGATGGTGGAGTGGAGATTGGAAGACAGAGCCAAGTGGAAGTCCATGATCACCTACATCCTGAAGGGATCTGGCACATGAAGAAGAAGAAGAATGACAGAGTGAGGCTTGGGAGCAATACCAAAAGGAAAAATATTGACAGCGACAAGAGACAGGAGCAAGTGAAAGTCCATGATCTCTTATGTCCTGAAGGGACACGGCACATGAAGAAGAATAAAGGAATTATAGAGTGAGGTTTGGGAGTAATACCAAGAGGAAAATTATTAAGAGTGACAAGAGACAGAGCCAAGTGGAAGTCCATGATCGCCTAGAGGATAAATATTGAGAGTGACAAGAGACAGAGCCAAGTGGAAGTCCATGATCGCCTATGTCCTGAAGGGTCTTGGCACATGAAGAAGAAGAATGAATGATAGAGCAGGGTTAGGGAGAGATGGCAAGAGGAAAAATATTGAGAGTGACAAGAGACAGAGCCAAGTGGAAGTCTATGATCGCCTACGTCCTGAAGGGTCTTGGCACATGAAGAAGAAGAAGAATGAATGATAGAGCAGGGTTAGGGAGAGATGGCAAGAGGAAAAATATTGAGAGCAACAAGAGACAGGCACTAGTGGAAGTCCATGATCGCCTACATCCTGAAGGCTCTTGGCACCTGAAGAAGAAAAATGAATGATAGAGCAGGGTTAGGGAGAGATGGCAAGAGGAAAAATATTGAGAGTGACAAGAGACAGAGCCAAGTGGAAGTCCATGATCACCTATGTCCTGAAGGGACACTGCACATGAAGAAGAATGAAAGAATGACAGAGCGAGGTTTGGAGGGAAATACCAAGAGGATAAATATTGAGAGCAACAAGAAACAGGCACAAGTGGAAGTCTATGATTGCCTACATCCTGAAGGGTCCTGGTACATGAAGAAGAAGAATGAATGATAGAGCAGGGTTAGGGAGAGATGGCAAGAGGAAAAATATTGAGAGTGACAAGAGACAGAGCCAAGTGGAAGTCCATGATCGACTACGTCCTAAAGGGGCACAGCTAATAAAGAAGAAGGACATAGCTAGAAACTTACAAATTTAGTTGAATCAAGTGAATATTTCGAGTATTATACAGGTTGTGGCAATTGTGTTTGCATTGAGTTCATGTCTTAAACATTATGTGGGACATTGTATTTTCTGGTGGGATTATATCTAAGCTATTGGTAGACATTTTCACACATGCATATCTGGTTTTGTTTATTTCCATGGGAGCTGAGTGAAATATAACTCTTCCTTTGGAAAATGAATCTGGAAATCTAATGTTGTCGTTGGAACAAAATTTCACCAGCAAATCGGTGGGGGGGGGGAGATTCATAAATCTTGTGCCTGGCTTTCACTGTATGAAAAGTTGATAATCTGTTAATGGATAAATTACTTATTTTTAGGCATGTTGCTCTTACATAGAAGCTGCTATTTTGTTTGTGCTGATTTAGTAGTGTATGCTCCTCTATGGCTCTTATTAAATTCAGCTTTAAACAATAGATGCTTTATTGCAGCAATAAAAACAGACATACTAAAAAAAACAAAAAACATTCACAACAAAAAAAAAAATATATATATATATATATTACCGTGAATTGGTAATAGGAGCAGATAGGTTTGCCTATTGTCCTGTTCACACACCTCCCTAGTCTTTTGAACAGAAGTAGAGGTTTATCAAAAAAAAGGAGTGACAAGAAGTATATATTAACATAAATTGGTAATAGGCTCATCTATCATCTGCTTTATACTCTACCTCGTTTTTTTTTTTTTTTTAGCAGGAGTAGAGGTTCATCTCTTGTTTCCTGTTTAGAATTGGATTACAGGTTTCTTTTTAAGTCTTCATATTCTCTTTCGCACCAAATAGCTCTTTGCATCTTAGTGGTCTTCTTCCCTTGCTTGAGGTGAATTGATTAAAAAGAAAAAATTGACATGAAATTTTCATTCAGTTATTATTTTCTTCTCCTTATCATAAACTTCTAAAATCAAAGCTGCATTAAAACTGACTGGGCAGAAAATTTTCCCACAGTAGATTGCCATTACTTTCTGCAGTAGACTGGTTGCCAATCAAGGCTATAGAACCCAATCTCTCCAGCTATTTAGCCTCTAGTTGGAAGGGGAAGAGACAGATTCATACCTTTTCCAAGAATATTTGCTCGTTTGTGAATGCAAGGAATTTGACAGGAATTCAAACTCAGCTCCCTGATTTATTGTTCTGAGTCGATATCCACTGCACTACAACGCCAATCTAGTAGTACGCTTAAGTGAATGAAGTCGTAGTGCCAAGCAGGATAGCTGATTAGAACAAGTGCCAAGAAAATATTTATAGAAAAGACAGAGGAAAGCCACATTATGGCAGTAGGGAAGTGACTGAAGTCCAGATGTTTCTCAATGAGTATACTTGTCTTTTTTTTTTTTTTTTTTTTTTTAATTACAACATTCAAGATCACATACTCTGCAATTTTAACATTAACTATTTTATGAATATTTGAATATGAATATCTATATATTAATACCATAGTATTATCGATATACACTCCCGATCAAAAATTTAAGACCACTTAAAAATCTTTAAAAAGAAATATTTTTTTTACAGATAGATTTTAAACTCCTCCCACTTAAGGTTACCAATACTACAATCTAAAAGGTTATGGAAGCAAAAAGCTACATTCCAAACATTTTATTTAGAAATTTACATTTTTATAAAATGAGGTGATTTACACATGATCAAAATTATAAGACCAGAGACAAAAATTCTACGAAATTGTACAAAAAGTGTATGAAAATATTTAACAACCAAATTTAATAATGAAGACTACCCCCACTGCTTTTGATGACTTCAAAAATTCTGTCGGGCATGCTAGAAATAAGCATTTCCATTAAGGTGCAGGGGATGTTGCTCCAGCTTCTGAAGATGGCTTCATAAAGTTCATTTTTTGTTGAATATTGTTTGCCATTTCGATAAACATCTCTTGTCATCCATCCCCAAACATTTTCAATTGGGTTCAAGTCTGGTGAGCATGCAGGATGTCCCAAGAGATGGACCTCATTTTCTTGTAGAAAGGTCAATGTCTGTCTTGCAGCATGGATTGCAGCATTATCCTGTTGGAATAACCATCCATCCCCACACAAACGATGGCCCTCTGTTATCAAAGATGCTTTTTGCAGCATGTTAACACAACCAGTCGCTCTCTGACGACCCTGCATCACCTGGAGCTCCATCGTCCCTCTGTAAGAAAAGGCACCCCATACCATTAGGGACCCTCTACCACTATGACGTGCGGAGAAAATTTCAGGAGGCATGTTTTTGTTATACCAATATCATTGGAAGCCATCAGGACCATCTAGATTGAATTTTTTCTCATCAGAAAACAGGACGTTCTTCCACTTCTCAACGTCCCATGTTTGGTATTCACAACCAAACTTTAAGCGGTTCAACTTGTGACATGAAAGCAGCCGAGGAATTTGTTTATGCTTTTTATTTACCATGCCTTTTTGTCTTAAGTGTCGTCTGATGGTTACTGGACTGCAATCAGCATCTGTGACTGCCTTAATTTGACTAGAAAAAGTCCCCCGTCTTTCATAACAACCCGTCTTATTTTCTTACTCAATGCAGGAGAAATATTTTGGGGCCTACCAGAGGATTTTGCTTTTCCATAATTCTCACTGTTCTTTAGAAAGTTGCAAATCACAGTTTTACTGCGATTTACCTCAGCTGCAATCGCCCGCTGTGACAAATCTTGCTTATGGAATTCTAGAATTCGAGAACGCTCAACTTTGGTAAGATTGCTTGCTTTAGGCATAGTAACACCTTTACGCAGTGATTGCTAATCTCCAACTGAACTAAAAACATTGGAATTGCCATAGATTTATACCCCTGGTCTTATAATTTTGATCATGTGTAAATCGCCTCATTTTATAAAAATGTAAATTTCTAAATAAAATGTTTGGAATGTAGCTTTTTGTTTCCATAACCTTTTAGATTGTAGTATTGGTAACCTTAAGTGGGAGGAGTTTAAAATCTATCCATAAAAAAAAATTTCTTTTTAAAGATGTTTAAGTGGTCTTAAATTTTTGATCAGGAGTGTATTAATACCAGTGTTACACTTTTGCCAAGAACCGTAACTCTTGCATTTCCCTTTTTCACTTACCTCCCTTCAAATAAAATTCAATCGATGTTAAGTAAATAATATTTAGTTTGTAATTATAAGAAGACGAAGAACATGAAGAAGCATGCATATCATCATATAAAATATATCGGCTAAAGAAATTTATTGTTTAGAATTGTTTCACCCCAAGCAAGGCAGTACTGCCACTGGTGTTCAGCGGGTTACATAAGAAGAGAGTTTGGAGAAAGCGGAACAGGTCACAAGGAGTTTTTTTTTTTTTAATCATATCACCCCAAGCAAGGTGGCAACGCCACTGATGCGCAGGGGGCTAATGGGTAAGAGAAGGATGCATTTGTCTGAAGAGAGTTGCATGGGAGAAGAACAAGATGCAAGGGATGTCGAGGAAAAAATGGTTGTCAAGGAGATAAGAAATGGCAATTGACATTGCATTTAAATTTTTAAATAAAATTGTAAAATATAGGGATCTTGAAATAGAATTTGCATGAATGTCACATTTAAATGCAACCACTATTCAAATAATAATAATAGAAGCACTAGAAGCAATGAAAATATATTGATACGTCTATTGAACAGGTGAAGAGGCTCATCCCTTGTTTCCTGTTTAGGATGTGGTTTCCGGTTTTTCTCTTTTCCAATCTTTTCACTCTTACGTAGCCCCCTGCACATCAGTGGCGTTTTCGCCTTGCTTGGGTGATATGATTAAAAAAAAAAAAACATATTCACAACTAAACAATATTATTTAATCAACATCCATTGAATTTTATTTGAAATTATGAAAATAATATTCAGTCAGTCAAGTGCCATACGTGAAACACGCTTGGGCGATCATGTCTCGAAAGAGACATGACTGACTGGACAGAAGATTATCCTGCAGTAGGTTGCCATTGCTTTCTGCGGTAGACTGGTTGCCAGCCAAGGCTATAGAACCTAATCTGTCCTGTTATTTAACCCATAACTGGAAGGAATAGTAGGATTAATACCTTTCCCAAGGGTATTTGCATGTAAGTGTAATGCAATAAATTCAGCTGGAATTCAAACTCAGCTCCCTGATTCCTCGTTCCGAGCTGATATCCACTGGATCACAACGCACATCCTGAAAATTTTACACGGCCTGAATTTTTTTACTGGTTCAGCTAGTATTTACTAAGAAAATAAAATTCTATAATTTTTTTGCAGCCTAGTCATCATGGACGGCAACAGACAAATGTTAAACACCTTTTCTCCAGGATCGATTCAAAAGGTAATTATATTTCATTCACAAAGCTAGGTAGATGCCATTAGCATAAGAGGTAACAGGCTCTTTCCATAGAATTCAAGAATCAGTTCGATCCTCACAGTGCCTGAAACAATGATTTTTGAGTCGGCCGAAGCAGTTGCATGTCTTACCAAACAACTTTTCCTGTCATGTAGTTTAGAACAAAGGTTTGAGTTTTGTTTAACTGCATATCAACCTCTACATGTCAGCATGTAGTTAGTAAAAGTTTGCTGACCTCTGTTCTTGGTCCTGGGCATGATGATAAACTGCATCCGGTAGCAAGGCCTCTGATTAGGAGGTTGTGAGAAGAATGAAACCACCTCTTAACTGCTATCATTCCAAGGTTCACCCTGACCCGGAGTGGTAGTACCTGTTAGGGTCCCAGCTATGGGCAAATAGTTAACCCGCTAAACTGAAGGAAAAAATATTACCAGTGATACATTTTTTAATACAAAATTAAGACATCTTCAGTTTTATAAAATAAAAAAAAATTTATTTTTTTCATCAAAATCTGACTAAATCAAGCTTCTCAGTATAACCGATCATTAAAAAAATACCTTAAAACCCCACTTTTTTGGCATTAAATAACCTACAGAGGTGTTGATATGCCGTTAAACAAAACTCAAACTCAACTTTCTATGTTTTTGTTTACCACTGCTGTATTTAGATATTGAACTCAGAACTCTTTGGGTCAAGATACTGGATCCAACCAATGCTTCCATTCACTGGGCCATATGTTGTGAATATGACAACAAAAAGGAGTACAACAATCTCAGTAATGTAAATAAATACAATACCTCATCGTAAAAATATAGACAAGTGTCCTTTTTGTTGCTTTTTTTTCTTAAAACATTGTTTTTGCTTGCATGTTAAGTTCATGGTATTCTCAGCATCCTTCTGCAGAACCACATTTCTCTTGTTTCAGATCACTTCATCCTCTGTAATGAAATTGTCCAGCATTCATTGCCATATAGGAGGATATTATATGACATTTCAGTACTCTTTTCTTTGTTTCTGTTGCTTCAAGTCTCTTCTTCATCTGTGAGGAGATTGTCCAACATTCATTGCCATATAGAAGGACTGATATTACATAACAGTTCAGTACACTTTTTTTTGTTTCTGTTGCTTCAAGTCTTTTCTTCATCTGATGTGGTTTCCGGCTTTCTCTTTTCCAATCTTCTCACTTTGTTTTTTTTTTTTTCAATTGGAGTAGATAGATCCATCTATCGCCCGGTTCACACTCCACCCACGTCTATTGAACAGGTGAAGAGGCTCATCCCTTGTTCCCTGTTTAGGATGTGGTTTCCAGCTTTCTCTTTTCCAATCTTCTCACTTTGTTTTTTTTTTTCAATTGGAGTAGATAGATCCATCTATCGCCCGGTTCACACTCCACCCACGTCTATTGAACAGGTGAAGAGGCTCATCTCTTGTTCCCTGTTTAGGATGTGGTTTCCGGCTTTCTCTTTTCTAATCTTCTCACTTTGTTTTTTTTTTTTCAATTGGAGTAGATAGATCCATCTATCGCCCGGTTCACACTCCACCCACGTCTATTGAACAGGTGAAGAGGCTCATCTCTTCTTCCCTGTTTAGGATGTGGTATCCGGCTTTCTCTTTTCCAATCTTTTCACTATTACGTAGCTCCCTGCACATCAGTGGCCTTACCGCCTTGCTCGGGGTGATATGATTAAAAAAAAAAAATCTGAGGAGATTGACTAGTATTCATTGCCATATAGGAAGACTTATATTACTTAACAGATCAGTACTCTTTTCTTTGTTTGAAACAAAATTATTTTTTAATGCTTTGCTTTGCTAGGTTTTTTTTTTTTTTTTTTTGCTATCCCAGTTCTCCTTATTATTTCAGCTTCTCATTTTCCGTCCTCTGTTAATGTTTGCTAATCTGTTCTGTTAATTTTTGTTTTCAGGCCAAAAGCACCATGTATGCATCACATGCAGTGATGATACCACAGTCCAAGTGGTCGAGCTTTCAAATGGTATCCTTTAATTAAAATGCCAAGAGTTCAATTTGTGCAAGTAACATCAGCATCTTTGAGACCTAGTTTGAAATAATGCTTCAAATCTCAATCATTCTGTCTGCTATTATAACATATAAAATTATATATAAAGTAAAATAGTATTCATAACAATATTTTTTATGTTTCCCAAACAAGGCCCCAGAGCCACTCAAGTTAGAGGGTTGCTCTGTAGTGTTGTATTAGCATGAGAAAGAGCAAGATGTGAAGTTTGGACTATGCAGACAAGATAACAGCTAATTCTAGACTTTAAGAGATCAAGTTTTAATTAGTGAATAGCATTTCAGAGTTCAAACCTCCTCTTCTGTTCAAAAGACTGGAGAAGGAGTGTGAACTGGGCATTAGGCAAACTTATCTACTTCTATTGGGAGAGAAGAAAAAATAAATAAATAATTAGAGAATAAAATTTCAGAGTTCAGGTAGAGACGTCAGAAGTATGGATTTGATGTAGGCTTTAGAAGGAACCTGAGACCCAATCCTAAAGTGGAAACAAATGATAAACCTCTACACTGGTTCAAAAAGCTAGGGAGGAGTGTGAACTGGACGATAGGCAAACCTATCTACTTTTATTTGGAGAGAAGAAAAAATTAATAAACTGAGATATCAGAAATACAGAGTTGATGTAGGCCTTAGAGGGAACCTGAGACCCAATCCTAAACAGGAAACAAGGGATTTTTAGGGAAAAGTTCAAGCAGAGACATTAGGAGTAAAGAGTTAAAGTAGACTTTAGAAGGAACCAGAAATCCAATCCTGAACATTAAGCAATATGTGGTCTATCTCTTTGATTTCGGCATAGTATATGGCCTACCTGGTTTGAATGTATTCTACCTCAATAAGATTATATTTATAGATATAAATATTCAGCTATTTATTGAAACTAATTATTTTCAATAGTCCTTACCAGACAGTTATAATACTTCTTTATAATATGCTTTTTAAGGTAGACCACATACTATACCAGTGACAGAATTTTGTAGGCAACATACTACAAGAGTGACAGAATTTTGTAAGCCACATTCAAAAGGTAGGCCACATACTATACCAGTGACAGAATTTTGTAGGCCACATTCAAAAGGTAGGCCACATACTATACCAATGACAGAATTTTGTAAGCCACATTCAAAAGGTAGGCCATATACTATACCAGTGAGAATTTTGTAGGCCACATTCATAAGGTAGGCCACATACTATACCAGTGACAGAATTTTGTAAGCCACATTCAAAAGGTAGGCCACATACTATACCAGTGACAGAATTTTGTAGGCCACATTCAAAAGGTAGGCCACATACTATACCAGTGACAGAATTTTGTAAGCCACATTCAAAAGGTAGGCCATATACTATATTAGTGAGAATTTTGTAGGCCACATTCAAAAGGTAGGCCACATACTATACCAGTGACAGAATTTTGTAGGCCACATTCATACGGTAAACCACATACAATACCAGTGACAGAATTTTGTAGGCCACATTCAAAAGGTAGGCCACATACTATACCAGTGACAGAATTTTGTAAGCCACATTCAAAAGGTAGGCCATATACTATACCAGTGAGAATTTTGTAGGCCACATTCAAAAGGTAGGCCACATACTATACCAGTGACAGAATTTTGTAGGCCACATTCATACGGTAAACCACATACAATACCAGTGACAGAATTTTGTAGGCCACATTCAAAAGGTAGGCCACATACTATACCAGTGACAGAATTTTGTAGGCCATATACTAAACCAGCAGCAATAAACCTCTACTCCTGTTCAAAATATAATAACATTAATATAGGGGAACTATAGATAATCTTTAGATATTTTCCTTTTATAATCATCTTCACCTGTACAAGACCCGCAAGCCACTTGAAGTAGAAAGTTACAGCATAAGAGGCACAGTTTTTGGGATATCTGGGGAAGATAATGGTTAACAGGGTTAAGATTGTAGTGATCAAGGAAGCATCCTCTTGGGAGTTGGTTTCACAAAGCAGTGGTTTGTGGATAATCATGAAATACGCTTTGGAGTAACGGTCTGTAAACAAAAAAAATTAAAATCCTTTAGATACACCTTAATATATAATAAAAATAATTTTCATCCAATAAAGATATTTGCTACATGTTCTTCAATTTTAGGACTTCAATGACATTCACTGACCTACATGGTTATTTTTTTTTATTTCTGCTATAAATTTTATAAATTCCTTAACGGTTTTTCATAGACCATTCCCAGAAGATGGATCTAAAGGTTCTTTTAGTGCTTTCAGGTCATATATCCAGTGTCCAAACAATTGTTTGCCTGAAAACTCTTACTCCATCTTGTTGTGAAAATGGCCAGAGCTATCTGCTTTTCTCTGCTGGTGGGCGAGCTCAGTTCAATTGTTGTCGACTCACATTTCTGGTACCAAACGATCAGGATAATGACCAAATGACAGTTTGTATTCCTGAGCAGTTATGTACAGAGTTTTTGGTGAAACGTCTTCCCAAGCACTGGGCAGCAAAAAACCTTACAGTCGATCCTGAAACAAGAATTATGGACATGACAGCATTTCGTGCTCAAACTGTTGACCCAAACTTTCCCCAGAATATTGTCTTTATTGGAATGGCCTGTTCTGATGGTTCCGTACGGTAATTATATTAACTTAAATGTTTTTTGTTTATTTTTTTTTTAAGTGGAACGATTATATTGAATCAATCGCTAGATCTGCTGCCAGAAAACATTGGTTCACTTGGTTGCACTAGACAATTTTTCTCGCTCAAATATATATATATATATATATATATATATATATATATATATATATATATACCATATTTATAAGTCTACCATTTGTTGATGCTTTGAATATTTCTGCCACATCTCATCTGGTGCTCCTGCTATATATTTAGTGATTCTTGATAAAATACAAAGAATAATCCACAATTTTATTTCTCCTGACCTGGCATCTTGGTTTCAACCACTTTGTTATCACCATAGGATAATTTTCCTGTGCCTTTTCTATAAATATTTTCATGGTATTTGTTCGGATGAACTTTTCTCTATGGTACCTTGACTTTATGAATTTAAGTGCAGTACTAGATTGGCAGTTAGGTCTCATCATTTTACACTTGAAACGGCTAGATGTAACCATAAGTTCTATGCTAACAGTTTCTTCTTTCATACTTCTCACTTGTACATCTCTCTTTCTGCTTCTTGCTTCCCTGGCAAGGTCTTATCATTTTACACTTGAAATGGCTAGATGTAACCATAAGTTCTATGCTAACAGTTTCTTCTTTCATACTTCTCACTTGTACATCTCTCTTTCTACTTCTTGCTTCCCTGGCAAGGTCTCATCATTTTACAGTTGAAATGGCTAGATGTAACCATAAGTTCTATGCTAACAGTTTCTTCTTTCATACTTCTCACTTGTACATCTCTCTTTCTGCTTCTTGCTTCCCTGGCAAGGTCTCATCATTTTACACTTGAAATGGCTAGATGTAACCATAAGTTCTATGCTAACAGTTTCTTCTTTCATACTTCTCACTTGTACATCTCTCTTTCTACTTCTTGCTTCCCTGGCAAGGTCTCATCATTTTACAGTTGAAATGGCTAGATGCAACCATAAGTTCTATGCTAACAGTTTCTTCTTTCATACTTCTCACTTGTACATCTCTCTTTCTACTTCTTGCTTCCCTGGCAAGGTCTCATCATTTTACTCTTGAAATGGCTAGATGTAACCATAAGTTCTATGCTAACAGTTTCTTCTTTCATACTTCTCACTTGTACATCTCTCTTTCTACTTCTTGCTTCCCTGGCAAGGTCTCATCATTTTACACTTGAAATGGCTAGATGTAACCATAAGTTCTATGCTAACAGTTTCTTCTTTCATACTTCTCACTTGTACATCTCTCTTTCTACTTCTTGCTTCCCTGGCAAGGTCTCATCATTTCACACTTGAAATGGCAAGATGTAACCATAAGTTCTATGCTAACAGTTTCTTCTTTCATACTTCTCACTTGTGGAACTCTCTTTCAGATTCTTGCTTTCTAGTCAACTTTGATCTTCAAAAATTCACATTTCAGCTGTTTTCACCCACTTTGTCCATTCTTCAAATGACACTGCCCCTTGCAAGATATTCCTCATAATTGCTGCTACAAATGGCTTCAGGGAAATCACTTCCATTTGCTTTTCTCAACTTGGAACTGATTCCTGAGAGATTCCTCATGCTTCTGGGAATGACACACTTAATATATATATATAAAATATATATAGTCATTTCACCTTTTAGCATGGTAGGTTTGTCACTGGTGCACAGGGGGTTACAGTGAGAGAAAAAACAGTATCCAGGGGATGCCAAAGAAAGAATAAGTGATGGGTGGGATTTAAGGAGGTAGAAGATTGCAACTGACGTTACATTTAAACTTTTGGAGATTATAATTATCTGGGAAGTAAGTATATGAAAGGGAGTTCCACAGGATGGATGTGCGAAAAAAGTAACTTTTAGAGTAGAAGTGGCCCATCCATCTTTTTATGGTGAGTTATGTTCAGTAACATTTTAGAAGTTTAAATTGAACACTCATTCATTTATTTTTTTTTTTAAATCAATTCACTTTGAGCAAGCTAACAATGCCACTAAAACACAAGGAGCAACTGGAAGTGAAAGATATTGAAAAGACTTTAGAAGGAGCCGGAAACACAATTCTAAACAGGAAACAAATGGATAAACCTCTAATCCTGTTCAAAAGAGGAGTGTGAACTGGACTATAGGCAAACCTATCTACTCTTACTAAGGAAAAAAAGAAATAGTAACCTACAGCAGGAAAATCTTCTGCCTAGTCAGTCATGGATTGAAAGAGACATGATTGCCAAAGCATGTTTTTTTTTTTTTTTAATCGTATCACCTCGAGCAAGATGGTAACGCCACTGATGTGCAGGGGGCTACATAAGAGTAAAAAAGATTAAGTAGAAGAGAGTAAAGAGAAAGACGAACCAGTTAGAAAGGAGCAAGAGAAGGATGGGATTACAGATGTGATGACAGTTGCAAAGGTGGAGAGAAAGGAAAGGATATACGGGGTGGTGAAGAAAGAACTAGAGTCAAGTGGTTAAGAGATGAGTATTGCTGACCACCAATATGTATGTCTTCGTCTGTCACTTCTCAGTTCGGTTAGCTACTTTTTCTTTCTTTACTGTTGCTCCTCCTCTCCTGACTGCTCCCTTCTAGACGGCATTTCCGACAATATAGATAAGGCTACTTCCTGCCACACATTTGCTCACATATTTGTATTCGGAGATCAGCCCATCATGCTGAGTGGCTTAAAGACTCTGTTACTGATTCAGCTGGCATCCATGCCATGAACTTTGCCATTTCCTAATCTCTTATGCAAGTAGTGGACTTCACCACATGCTTTCCAAGCACTCCCTCTGGACACGCCTCTCTACTAGATATATGCTTTACCTCTGCAATGTATCACATATGGTAATTAAATGACTGATACAGTAAATAAAATTTCAGAATTAGGCAGAGACATTAGAAGAACAGATTTGAAGTAGATTTTAGAAGGACCCAGAAAACAAAAGGATTAACCTCTACACCTGTTCAAAAGATCGGGGAAGAGTGTGAACCGGACAATAGGCAAATTTATCTACTTTTATTACTTAACGGTTTGAGATCCCATTGTAACCAAATAAATATGCTTGGTCAAAAGATCCTTAATATATGTGTTTGTAGAAGAATTCAAATAAATTTTTGAAGATATATATTTTTATGCACATTATTTACAGTCAGACTAATATCCTCATCTTTGTTGTTATTATGTTTAGTCTTTCTGGGATAAGGAATTATCATTATTTACAGTCAGACTATTATCCTCATCTTTGTTGTTATTATCACAATGTTTAGGCTTTCTGGGATGAGGAATTATCATTATTTACAGTCAGACTATTATCCTTATCTTTGTTGTTATTATCATTATGTTATTATTCCTTTCTGGAATAAGGAATTATCATTATTTACAGTCAGACTATTATCCTCATCTTTGTTGTTATTATCACAATGTTTAGGCTTTCTGGGATGAGGAATTATCATTATTTACAGTCAGACTATTATCCTTATCTTTGTTGTTATTATCATTATGTTATTATTATTCCTTTCTGGAATAAGGAATTATCATTATTTACAGTCAGACTATTATCCTCATCTTTGTTGTTATTATCACAATGTTTAGGCTTTCTGGGATGAGGAATTATCATTATTTACAGTCAGACTATTATCCTTATCTTTGTTGTTATTATCATTATGTTATTATTATTCCTTTCTGGAATAAGGAATTATCATTATTTACAGTCAGACTATTATCCTCATCTTTGTTGTTATTATCATTATGTTATTATTTTTTTCTGGAATAAGGAATTATTATTTACAGTCAGACTATTATCCTCATCTTTGTTGTTGTTATCACAATGTTTAGGCTTTCCAGGATGAGGAATTATCATTATTTACATTAATTACATTCAGATTAAGATCCTCATCTTTGTTGCTACAATCATAACATTTCAGCTGTTATACCCCTCCACCCTTCTTCAAGTGTCTATTGATCCAGGTTACTTCTACAGAATTTTAAACTAAACTCTTTATTCAATCTATGAAAGCAGATTGTTCTCAATTCCTTGTCTTTGTCTAGGAATATTTCATCTTGGTTAATTTTTTTTTTTTTTAATCATTTCACCCCAAGCAAGGTATTCCACTGCCACTATTGCACTTGGGGCTACATAGGGGGAGGTAAATAGGAAGAGTGGCTAGATATAGGAAATGTCAGAAGTGGGGTGATAGATAGTTGGGTGGGTGGGAAGAGTGTTTGAAAGAATGGAAGTTAGTTAGGAGGTGTCTATTGACCTTACATTTAAACTCCTGGAGATTGTAGCATGTGGAAGAGAATTCCACAGTCGGGAAGTGTGAGAAAAGAAACTGTTGGAGTAGAAGTTACGGTTGCATTTTATTGGTTTCACTGTAAAATGGTGGGATCTAGTTGCTAATCTAGTATCTCATGCAAATTCGAACCTAGGGGGCACCAGTGATCTAAGTTCATCGGAGCAGAAGCCGTGAAAGTATTTATAGAAGAGACACAGGGAATCCACGTCGTGCCGGTGAGAGAGAGACTGCAGGCAGTCTGCTAAGTCGGTGTCGATCACATTACAGACCCTCCGCTGTACCTTGTCTAGAAGCCCAAGGAGAATAGCATGGGCACCCGACCAGATATGGCAACAGTATTCAATGCACGGGCGGATGGTAGATTTATAAATGTGCAGGATAGATTCAGATGGAAAAAACCTCCGGGCCCTGCACAGAGAACCGACTTTTATAGCAGCGGATTTAGCAATGGATTCGATATAGTCATTCTACTTGAGGTCCGCTGAGAATGTGAGACCTAGGCGGCGTAGTGTTTTACTCTCTGGGAGGCAAGCCTGGTCCATGCTAATAGGAGGTAGGTGCAATTGTCTATGATGATTAATTGATAGTAGCTTCGTTTTAGAAGCATTAAAATTTACGAGCCATTTCTTCCCCCAGTCCACGATGGATTGGAGGTCCTTTCCAAGCTCGACTGCAAGGTTAGCTTTGTCGCCCGCACCAGATTTTTGGTCGAGGCGAGAATAAACCGTGGTGTCATCGGCGTACATACCTACTTGGGATCTTATGGTATCAGGGAGATCATTAATGTAGATCAGAAAGAGCGTAGGACCTAGGATAGAGCCTTGAGGGACACCCGCGTTCGTATGGTTGTTCTGGGAGGCATGTCCGTTTAATACCACTTTCAATGTGCGGTTAGATAGGAATGACTGGATTAGTTCAAACAATTGTCCAACTATACCATAGCTCCGCAGTTTGCATAGAAGGCTAGCATGCCAAACTCTGTCAAACGCTTTAGAGATATCCAAGGCAACAGTTCGGGCTTCACCATTCCTATCGAGTGCCTGATATATGTACTCGGTGATGGTCATTAGCATATCAGCAGTAGACCTGGTGAAGCGGAAGCCATACTGTTTGTCTGAGAGGAGCCCGTGGGCTGTGAGATGTTGAGCGACCTCGGTGTTGATAATGGCTTCGAACACTTTGCCAAAGATCGGAAGAAGGCTGATAGGTCGGTAATTTGCGGGGTCCAAGGGTTCTCCAGTGTTTTTAAATATAGGAACTACAGATTTCCAACAGGCAGGAAAGCAGGAAGCAGATAGGCAGGAGTTGTAGAGCTTAGAAAGTACAGAGGAAAGTTCGGGGGCACATTTCTTTAAGACTATGATTGGAATTCTGTCCCCTCCACTCGCTTTGTGAGGGTCAAGTTTTGAGATTATCTTAGAGACAAGCAAGTGTGTAATATGGACGTCATTCAGTTGAGCATCAGTTCTAGGTGGGAAGTCGGGTGTAGAAACTCCAGACGAGTCCAGTCTCGAATTATTCAAGAATCTGCGGGCAAAGCATTCAGCCTTGTCTGCTGGGGAGGTGAGGACCTCAAATTTGTTTATTAGTGGGGGTATTGTGGACTTGCTCTTATTAAGTATTCTTTTACAGAGTCACCAGTAGTCCTTGGTGCCGAACTTAGAGGATGCTATGCGATGCTTCATTCTGGCAGCAAATAACATCTTAGCTTCGTTAAGTATCTTTTTACACTTATTACGAGCTGAAGCGAAAAGGCGTCTGTTTTAGTCCGACGCGTAGCTACGATAGAGTCGGAAGAAATGATTCCGGTGGGCAATGGCGGCTGAGCAAGCGGGCGAGAACCATGGAGACGAATGAGATTTAAGCTGAAATTTCCTGGCAGGGATGAAAGCATCGATGCCAGCCTTAACCCAGGAGGAGACCTCGGATGCACATTCTTCAATGGGAAGACTAAAAACGTTGTTCCAAGGGACGTCACAGAGGAAGTCTCGGAATGAATCCCAGTCTGCTCTTTGGTAGCAGTAGGATATTCTACTTGTCTGGGTTTCTTAGGTTGGGTGGGAGCGGAATGAAATGTTGATGGAAACTATGGTGTGGTCAGAGTTACCAAGTGGGCAGAGTTGTCTGGTAGTGCAAGAGTCTGGGATGGAGGTGAAGCAGAGGTCTAGCAGTGAGTCCCTTCCATTAGGGTTGTCGGAGAAACGCGTGGGGAAGTTCACCACTTGCGTAAGGGATTGGGTTATTGAAAAATTCATGGTGTGGACACCAGCAGGGTCGGTGACAGAGTTCTCCAGCCACTTGGTATGGTGGGCGTTAAAGTCACCAAACACGAATATATGGGCGGAGGGATGGGAAGAAATAGCTTTGTCAATATTGTCAGAGACACTATCAAGTAATGAACAGTCAGGGGAGGAAGGGGAGCAGTAGAGAAAGAAGAGATAGCTAATCAAGCTTAGAAGTGAGAGGCAGAAACACATGAAAGAATGATCCAGGTATTCAAGGGATGTCGCCCTAGCTAGGGGAAGGTGTTCACTGACATACACACCAAGCCCATGCATATGAACATTGGAGTCCTTCCTGAAAAGGGGTAGGTAGCCAGGAACGTCAAACTCAGAAGAGGGGATAGAAGGGTTAAGGTTAGTTTCACATAGGGCCAAGATTTCAGGTGAGTTAGTGTGAAGGAATGAATCAACGCTGAGGAAGTTAGTGCGGATGCCGCGTATGTTAGTGTAAGAGATGCAGATGAGTTTGGGCGTTTTCAGACGAGCTGGTTTAGCTTTGCTATTATGTTTGCTTTTTTCCATAGTGATTCAGTTAAGGAGAGGTCTTAGAATAGAGTCAGTCGGTCACTTGTTTGCAACATGTGAAGGATGGAGACTGGCGCGGCCTACTACATAATGTGGCCTCGGGGTTGCCCACCGAACGTTCATGCAGGGACGCCCGTCCATGCGCGATATGGCACTACAAGACCCCGGTATTATTCAACTGTTGATCAGAGCAGCCTCTCAAGACGCTACACATGAGTTCGGACTCCTAACTACCAGTCGGAAGCAGCAAACAGGAAACTGCCAACCCGGTACCCTCAGAATGTAAAGACGTTGCCACCATACTCCGTAACTGCAAACAGCTTCCAGCTGAACTAACACTAAGATCGAAGAAGGGGGATGAACCAGAAACCCCTTCCTGAACAAGAAACAAGGCGATCACCTCTACTCTTGATCAAAAGAAGAGGGTGGAGTGTGAGACCGGGTGATAGTAGGAACTATCTACTCCAATTAAAAAAAAAAGAAAAAGAAAAGGGTTACTGAAATTTACTAAGTTTTAACTTAGTATAAGTCAAAACTAACCTTCAATTGCAAAATAATTTACACAAACTACTTAGGTTAGTGACAAAACAAATAAAATAAAAATTCAACAAAAAACCAAAAATTTAAAAAATAAATAATTAAAAATTAAATTAAATTAAATTAAAAATTACAGAAAAGACAGACTGATTCCGGGTGCACTTACCACGAGGAGGTAACACAGAAAGTTGATTTAATTAAATTTCTGAAGTCAAAAATAAAATTTAAACATTTTTTCAAAATATAGGCGAGTTAGCCAACACATGTATACTAGTTGCCTGGCGGTGAGTGAATAACTCAAAGAACAAATCTTTACTCATTTACAAGACAGAACTAATGGAATTAAGATAATACCACGGTTCATACAAGTCAAAACTAACCTTCAATTGCAAAATAATTTACACAAGCTAATTAGGTTAGTGACAAAACAAATAAAATAAAAATTCAACAAAAAACCAAAAATGTAAAATTGTTCAATAGCTAGTATATCAGTGATTGAACTCAGAATTATGTTACCATATTTTAGGCCATTATTCTTAAGTTAGAATTTTAGATCTAATCCTCTTCCCTCCTCAGCTGCAACTGCAGCCTTTCTGTCAAGCTTGACTCCCTCTGCCACCATTTTATTTATTTTATTTTTCATTTTGTCTTCCTTTTGCACATACTCCAGTGTTAACATTATTAGTTGCTTGTATTCCTGATGTTTTTTGGTTAAATATAAGACTTATCTCTTTTTTTTTTCCTTATATATAGAGTTTTCAGTTTTCACGAAGAGTCCCGCAAGCTCCACTGTCTCTGGCA
This sequence comes from Ascarosepion bandense, assembly GCA_037127315.1. Classification (NCBI taxonomy): domain Eukaryota; kingdom Metazoa; phylum Mollusca; class Cephalopoda; order Sepiida; family Sepiidae; genus Ascarosepion; species Ascarosepion bandense. Next base: position 328,684 of record JBBBDQ010002382.1, read on the forward strand.
CTCTTCTGCATTTGGCAGCTGCATCTTGCAAGTCACCCACTTTGTCCATTCTTCAAACGATACTGCCCCTTGCAGGATATTCCTCATATACGCTGCCACAGATGGCTTTATATACTTCAGGGAAATCACTTCGATTTGCTATTCTCAACTTGGGACCAATTCCAGAGAGATTCCTCGTGCTCCTGGGAATGACACACTTAACGATTTTGGTGAAGACTCTGTTGAAGCTGATTCTTTAGAGAGTCTTGCAAACACATACACTGACAATGTGGAGGAACCTCGTGATGGGAAAAGAGTGGGAACCCTTTTAACAAAAGGATCAAACTCTAATTGTAAGGAAGAATCTGATTTTAATATTTCGGCTAACATGTCCGGAATAAACAGTCTGCATATCAAGCAATTCCCAGGTTAGTATTTTGGTGTTTTGAACTCTAGGAGAGATGCTGTTATTTTCAAAAACTCTAACAAATATGTGTTACGGGTTAATTGTAACATAAGAAAAGGAAAGAAAATGACTGAGCTAAACTCAAGAGTTAAAATACTGATATTTAATTCACAAAACATTAGATAAAAATATTTTCAAATATACATTACAGTTTTGGCATTCAAATCAAGAGACATAGAGTTTACTACTGTCTGGTGAAGTGTTATGAGGAGAGAAAGGGAAGGTGTCAAATATCTTACCCAGTTAAGTTGGCAGGGAAGTTAAGTGCTATACTTTTTGGAAATCCTTAAATGCGTATATAAAGACTAATTATTGGTTTGGTCAATGAAAAAGGCAAGAAAAAATGTATTTACTCAGATAGTTCCATGAGGTTCTCTTTCAAGTTTTAGTTGTTCAGACTTTTCTGTGAGATTCTTTCAGCCGGATATCAATCCCCGAATCATTAACCAAAGTTGATATGACAGAAAATCCTTTTAACAACTCTTTCAAGTTTTTGTTTGTCGTCAACTAGAGAGATTCTTTTGGCTGGAATATACATCCTGAATCAAACCGGTGCTGATGAAGTCAGCACATCCTTTTATCAACTGTTTCAAGTTTTAGTTTTTTTGTTGTCGACTTAGGGATTCTTTCGGCTGGATATACATCCTGAATCTACCGGAGCTGTAGACGTCAACCCATCCTGCTATCAACTGACTGCTCTGTGCTCAAAAAATTATTTTTATAGGAGCTAACACCTAATTTGCATACTTCTAGAACCTTTTGAAATCTCTGGAACATTCTACAATCTTCCAAAACGTTCTATTTCTAATTTCCTTATTTTTACAACTACTTCCTGAATTAAAACTTTTTTTAACAACAAGTAGGACTCATTAGAGTCTTTTACTACAACTTTTTAAACATTATTATTATTATTTTTATATATAAACTAGCAGTATAGCCCAGCGTTGCTCGGGTGTAATGAAAGCTTTAAAACTAATTCATGGTCCTGGAGCTCAGACTCAGCCTAAAGAATATTTGTGTGAAGTTTGGTGAGAATCTGATAAAAATTGTGGATTTGTATAAAGGACATACAGACAGATAAACAGACACACACACAAACATCTTGCCTTTTATATAGATATATATATATGTATATATATATATTATCAATTTTCTGCACTATTTTAAGAACTGCAATCTTGAAACTTCTGAATATCGTTTCTTATGTCTTTGTCTATGAAGGTATCAAATTTTATTAAAATCAGACCACTCCTTCTATAACCCTATTTTTTCGATTATCGATTTTTGATATTTATCGGGGGTACCTCAACACAAAACCTAGCTAAGAACACTCGCAGACGCTTATAGTACAGCTGTGTAAATTTTCAAGGAAATCTGTCAGCCATTTCGGAGTCTATAGGTAACGGACACAGACACACACTCACACATAGACAAAGTTTCATTTATGAATAAGTTTAGATACATCCTCATAACATATATTATAAATAATGACTCTGAGAATTTTAGGCTTCAATCTTGCTATATATTTTCACTTTTTTCTTTCTATCTTTTTCCAACATTAACAAACTGTTATGAATGGGGTGTTTGTTTCATAACTAAAATGCCTTAATTTACAGTATAATTCATGGTCTGTGGACGAATGTGTGTGTGTGTGTGCAGCACATGGAGAAAATGCATGGAACGAAAGAAAAGTAGATATTTACTCACCGTTGACTGGAAGTATACATTTATTTTACACAGAGAACATTACAACATAGGTCCATACAGAATCAGTGCAAAGTTACTGGGTTGTGTGTCACAACCATTCGGGCAGGAGAATATACATGTGTTCTTAACCATTGACGGCCATATTCCAAGTCTGTTGAGTCTCACGTCTAAATGTCACGTTGATCACGTGACTCACGTGGACCCACTTTCAGAGGTGAAAAGAGAGGTACTCTGTTTTGGGACAGGAAAGGGTTAATTCCCCTGGAATGTTTTCATTCGTCCTAACACAAACTTTTCATTATTTGTACTTGTTTATGTAGTGTTTCATAATTTTCTTTGCTTTCTAGTGATTTTGTTTACGTAAAATTTTATATATTTAAAATGCCATTAATTTTTAGGGGAGCTTCTACAACAAAGAATGTATATGTTTCAAAGGTTGACAATGCCAGGAATAATAGTGGGGACAAGCTCCAACTGCCTATAAAATACTTTCATAATATTCATCTCAGATAGCCTCTGACAACTAAGTTAACTTCCAATGGATGAAGAGGGATAACTGGGACATCATAACCAGCTGTTTTGAATAGATAGAGCTCGACAGCCCAGGAATTCCATATTCAAACATGGAAAAAGCTATGGAAGTAAACTCAGACAGAAAACCAGAAGTTGAGCTCCAAAGGTGTTTGGCTGTCAACACTGAGAATTTTATAGAAACTCCTACAGCAAAGCAATCTCCAAATGTAATGACCAGTATTCCTTTTGTTGTGGATTCCGGTTGGGAAATCATACAAAATAATAAATAACAAAAACAGATATGTAGATAAAAAATGTTATATTGAACAAGAAATGCAACTGGAATACTCTTTGTAGAAATCAATATTTACGGCCTTGCAGTGAAATAGTATGTCCGGGTCATGAGTCTATATCCAAACAACTCCAACTAACTCTGCATCAACTTACTGACCAAATATGCAACTGCTTTAACACTCTACAACTGCCGTTCTCTGTATAGGCAGGATTATATGTACACTTCAGGCGAGTTCATTATTTCATAGAAAGGAGAGATCCCACAACACCTTTCGATACAATTTAAAAGTTTGGAGGCATGTGCAAGGCTCCCATATACCGTAACCCACACTTGTACCTTAGTGAGGATGCTCCAGTTTCACCAAACAAAGGAGTAAATTTTGACCAAACAGATTGCTACGTTCATCTCACAAGATGAACTAATGCCAACTAACTTATACCTAGCCTAAATCTATATTAAATGTAAATAAGAGAAGTCTTCTATGTGAAATCGAGGTATCTGGTAGGCTAATGTTTACCGAATGTCAGGGATTATCATTACTTGTACTTAGCCTAAATCCATAATACTGGAATATTAAATGTTAAATAAATGAGAGAAGTCTTCTATGTGAAATTGAGGTATCTGGTAGGCTAATGTTTACCGAATGTCAGGGATTATCATTACTTGTACTTAGCCTAACTCCATAATACTGGAATATTAAATGTAAATAAGGGAAGTCTTCTATGTGAAATTGAGGTATCTGGTAGGCTAATGTTTACCGAATGTCAGGGATTATCATTACTTGTACTTAGCCTAACTCCATAATACTGGAATATTAAATGTAAACAAGGGAAGTCTTCTATGTGAAATTGAGGTATCTGGTAGGCTAATGTTTACCGAATGTCAGGGATTATCATTACTTGTACTTAGCCTAACTCCATAATACTGAAATATTAAATGTAAACAAGGGAAGTCTTCTAGGTGAAATCGAGGTATCTGGTAGGCTAATGTTTACCGAATGTCAGGGATTATCATTACTTGTACTTAGCCTAACTCCATAATACTGAAATATTAAATGTAAACAAGGGAAGTCTTCTATGTGAAATTGAGGTATCTGGTAGGCTAATGTTTACCGAATGTCAGGGATTATCGTTACTTGTACTTAGCCTAACTCCATAATACTGAAATATTAAATGTAAATAAGAGAAGTCTTCTATGTGAAATTGAGGTATCTGGTAGGCTAATGTTTACCGAATGTCAGGGATTATCATTACTTGTACTTAGCCTAACTCCATAATACTGAAATATTAAATGTAAACAAGGGAAGTCTTCTATGTGAAATTGAGGTATCTGGTAGGCTAATGTTTACCGAATGTCAGGGATTATAATTACTTGTACTTAGCCTAACTCCATAATACTGAAATATTAAATGTAAACAAGGGAAGTCTTCTATGTGAAATTGAGGTATCTGGTAGGCTAATGTTTACTGAATGTCAGGGATTATCATTACTTGTACTTAGCCTAACTCCATAATACTGAAATATTAAATGTAAATAAGAGAAGTCTTCTATGTGAAATCGAGGTATCTGGTAGGCTAATGTTTACCGAATGTCAGGGATTATCATTACTTGTACTTAGCCTAACTCCATAATACTGAAATATTAAATGTAAACAAGGGAAGTCTTCTATGTGAAATTGAGGTATCTGGTAGGCTAATGTTTACCGAATGTCAGGGATTATCATTACTTGTACTTAGCCTAACTCCATAATACTGAAATATTAAATGTAAACAAGGGAAGTCTTCTATGTGAAATTGAGGTATCTGGTAGGCTAATGTTTACCGAATGTCAGGGATTATCATTACTTGTACTTAGCCTAACTCCATAATACTGAAATATTAAATGTAAATGAGAGAAGTCTTCTATGTGAAATTGAGGTATCTGGTAGGCTAATGTTTGCCGAATGTCAGGGATTATCATTACTTGTACATAGCCTAACTCCATAATACTGAAATATTAAATGTAAACAAGGGAAGTCTTCTATGTGAAATCGAGGTATCTGGTAGGCTAATGTTTACCGAATGTCAGGGATTATCATTACTTATACTTAGCCTAACTCCATAATACTGAAATATTAAATGTAAACAAGGGAAGTCTTCTATGTGAAATTGAGGTATCTGGTAGGCTAATGTTTACCGAATGTCAGGGATTATCATTACTTGTACTTAGCCTAACTCCATAATACTGAAATATTAAATGTAAACAAGGGAAGTCTTCTATGTGAAATTGAGGTATCTGGTAGGCTAATGTTTACCGAATGTCAGGGATTATCATTACTTGTACTTAGCCTAACTCCATAATACTGAAATATTAAATGTAAACAAGGGAAGTCTTCTATGTGAAATTGAGGTATCTGGTAGGCTAATGTTTACTGAATGTCAGGGATTATCATTACTTGTACTTAGCCTAACTCCATAATACTGGAATATTAAATGTAAATGAGAGAAGTCTTCTATGTGAAATTGAGGTATCTGGTAGGCTAATGTTTACCGAATGTCAGGGATTATCATTACTTGTACTTAGCCTAACTCCATAATACTGAAATATTAAATGTAAACAAGGGAAGTCTTCTATGTGAAATTGAGGTATCTGGTAGGCTAATGTTTACCGAATGTCAGAGATTATCATTACTTGTACTTAGCCTAACTCCATAATACTGGAATATTAAATGTAAATGAGAGAAGTCTTCTATGTGAAATTGAGGTATCTGGTAGGCTAATGTTTACCGAATGTCAGGGATTATCATTACTTGTACTTAGCCTAACTCCATAATACTGGAATATTAAATGTAAATAAGAGAAGTCTTCTATGTGAAATTGAGGTATCTGGTAGGCTAATGTTTACCGAATGTCAGGGATTATCATTACTTGTACCTAGCCTAACTCCATAATACTGAAATATTCAATGTAAACAAGGGAAGTCTTCTATGTGAAATTGAGGTATCTGGTAGGCTAATGTTTACCGAATGTCAGGGATTATCATTACTTGTACTTAGCCTGACTCCATAATACTGAAATATTAAATGTAAACAAGGGAAGTCTTCTATGTGAAATTGAGGTATCTGGTAGGCTAATGTTTACCGAATGTCAGGGATTATCATTACTTGTACTTAGCCTAACTCCATAATACTGGAATATTAAATGTAAATGAGAGAAGTCTTCTATGTGAAATTGAGGTATCTGGTAGGCTAATGTTTACCGAATGTCAGGGATTATCATTACTTGTACTTAGCCTAACTCCATAATACTGGAATATTAAATGTAAATAAGAGAAGACTTCTAGGTTAAATCGAGGTATCTGGTAGGCTAATGTTTACCGAATGTCAGGGATTATCATTACTTGTACTTAGCCTAACTCCATAATACTGGAATATTAAATGTAAATAAGAGATGTCTTCTATGTGAAATTGAGGTATCTGGTAGGCTAATGATTACCGAATGTCAGGGATTATCATTACTTGTACTTAGCCTAACTCCATAATACTGGAATATTAAATGTAAATAAGGGAAGTCTTCTATGTGAAATTGAGGTATCTGGTAGGCTAATGTTTACCGAATGTCAGGCATCATCATTACTTGTACTTAGCCTAACTCCATAATACTGAAATATTAAATGTAAACAAGGGAAGTCTTCTATGTGAAATCGAGGTATCTGGTAGGCTAATGTTTACCGAATGTCAGGGATTATCATTACTTGTACTTAGCCTAACTCCATAATACTGAAATATTAAATGTAAACAAGTGAAGTCTTCTATGTGAAATTGAGGTATCTGGTAGGCTAATGTTTACCGAATGTCAGGGATTATCATTACTTGTACTTAGCCTAACTCCATAATACTGAAATATTAAATGTAAACAAGGGAAGTCTTCTATGTGAAATCGAGGTATCTGGTCGGCTAATGTTTACCGAATGTCAGGGATTATCATTACTTGTACTTAGCCTAACTCCATAATACTGAAATATTAAATGTAAACAAGGGAAGTCTTCTATGTGAAATCGAGGTATCTGGTCGGCTAATGTTTACCGAATGTCAGGGATTATCATTACTTGTACTTAGCCTAACTCCATAATACTGAAATATTAAATGTAAACAAGGGAAGTCTTCTATGTGAAATCGAGGTATCTGGTAGGCTAATGTTTACCGAATGTCAGGGACTATCATTACTTGTACTTAGCCTAACCCCATAATACTGGAATATTAAATGTAAATGAGAGAAGTCTTCTATGTGAAATTGAGGTATCTGGTAGGCTAATGTTTACCGAATGTCAGGGATTATCATTACTTGTACTTAGCCTAACTCCATAATACTGGAATATTAAATGTAAATAAGGGAAGTCTTCTATGTGAAATTGAGGTATCTGGTAGGCTAATGTTTACCGAATGTCAGGGATTATCATTACTTGTACTTAGCCTAACTCCATAATACTGAAATATTAAATGTAAACAAGGGAAGTCTTCTATGTGAAATTGAGGTATCTGGTAGGCTAATGTTTACCGAATGTCAGGGATTATCTTTATTGTACTTAGCCTAACTCCATAATACTGAAATATTAAATATAAACAAGGGAAGTCTTCTAGGTGAAATCGAGGTATCTGGTAAGCTAATGTTTACCGAATGTCAGGGATTATCATTACTTGTACTTAGCCTAACTCCATAATACTGAAATATTAAATGTAAATAAGGGAAGTCTTCTATGTGAAATTGAGGTATCTGGTAGGCTAATGTTTACCTAATGTCAGGGATTATCATTACTTGTACTTAGCCTAACTCCATAATACTGAAATATTAAATGTAAACAAGGGAAGTCTTCTATGTGAAATTGAGGTATCTGGTAGGCTAATGTTTACCGAATGTCAGGGATTATCATTACTTGTACTTAGCCTAACTCCATAATACTGGAATATTAAATGTAAATAAGGGAAGTCTTCTATGTGAAATTGAGGTATCTGGTAGGCTAATGTTTACCGAATGTCAGGGATTATCATTACTTGTACTCAGCCTAACTCCATAATACTGAAATATTAAATGTAAACAAGGGAAGTCTTCTATGTAGAATTGAAGAATATATCTGGTAGGCTAATGTTTACTGAATGTCAGGGTCCCATCATTACTTATGCCCACCTAACTCCATAATACTGAAATATTAAATGTAAATAAGAGAGTCTTCTATGTGAATCGAGGTATCTGGTAGGCTAATGTTCACGAATGCTCAGGGATTATCATTACTTGTACTTTAGCCTAACTCCATAATACTGAAATATTAAATGTAAACAAAGTCTTCTATGTGAAAGTGAGGTATCTGGTAGGCTAATGTTTACAAATGTCAGGGATTATCATTACTTGTACTTAGCCTAACTCCATAATACTGAAATATTAAATGTAAACAAGGGAAGTCTTCTATGTGAAATTGAGGTATCTGGTAGGCTAATGTTTACCGAATGTCAAGGATTATCATTACTTGTACTTAGCCTAACTCCATAATACTGAAATATTAAATGTAAACAAGGGAAGTCTTCTATGTGAAATTGAGGTATCTGGTAGGCTAATGTTTACCGAATGTCAGGGATTATCATTACTTGTACTTAGCCTAACTCCATAATACTGAAATATTAAATGTAAATAAGAGAAGTCTTCTATGTGAAATCGAGGTATCTGGTAGGCTAATGTTTTGCCGAATGTCAGGGATTATCATTACTTGTACATAGCCTAACTCCATAATACTGAAATATTAAATGTAAACAAGGGAAGTCTTCTGTGTGAAATCGAGGTATCTGGTAGGCTGTGTTTACCGAATGTCAGGGATTATGTTACTTGTACTTAGCCTAACTCCATAATACTGAAATATTAAATATAAACAAGGGAAGTCTTCTGTGAAATTGAGGTATCTGGTAGGCTAATGTTTACAAGATATCAGGGATTATCATTACTTGTACTTAGCTAACTCCATAATACTGAAATATTAAATGTAAACAAGGGAAGTCTTCATATGTGAAATTGAGGTATCTGGTAGGCTAATGTTTACCGAATGTCAGGGATTATCATTACTTGTACTTAGCCTAACTCCATAATACTGAAATATTAAATGTAAATGAGAGGATCTTCTATGTGAAATTGAGGTATCTGGTAGGCTAATGTTGCCGAATGTCGGGGATTATCATTACTTATTACATAGCCTAACTCCATAATACTGAAATATTAAATGTAAACAAGGAAGTCTTCTATGTGAAATCGAGGTATCTGGTAGGCTAATGTTTACCGAATGTCAGGGATTATCATTACTTGTACTTAGCCTAACTCAACTGAAATATTAAATGTAAACAAGGAAGTCTTCTATGTGAAATTGAGGTATCTGGTAGGCTAATGTTTACCGAATGTCAGGGATTATAATTACTTGTACTTAGCCTAACTCCCGCAATACTGAAATATTAAATGTAAACAAGGGAAGTCTTCTATGTGAAATTGAGGTATCTGGTAGGCTAATGTTTACTGAATGTCAGGGATTATCATTACTTGTACTTAGCCTAACTCCATAATACTGGAATATTAAATGTAAATGAGAGAAGTCTTCTATGTGGAAATTGAGGTATCTGGTGAGCTAATGTTTACCGAATGTCAGGGATTATCATTACTTGTCCTTAGCCTAACTCCATAACATGAAATATTAAATGTAAACAAGGAAGTCTTCTATGTGAAATTGAGGTATCTGGTAGGCTAGTGTTTACCGAATGTCAGGGATTATCATTACTTGTACTTAGCCTAACTCCATAATACTGGAATATTAAATGTAAATGAGAGAAGTCTTCTATGTGAAATCGAGGTATCTCGTGGCTAATGTTTACCGAATGTCAGGGATTATCATTACTTGTACTTAGCCCTAACTCCATAATACTGAAATATTAAATGTAAACAAGGGAAGTCTTCTATGTGGTCAGGGTATCTGGTAGGCTAATTTTTACCGAATGTCAGGGATTATCATTACTTGTACTTAGCCTAACTCCATAATACTGAAATATTAAATGTAAACAAGGGAAGTCTTCTATGTGAAATTGAGGTATCTAGTAGGCTAATGTTTACCGAATGTCAGGGATTATCATTACTTGTACTTAGCCTAACTCCATAATACTGAAATATTAAATGTAAACAAGGGAAGTCTTCTATGTGAAATTGAGGTATCTGGTAGGCTAATGTTTACCGAATGTCAGGGATTATCATTACTTGTACTTAGCCTAACTCCATAATACTAAAATATTAAATGTAAATAAGAGAAGTCTTCTATGTGAAATCGAGGTATCTGGTAGGCTAATGTTTGCCGAATGTCAGGGATTATCATTACTTGTACATAGCCTAACTCCATAATACTGAAATATTAAATGTAAACAAGGGAAGTCTTCTATGTGAAATCGAGGTATCTGGTAGGCTAATGTTTACCGAATGTCAGGGATTATCATTACTTGTACTTAGCCTAACTCCATAATACTGAAATATTAAATATAAACAAGGGAAGTCTTCTATGTGAAATTGAGGTATCTGGTAGGCTAATGTTTACCGAATGTCAGGGATTATCATTACTTGTACTTAGCCTAACTCCATAATACTGAAATATTAAATGTAAACAAGGGAAGTCTTCTATGTGAAATTGAGGTATCTGGTAGGCTAATGTTTACCGAATGTCAGGGATTATCATTACTTGTACTTAGCCTAACTCCATAATACTGAAATATTAAATGTAAATGAGAGAAGTCTTCTATGTGAAATTGAGGTATCTGGTAGGCTAATGTTTACCGAATGTCAGGGATTATCATTACTTGTACTTAGCCTAACTCCATAACACTGAAATATTAAATGTAAACAAGGGAAGTCTTCTATGTGAAATTGAGGTATCTGGTAGGCTAGTGTTTACCGAATGTCAGGGATTATCATTACTTGTACTTAGCCTAACTCCATAATACTGGAATATTAAATGTAAATGAGATAAGTCTTCTATGTGAAATCGAGGCATCTGTGGCAGGCTAACAAGCCATCGAATGTCAGGGATTAACATTATCATTACTTGTACTTAGCCTAACTCCATAATACTGAATATTAAAATGTAAACAAGGGAAGTCTTCTATGTGAAATTGAGGCATTCAGAAAGCTAATTTTACCGAATGTCAGGGATTATCATTACTTGTACTTAGCCTAACTCCATAATACTGAAATATTAAATGTGCATGGAAGTCTTCTATGTGAAATTATATCTAGTAGGCTATCACACTCAATGTCAGGGATTATCATTACTTGTACTTAGCCTAACTCCATAATACGCAAAATATTAAATGTAAACAAGGGAAGTCTTCTATGTGAAATTGAGGTATCTGGTAGGCTAATGTTTACCGAATGTCAGGGATTATCATTACTTGCATTAGCCTAACTCTACAATACTGAAATATTAACAAATAAGAGAAGCTCTGTGTGAAATCGAGGTATCTGGTAGGCTAATGTTTGCCCTAATGTCAGGGATTATCATTACTTGTACATAGCCTAACCCATAATACTGAAATATTAAATGTAAACAAGGGAAGTCTTCAGTAAGAAATTTGAGTAGTCTGGCAGGCTAATGTTTAATGTCAGGATTATCATTACTTGTACTTAGCCTAACTCCATAATACTGAAATATTAAATATAAACAAGGGAAGTTTCTATGTGAAATTGATAGTATCTGGTAGGCTAATGTTTACTCTAATGTCAGGGATTACTGGCCAATGCTTGTATCAGGCCTAACCTCCATAATACTGAAATATTAAATACAAACAAGGGAAGTTCTATGTGAAATTGGAGGTATCTGCAGGCTAATGTTTACCTAATGTCAGGGATTGATTAGCCATTTGTACTTAGCCTAACTCCATAATACTGAAAATATCAGCCAGTCAGAGAGAAGTCTTCATGGGGAATTGAGGTATCTGTATAATGTTTGGCTAATGTCAGGGATTATCATTACTGTACTTAGCCTAACTCCATAATACTGAAATATTAAAATGTAAACAAGGGAAGTCTTCTATGTGAAATCGAGGTATCTGGCAGGCTAATGTTTACCGAAATGTCAGGGATTATCATTACTTGTACTTAGCCTAATCATATTGCTCACTGAAATATTAAATGTAAACAAGGGAAGCTCCCTGTGAAATTGAGTAGTATCTGGTGGTGGCCATCACACGAATGTCAAGGATACCATTACTTGTACTTAGCCTAACTCCATAATACTTAAATATTAAATGTGTCACAGTTCTCTATGAAATTGATAGTATCTGGCAGGCTAATGTTTACTGAATGTCAGGGATTATCATTACTTGTACTTAGCCTGAATCTACAATACTGAATATTAAATGTAAACAAGAGATGTCTTCTATGTGAAATTGAGGTATCTGCTAATGTTTACCCAATGTCAGGATTATCATTATCATACCTAGCCTAACTCCATAATACTGAAATATTAAATGTAAACAAGGGAAGTCTTCGTAATTGAGGGGACTGGTAGGCTAATGTTTACCGAATGTCAGGGATTATCATTACTTGTACTTAGCCTAACTCCATAATACTGAAATATTACCAAATATGAAGTCTTCTATGTGAAATTGAGGGATCTGTACAATGCGCCTACCGAATTGGGGGATTATCATTACTTGTACTTGGCCTAAATCTACAACACTGAAATATTAAATGTAAATGAGAGAAGTCTTCTATGTGAAATTGATGTATCTGTATATCACCACTGTAATTGTCAGGGATTATCATTACTTGTACATGTGGCCTAACTCCATAATACTGAAATATTAAATGTAAACAAGGGAAGTCTTCTATGTGAAATCGAGGTATCTGGTAGGCTAAATGCTACCTAATGCTGTGATTAACACACATTTATAATTTAGCCTAACTCCATAATACTGAAATATTAAATGCCAACAAGGGAAGTCTTGTGTGAAATTGAGGTATCTGGTAGGCTAATGTTTACCGAATGTCAGGGATTACTGGCTACTTGTACTTAGCCTAACTCCATAATACTGAAATATTAAATGTAAACAAGGGAAGTCTTCTATGTGAAATTGAGGTATCTGGTAGGCTAATGTTTACCCAATGTCAGGGATTATCATTACTTGTACTTAGCCTAACTCCATAATACTGAAATATTAAATGTAAACAAGGGAAGTCTTCTATGTGAAATTGAGGTATCTGTAGGCTAATGTTTACTGAATGTCAGGGATTATCATTACTTGTACTTAGCCTAACTCCAATACTGGAATATTAAATGTAAATGAGAGAAGTCTTCTATGTGAAATTGAGGGCCCAGAAATAATGTTTACCGAATGTCAGGGATTATCATTACTTGTACTTAGCCTAACTCCATAATACTGAATATTAAATGTAAACAAGGGAAGTCTTCTATGTGAAATTGATAGTATCTGGTAGGCTAATGTTTACCGAAATGTCAGAGATTATCATTATCAGCAGTACTTAGCCTAACTCCATAATACTGGAATATTAAATGTAATGAGAGAAGTCTTCAGGAAATTGAGGTATCTGTATACACGTTTACCGAATCAGGGATTATCATTACTTGTACTTAGCCTAACTCATAATACTGGAATATTAAATGTAAATAAAGAGAAGTCTTCTATGAAATTGAGGTATCTGGTAGGCTACCTGTCACCGAATGTCAGGGATTATCATTACTTGTACCTAGCCTAACTCCATAATACTGAAATATTCAATGTAAACAAGGGAAGTCTTCTATGTGAAATTGAGGTATCTGGTAGGCTAATGTTTACCGAATGTCAGGGATTATCATTACTTGTAACAGGCCTGACTCCATAATACTGAAATATTAAATGTACAAACAAGGAAGTCTTCTATGTGAAATTGAGGTATCTGGTAGGCTAATGTTTACCGAATGTCAGGATTATCATTACTCAGCCTTAGCCTAACTCCATAATACTGAATATTAAATACCCAAATGAGAGAAGTCTTCTGTGAAATTGGTAGTATCTGGTAGGCTAATGTTTACCTACTGTCAGGATTATCATTACTTGTACTTAGCCTAACTCCATAATACTGAATATTAAATGTAACAAGAGAAGACTTCTCTAGGTTAAATCGAGGTATCTGGCAGGCTAAATGTTTACCGAATGTCAGGGATTATCATTACTTGTACTTAGCCTAACTCCATAATACTGGAATATTAAATGTAAAATAAGAGATGTTTTCTATGTGGAAAATTGAGGTATCTGGTAGGCTAATGATTACCGAATGTCAGGGATTATCATTACTTGTACTTAGCCTAACTCCATAATACTGGAATATTAAATGTAAATACAGTTCTGTACAAAGTCCTATTTTATTTGTAGCCAGTCATTTACCGAATGCTAGGCATCATCACATTTAAATGTTCTAAACTGTATCCAACACTAAAAAAAAAGTATTCTCATTAAAACAAATCTCATACCAAATTAATTAAACAAAATATTTCATCATTCTAGACTTAGCCTAACTCCATAACACTGAAATATTAAAATGTAAACAAGTGAAGTCTTCTGTGTGAAATTGAGGTATCTGGTAGGCTAATGTTTACCGAATGTCAGGGATTATCATTATCATACTTAGCCTAACTCCATAATACTGAAATATTAAATGTAAACAAGGGAAGTCTTCTATGTAAATCGAGGTATCTTTTATTTGCCAATGTTTACCTAATGTCAGGATTATCATTATTTGTACTTAGCCTAACTCCATAATACTGAAATATTAAATGTAAACAAGGAAGTCTTCATGTGAAATCGAGGTATCTGGTTTGCCATCACTCTAATGTCAGGGATTATCATTACTTGTACTTAGCCTAACTCCATAATACTGAAATATTAAATGTAAACAAGGGAAGTCTTCTATGTGAAAACTGAGGTATCTGTAGGCTAATGTTTGGATTTAATGTCAGGGACTACCACATTTGTACTTAGCCTAACCCTATAATACTGGAATATTAAATGTAAATGAGAGAAGTCTTCATGTGAAAATTGGTGTATCTGGTAGGCTAATGTTTACCGAATGTCAGGGATTATCATTACTTGTACTTAGCCTAACTCCATAATACTGGAATATTAAATGTAAATAAGGGAAGTCTTCTATGTGAAATTGAGGTATCTGGCAGGCTAATGTTTACCGAATGTCAGGGATTATCATTACTTGTACTTAGCCTAACTCCATAATACTGAAATATTAAATGTAAAAACAAGGAAGTCTTCGTGAAATTGAGGTATCTGTAGGCTAATGTTTACCGAATGTCAGGGATTATCTTTATTGTACTTAGCCTAACTCCATAATACTGAAATATTAAATATAAACAAGGGAAGTCTTCTAGGTGAAATCGAGGTATCTGGTAAGCTAATGTTTACCGAATGTCAGGGATTATCATTACTTGTACTTAGCCTAACTCCATAATACTGAAATATTAAATGTAAATAAGGGAAGTCTTCTATGTGAAATTGAGGTATCTGGTAGGCTAATGTTTACCTAATGTCAGGGATTATCATTACTTGTACTTAGCCTAACTCCATAATACTGAAATATTAAATGTAAACAAGGGAAGTCTTCTATGTGAAATTGAGGTATCTGGTAGGCTAATGTTTACCGAATGTCAGGGATTATCATTACTTGTACTTAGCCTAACTCCATAATACTGGAATATTAAATGTAAATAAGGGAAGTCTTCTATGTGAAATTGAGGTATCTGGTAGGCTAATGTTTACCGAATGTCAGGGATTATCATTACTTGTACTCAGCCTAACTCCATAATACTGAAATATTGAATGTAAACAAGGGAAGTCTCTATGTGAAATTGATAGTGTCTGTAGGCTAATGTTACTGAATGTCAGGGATTATCATTACTTGTACTTAGCCTAACTCCATAATACTGAAATATTAAATGTAAATAAGAGAAGCTCTCTATGTGAAATCGAGGTATTCAGGCTAATGTTTACCGAATGTCAGGATTATCATTACTTGTACTTAGCCTAACTCCATAATACTGAAATATTAAATGTAAACATGTGGTGTTCTATGAAAATTGAGGTATCTGGTAATAATGTTTACCTAATGTCAGGATTATCAGCTACTTGTACTTAGCCTAACTCCATAATACTGAAATATTAAATGTAAACAAGGGAAGTCTTTCTATGTGAAATTATATCTGGTAGGCTAAATGTTCACCGAATGTCAGGGATTATCATTACTAGACTAGCCTAACTCCACAATACTGAAAATATTAACAAACAAGGGAAGTCTTTATGTGAAATTGAGGTATCTGGTATTTACTGCATACTTAATGTCAGGGATTATCATCAGGACTAGCCTAACCCATAATACTGAAATATTAAATGTAAATAAGAGAAGTCTTCTATGAAATCGAGTAGTATCTGGTAGGCCAATGTTTTACTAATGTCAGGAATGGCTACTTGCATACAGTTTGAACTCCATAATAATACTGAAATATTAAATGTAAACAAGGGAAGTCTTCAGGAAACTGAGGTATCTGGTAGGCTAATGTTTACCGAATGTCAGGATTATCATTACTTGTACTCTTAGCCTAACTCCATAATACTGAACATTAAATATAAACAAGGGAAGTCTTCTATGTGAAATGAGGTATCTGGTAGGACAATGTTTACCTAATGTCAGGGATTACTTTGGCTACTTGTACTTAGCCTAACTCCACAATACTGAAATATTAAATGTAAACAAGGGAAGTTTCATGTGTGAAATTGAGGGTATCTGGTAGGCTAATGTTTACCTAACAGTGCCTATCATTACCAGTACTTAGCCTAACCTGTTAACACTGAAATATTAAATGAAATGAGAGAAGTCTTCTATGTGAACACTGAGGTATCTGGTAGGCTAATGTTTGCCGAATGTCAGATTATCATTACTTGTACATAGCCTAACTCCATAATACTGAAATATTAAATGTAAACAAGGGAAGTTCTAGAAATCGAGGCATTCATAGGAAGACAATGTTTACTCAATGTCAGGGATTATCATTACTTGTACTTAGCTCAACTCCATAATACTGAAATATTAAAATGTAAACAAGGGAAGTCTTCTATGGAAATTGAGGTATCTGCAGGCTAATGTTACCGAATGTCAGGGATTATCATTACTTGTACTTAGCTCAACTCCACACACTAAAATATTAAATGTAAAAACAAGGGAAGTCTTCAGTGGAACACTGAGTATCTGGCAGGCTAATGTTTAATGAATGTCAGATTATCACTACTGTACTAGCCCAACTCCAGTTAATACTGGAATATTAAATGTAAATGAGAGAAGTCTTCAGTGAAATTGAGGTATCTCAGACAATGTTTACCGAATGTCAGGATTATCATTACTGTACTTAGCCTAACCTTACAACACTGAAATATTAAATGTAAACAAGGAAGTTCTATGTGAAATTGAGGTATCTGTAGAATGTAGGTGTTTACCGAATGTCAGGGATTATCATTACTTGTACTTTTAGCCTAACTCCATAATACTGGAATATTAAATGTAAATGAGAGAAGTCTTCTATGCAAATCGAGGTATCTGTAGGCTAATGTTTACCTAATGTCAGGGATTATCATTACTTGTACTTAGCCTGTAATCTACAATACTGAAATATTAAATGTAAACAAGGGAAGTCTTCTATGTGAAATTGAGGTATCTGGCAGGCTAATTTTTACCGAATGTCAGGGATTATCATTACTTGTACTTAGCCTAACTCCATAATACTGAAATATTAAATGTAAACAAGGGAAGTCTTCTATGTGAAATTGAGGTATCTAGTAGGCTAATGTTTACCGAATGTCAGGGATTATCATTACTTGTACTTAGCCTAACTCCATAATACTGAAATATTAAATGTAAACAAGGGAAGTCTTCTATGTGAAATTGAGGTATCTGGTAGGCTAATGTTTACCGAATGTCAGGGATTATCATTACTTGTACTTAGCCTAACTCCATAATACTAAAATATTAAATGTAAATAAGAGAAGTCTTCTATGTGAAATCGAGGTATCTGGTAGGCTAATGTTTGCCGAATGTCAGGGATTATCATTACTTGTACATAGCCTAACTCCATAATACTGAAATATTAAATGTAAACAAGGGAAGTCTTCTATGTGAAATCGAGGTATCTGGTAGGCTAATGTTTACCGAATGTCAGGGATTATCATTACTTGTACTTAGCCTAACTCCATAATACTGAAATATTAAATATAAACAAGGGAAGTCTTCTATGTGAAATTGAGGTATCTGGTAGGCTAATGTTTACCGAATGTCAGGGATTATCATTACTTGTACTTAGCCTAACTCCATAATACTGAAATATTAAATGTAAACAAGGGAAGTCTTCTATGTGAAATTGAGGTATCTGGTAGGCTAATGTTTACCGAATGTCAGGGATTATCATTACTTGTACTTAGCCTAACTCCATAATACTGAAATATTAAATGTAAATGAGAGAAGTCTTCTATGTGAAATTGAGGTATCTGGTAGGCTAATGTTTACCGAATGTCAGGGATTATCATTACTTGTACTTAGCCTAACTCCATAACACTGAAATATTAAATGTAAACAAGGGAAGTCTTCTATGTGAAATTGAGGTATCTGGTAGGCTAGTGTTTACCGAATGTCAGGGATTATCATTACTTGTACTTAGCCTAACTCCATAATACTGGAATATTAAATGTAAATGAGATAAGTCTTCTATGTGAAATCGAGGTATCTGGTAGGCTAATGTTTACCGAATGTCAGGGATTATCATTACTTGTACTTAGCCTAACTCCATAATACTGAAATATTAAATGTAAACAAGGGAAGTCTTCTATGTGAAATTGAGGTATCTGGTAGGCTAATTTTTACCGAATGTCAGGGATTATCATTACTTGTACTTAGCCTAACTCCATAATACTGAAATATTAAATGTAAACAAGGGAAGTCTTCTATGTGAAATTGAGGTATCTAGTAGGCTAATGTTTACCGAATGTCAGGGATTATCATTACTTGTACTTAGCCTAACTCCATAATACTGAGATATTAAATGTAAACAAGGGAAGTCTTCTATGTGAAATTGAGGTATCTGGTAGGCTAATGTTTACCGAATGTCAGGGATTATCATTACTTGTACTTAGCCTAACTCCATAATACTGAAATATTAAATGTAAATAAGAGAAGTCTTCTATGTGAAATCGAGGTATCTGGTAGGCTAATGTTTGCCGAATGTCAGGGATTATCATTACTTGTACATAGCCTAACTCCATAATACTGAAATATTAAATGTAAACAAGGGAAGTCTTCTATGTGAAATCGAGGTATCTGGTAGGCTAATGTTTACCGAATGTCAGGGATTATCATTACTTGTACTTAGCCTAACTCCATAATACTGAAATATTAAATATAAACAAGGGAAGTCTTCTATGTGAAATTGAGGTATCTGGTAGGCTAATGTTTACCGAATGTCAGGGATTATCATTACTTGTACTTAGCCTAACTCCATAATACTGAAATATTAAATGTAAACAAGGGAAGTCTTCTATGTGAAATTGAGGTATCTGGTAGGCTAATGTTTACCGAATGTCAGGGATTATCATTACTTGTACTTAGCCTAACTCCATAATACTGAAATATTAAATGTAAATGAGAGAAGTCTTCTATGTGAAATTGAGGTATCTGGTAGGCTAATGTTTGCCGAATGTCAGGGATTATCATTACTTGTACTTAGCCTAACTCCATAATACTGAAATATTAAATGTAAACAAGGGAAGTCTTCTATGTGAAATCGAGGTATCTGGTAGGCTAATGTTTACCGAATGTCAGGGATTATCATTACTTGTACTTAGCCTAACTCCATAATACTGAAATATTAAATGTAAACAAGGGAAGTCTTCTATGTGAAATTGAGGTATCTGGTAGGCTAATGTTTACCGAATGTCAGGGATTATCATTACTTGTACTTAGCCTAACTCCATAATACTGAAATATTAAATGTAAACAAGGGAAGTCTTCTATGTGAAATTGAGGTATCTGGTAGGCTAATGTTTACTGAATGTCAGGGATTATCATTACTTGTACTTAGCCTAACTCCATAATACTGGAATATTAAATGTAAATGAGAGAAGTCTTCTATGTGAAATTGAGGTATCTGGTAGGCTAATGTTTACCGAATGTCAGGGATTATCATTACTTGTACTTAGCCTAACTCCATAACACTGAAATATTAAATGTAAACAAGGGAAATCTTCTATGTGAAATTGAGGTATCTGGTAGGCTAGTGTTTACCGAATGTCAGGGATTATCATTACTTGTACTTAGCCTAACTCCATAATACTGGAATATTAAATGTAAATGAGAGAAGTCTTCTATGTGAAATTGAGGTATCTGGTAGGCTAATGTTTACCGAATGTCAGGGATTATCATTACTTGTACTTAGCCTAACTCCATAATACTGAAATATTAAATGTAAACAAGGGAAGTCTTCTCTGTGAAATTGAGGTATCTGGTAGGCTAATGTTTACCGAATGTCAGGGATTATCATTACTTGTACTTAGCCTAACTCCATAATACTGGAATATTAAATGTAAATGAGAGAAGTCTTCTATGTGAAATTGAGGTATCTGGTAGGCTAATGTTTACCGAATGTCAGGGATTATCATTACTTGTACTTAGCCTAACTCCATAATACTGGAATATTAAATGTAAATAAGAGAAGTCTTCTATGTGAAATTGAGGTATCTGGTAGGCTAATGTTTACCGAATGTCAGGGATTATCATTACTTGTACCTAGCCTAACTCCATAATACTGAAATATTCAATGTAAACAAGGGAAGTCTTCTATGTGAAATTGAGGTATCTGGTAGGCTAATGTTTACCGAATGTCAGGGATTATCATTACTTGTACTTAGCCTAACTCCATAATACTGGAATATTAAATGTAAATAAGAGAAGTCTTCTATGTGAAATTGAGGTATCTGGTAGGCTAATGTTTACCGAATGTCAGGGATTATCATTACTTGTACTTAGCCTAACTCCATAATACTGGAATATTAAATGTAAATAAGAGAAGTCTTCTAGGTGAAATCGAGGTATCTCGTAGGCTAATGTTTACCGAATGTCAGGGATTATCATTACTTGTACTTAGCCTAACTCCATAATACTGGAATATTAAATGTAAACAAGAGATGTCTTCTATGTGAAATTGAGGTATCTGGTAGGCTAATGATTACCGAATGTCAGGGATTATCATTACTTGTACTTAGCCTAACTCCATAATACTGGAATATTAAATGTAAATAAGGGAAGTCTTCTATGTGAAATTGAGGTATCTGGTAGGGTAATGTTTACCGAATGTCAGGCATCATCATTACTTGTACTTAGCCTAACTCCATAATACTGAAATATTAAATGTAAACAAGGGAAGTCTTCTATGTGAAATCGAGGTATCTGGTGGGCTAATGTTTACCGAATGTCAGGGATTATCATTACTTGTACTTAGCCTAACTCCATAATACTGAAATATTAAATGTAAACAAGGGAAGTCTTCTATGTGAAATCGAGGTATCTGGTAGTCT